>BTPG01000003.1:100083615-100158615 GCA_036245525.1 Semisulcospira habei | reverse complement strand
ACACTATTTTACGTTCTTTATTAATTTCCTACTTGACTAAAACTAGTACATGAAAAAGCAAGCTAACAACAGAAAAAAGCAACCAAAAAAAAAAAAAACCCATGAGATACCGTCGATACAGAAATGATCTCCGATCTAGGCAACATAAAACAACGGTCAAAACAGCACCTGGGGACCCGTCGCCATTAGTATATCGCCGGTGTTTGGAGGGCACCTCTCCGAAAAGAAATGTTTCCTGTAGACGTTGAAAGGGAAGACAGCTGGTTAACAAACTCGTCCAATATCGTTCTCCGAGCTAGCTATATCCACGATTTCAAATAAATATGGCAAAAATTACTGATTCTAATCTGGGTTAACTGATTTCGAATAAACGTTTTTATGTCTTTAATGAGACATCCAATTACAATATGTTCGGAAGCTCTCTTATCCACCCCTTGAATAAAGTATTTTGCTAAGTTTCAAGCTTGTCTGTACGTAAATCTTGGCGATTCTCGTTTCTACATATATACACACAAACAGACATAGATACGCACGTACGGCTCGTGTCTACATATATACACACAAACAGACATAGATACGCACGTACAGCTCGTGTCTACATATATACACACAAACAGACATAGATACGCACGTACGGCTCGTGTCTACATATATACACACAAACACACATAGATACGCACGTACGGCTCGTGTCTACATATATACACACAAACAGACATAGATACGCACGCACGGCTCGTGTCTACATATATACACACAAACAGACATAGATACGCACGTACGGCTCGTGTCTACATATATACACACAAACAGACATAGATACGCACGTACGGCTCGTGTCTACATATATACACACAAACAGACATAGATACGCACGTACGGCTCGTGTCTACATATATACACACAAACACACATAGATACGCACGTACAGCGCTTAGCGCCAAAAGTACGTTTTACAGCGAGATTAGCGTATTTAGACATACGTCATTTTTGTATCTTGTTACTTCAGTTGCCAGAGGATTACGCCTGCCCGCCTTTGCCATTACGGACATGTTATTAAATAAACGCCACCGCAATCCACCCTAAACAGTCTACTCTATAAATAGAAGCGACTTAAGAATCAACTTAAAAACCACACCAGTGTCTTTTTGGTGAGAGTTATTCTATATGCACTCGAAACCAGGAACACTAAATAATACGATGAGGTTTTCATCCCAAAGTCCACTGTATAGTTTACGTTTTTCTTTTAGTCATTTAAAACTTTTCTTGTTTTTATTAAAACGCAATTAATAATTTATTGTCGTGCCGATAGTAAACAAACACCAACACCTTGCTAGCATTCGAATCCGTCCTTTCACTACCAGTAGTTTCACATTATGTTTGTGTGTTTAGCCTTCGCCATAGGGACCAGTCGTCTAAAAAGCATGGATAAAAAGGAGTGTCAGCATTAGGCATAATGTGATGGAGAGAGGCGTGAGGGATGTTGCAGGAGACAAACAAAGACTTCGTAGTGACTTATTTATGGAGGATTATTATTATTATTACCAGTAGTTTCAGATTATGTTTCTGTGTTTAGCCTACGCCATAGGGACCAGTCGTCTAAAAAGCTTGGATAAAAAGGAGGGTCAGCATTAGGCATAATGTGATAGAGAGAGGTGTGAGGGGATGTTGCAGGGTGTAGAAGTGTTTGTAATGAAGAGAGTCAAACAAAGACTTCGTAATGACTTGTTTATGGATGATTATCTACCAAAAACAGCTCCTATAAAAAGAAAACAAAGATTAAGAATAATGACATAAAATAATTAAATAGTCATCCAGAGAATGAAACTAATGAACTAAATTAATTAAACTAAAAATTCTGAAAACAAATATGTCACACCACGGCAATCAACATACTTCAGTTACAAGCAGCACACTTCGCCATAACACATCAACACTCGGCTCACACGAAAACAACTTGAGGGAGACAACTAAAATACAAACACATCTGCACAACCGCTCAGACATAAACAACATTAAAAACTGCAACTCAATCATCTGTAACAAGCAATACAAACAAATCACTCACATACAGCAACACAAACGATCCTATAACACCACAAACGTCAGATCCGAACGACAACACATTGTGTGACAAACTTAACATCCGAACGCAAATACCTGAACACAACAAAACCACCGGAAAATCAAAAACGCACGTCACAAACATAATACCTAAAATCAACAGAGCACGTGAACATCAATGACGATACACAACAAACATGATATGACTATTGCTCTCGGACAACTCCCCATATTGTTTAGCACTAAAGCAGAAAGTAAATCATCATAGAAACAACTGAATATACTAACAGTTCCGCACCGACGCCATGGCGACTTTTACGAACACGCAATGGCGGCAAAGAGGGGGGAGGATGGTGGGGAGATAAAATCAAAGAACAGAACATGACCGCCGCCTCCGCATCAGCACCATTGAGACTTTTATAAACACAAATGCGCAAGAGGGGAAAAGAGGGGGCGGGGGGGGGGGGGAGAGGGGGCTAGACAAGGACAACAGAAAAAAACGCACATGGCAAACACGATATCATTATCAAGTCAACTATGCACGCATGCACTACAAAATAGGGGGATCTCTTTCAACCGCGAGTGGATCTGTTTCAACTCAGATGTCTACCTACCAACAGCGTATCACTTCTCCACATATTATATGCATGTAAATCTTATTTTCCGCTCCTCAGAATTACATCGCATCGGAAAGCACATCTTAAATGTGAATCCATTAAATCAATCCTTATCATAGGCATCATAAAATGCAACCAAAAATACATCAAATCAAACTACGTCATTGCGCAAACAAAGAAAACATTGTTCACACACTGGTTATAGGAACATCACAACTCTGGCAATTGGCTCCACAATGAAGTAAGTTCAAGAGCAGAACAAAGGCTTAACAATACGAAAAGCGTCATAACTCACGCACAGATACATCAGAAATAAAGCAGAAAAGCAATAGTACGTACAGAGGCTAATTCAGGGTTCAGTCTTTTACAAAGTCAGGCTACCGTCATTGAAACAGCCGCAGTCACAAGGTCTAACAACGAATGCATGCTTACGTTGTCACAGCATAGAAAGACTAACTGATCACCAGGCCAGCTGCGTGCGGAATTTTAAAATTACAAGATACTTCAGACTCGACAAAGAGGCTAAATACTTCAAAACGATTGGCTACTAATTATATGTGCAAAATTACTGATTGGCTAATTGAAAACATCAAGTGTAGCAGCACTCTCTCAACTGGTCACTAAGAAAGGACAAGGGGGCGGACAACTAACAGTAAATGTTATTTACCCCCTCCCTCTCTTCATCTTCAACTCCAGAGCACCCCCATCTCCCTTTCTGACTCGGTCAAGAACCTCGGCGTTATCCTCGATTTCTCTCTTTCCATGACAAGCTTCGTCTTCGCCACCACCCAGGCATGACACTTACACCTCCGCCGCATCAGTCAGATCCGAAAATACCTCACTACCGAAGCTGCCACCAAACTCGCTGTCTCTCTCATCCTATCTCGCATCGACTACTGCAACTCTCTCCTTTCCGGCCTTCCTCACTCTACCACTCTCACTCTCCAGCGCGTCCAGAACAACGCTCGTCCTCAGAAAGATCAAATCCGACCACATCACGTCGCTGCTAAGCTCCTTCACTGGCTCCCCATCCCCCAACGCATTCAATACAAGGTTCTGTCTCTCTGCTACAAATCTCTGAACAACTACGTTCCTACCTATCTTCAACTTACTTCACCCCTACACTCCTTTCCGCTCCCTCTGCTCCGCCTCCGACACTCTCCGCCTCCTCATCCACCGCACCAAACTCAGCACTTTCGGCCCCCGCTCCGTCTCCGACTACGGTCTATCCACCTGGAACACTCTCCCACTCTCTCTCCGTCAGAAACACTCACTCTCCTCCTTCCAGTCCGCCCTCAAAACTCACCTCTTTCAACAGTTCTAGCACTATATCACCACACTCCTCACCCCAAGCTGACCGTCGTAATGTATTTTCACTATTTGTGGTACCTGAGTCATTGTCTAAAGCGTGCGCATGCGTGTGCGAGTTGTGAGTGCGCGCTTAGAGTTATAATTAGTATAAGATAAGCGCATTATAAATACCGTAATTATTATTATTATTATAAATTTTATCTACCTTGCATATGACTGCAGAGTTACCTATAGTGGAAGCGCCGTATAAAAAATCATTACATAGACCCGGGACAAATTTTCAACGCCAGTCGGTAGAGAAAAATAAGTAGAACACACCCTGAAAGGTACTAAAAATAGCAGCATTAGTGAGCCCGTAATAATAACTTAAAAATTACTTTACCAGTAATAAACTGGCTTTCCGGCATCAGTGGTATATGCGGGCTAAGGACGATCTCTACGGTCCCCAAATCCGATTAAGGCGGGTCAAGGGTCAAGCGCTTTGTTCGCGTGCTTTTGAGCGCACGTTACATCTTTCTGCAGTGGACTCTAAATGTGAAATGTTCTGTGACCGGAAGGGTTCAGTGGACTCTAAATGTGAAATGTTCTGTGACCGGAAGGGTTCAGTGGACTCTAAATGTGAAATGTTTTGTGACCAGAAGGGTTCAGTGGACTCTAAATGTGAAATGTTCTGTGACCGGAAGGGTTCAGTGGACTCTAAATGTGAAATGTTCTGTGACCGGAAGGGTTCAGTGGACTCTAAATGTGAAATGTTCTATGACCGGAAGGGTTCAGTGGACTCTAAATGTGAAATGTTTTGTGACCGAAAGGGTTCAGTGGACTCTAAATGTGAAATGTTCTGTGACCGGAAGGGTTCAGTGGACTCTAAATGTGAAATGTTCTGTGACCGGAAGGGTTCAGTGGACTCTAAATTTTAAATGTTCTGTGACCGGAAGGGTTCAGTGGACTCTAAATGTGAAATGTTCTGTGACCGGAAGGGTTCAGTGGACTCTAAATGTGAAATGTTCTGTGACCGGAAGGGTTCAGTGGACTCTAAATGTGAAATGTTCTGTGACCGGAAGGGTTCAGTGAACAGTTTATTTCTTTTTTATCTGCAAGTTAATACAAACGTGTGTTCAGCTGCTGCTTCTGATTTGACTCTGCTGAGCTGTTGGAATGTTCTTTGACTGCAAGTTACATCTGCCTGCAGTGGACTCTAATTGTGACCTGTTTTGTGACCCAAGGTGTTCAGTGACAAGTTTGATTCCTGAAAGACAGTTTGGCAAATATTCTTTCCTGGCTCTGGACTTTGTTTCCACATTGGTGTCAGTTGGCTTTTTGTTTACAAAAACATGTCTCTAAAGTCGCCACTCACTGAGAAAGACTATTAACGGTGAGTGCTTTGGTTTGTTATTTCAAGCACTTTTTAACAAGACTCTTAGATTAATGACCCATCACCTTTTTTGTTTTTTTTTACACTACAGACATAAGAAGTGTTCCTAACCATTCTAATGAGCATTTTTGTCGATCACATTTAAAGCATTCCGATACACATTTCCATCAGAAAAATAGGGGAATGCCGCGTTTTATAGTGAATACTTTAGATATTGTGATACCTTGTTGTCACAGGAAGAAATGTTAGATGTCGCGTTTTATAGTGACTACTTTAAGATATTGTGATACCTTGTTGTCGCAGAAAGAAATGTTTGATATAAGACTTTTTACACTCGAAAAGCTTAGGATGTTGCAACCTATGTAAGTTCAAGTAGCTATACAACAAATATTGGCTGAATGTAGAGGTAACTCTGGATATTTAGCGCAAACATTACCTGAGTTTATCGTTTTTTATGGTTAAGATTTAAGAGAGTCATACATTTTGGAGGGGACAGAGAGAAAAGGGGAGGTGGGTGGCCAGCATAAAGTTTGTTGTAAACGAAGTTTCAGGTTTCTTTAATTTAATATAAATATATAATCTCTGCAAATGTTTATATTTGCTAGTTGTACTATAACGTTCACCTCCATTGTATCACATGTTGTACAGTGTTTTCTTTATGAATAATAGTCCCATCTGGAACTGGACCAAAAACCGTTAGCAAGCGCATGTGTGATATTATAATTTGTACTTATTCTACAACAAAGCATGCAATACAAGTAGTGTGATCAGTTTTAGTTTTGATTGCAGTATTAAGTTCACATCCTTTACATTTAAAAGAAACAAAAATTATCCGTTACGGTAAACACTACCATTTATCTTCAGCTATATGTTTATATTTGATGATCATATTGTTATATTTTCAAACAGGTTATTTTTGCATGTTAAGTAACTAACTACAGGAACATTGTTTCACAACAATCCACACAAGAAGCCATGCTGACCTTATTGTGCAAACTGCGCCGAAGATTGCGGCCCAGATCACCGTCAGTCATCGTCATGGGGTAAGACATAGATCTTCTAGTTCAACTTTGTCACCATGCTGACCCGGAGTCCCACGACATATTCGTGCACTCGGACATAAAGGAAAGACCGACTAAAAGACGGTGCTGGAACATTTCCCGGACAAAGACTGTCCTCGGCAGCGTATGTCTTCAACTTCCATTAATTTTGTACACGCGCTAACAGGTTGTGACACAACATCAAGACGATTTGGAATAGGCAAGTCTGTTGCATTCAAGTGGATGTATGGACTGGCTTGTTCAGAAAGATCGCAGAAACATTCCATGACCTAATACGATGCCGGAGGACATCATGGAAGCTGGGGGAAAGCCCTAGTGGTCGTTTATAATGACAGAGCTGATGAGGGACTAGGCGATCTTCGACAACGCCAGTTCTCCACAAAAGTTGTGACAGGAACTAGCTGTCTCAGCGTTCAAACCCTCACACCAACAGCAACTGCACACACGTTGTACAGCTTGAGGGTGTACATGCAGGTACAGAAATGGATGGGCAACGATCTTGACCCGACCTTGTGGGACTGGACCTTAGCGAATGGCAGACCCATGCCAATAACAGCAGACCTCCCACCAGCCCCTCTTCATCTCCTATGGGTGATAAGGTGCAGCTGCAAGACTGGCGATGTAGCTGCAGAAAGCCGCATGCACTTGATAGTACAGTTGGATGTAGAAAGTGCCTGTGGTATCAGCTGTTAAAATGGCAGTAGCTGACAGCTGAAGACATCTGATTATTGTGAGTAAAACATTCACTATATTCAGATGTCTTCAGTCACGTGTTTTCCTTAATGTCCATCTCGTTCTATATATTGTTGTCCTTAGTTTGATTTCATTACACTTTCATTACTACTGCAACACAGTCATTCTTTAGGTCTGGATATTTTTTTACATGAAAGTGTGTGACTTAGTTACTTTATAATTATGTTGTACTAAATATGGTGTGATTATTCAAAAGTGTTCGTGACTTAGTACAAGTACATTACATGGATGCAAGCAGATTGTCGTTGTGTTGGCGCTTTTGTGTGTTTTGTCGGTTATATTCTGTGTTCGCCTGGTGCACGGCCAACAACATGTGCACTACACAAGTGAGTACTTGATGAGTCTTAGTGCCACTGACACATACGGCGCGCTCAAAATGTGGAACATTGACTTTCCCTCTGGCATGAAACCCAATGCTGAGGCTGCCGGAGATAAGGAGTATAAGCGGAAAAGGCCGGAAGAGAGGGGAAAAGGGAGGAGTGAAGAGAAGCTTGAAAAGTAAACAGAAAGCCGGTAGACCCCCCCCCCCCCAACCCCTTCCTGCTGTGTTGCTTGCAAATGTTCGGTCGATCCGCCACAAAATGTATGAATTGCAGGCCAACATTTGTCATATGGATGAGTATCGGGAATCGTGCTTGCATGCATCTACAGAGACCTGGTTAGACAGCAATGTACAAGATAATGATTTGTTTTTAGACGGTTTTGGGACACCAGTTAGACTAGATAGAACAAAGTGTAACACAGGGAAGGAACACGGTGGAGGTGTGTGTATGTATGTAAACAAGGCCTGGTGTAACACTGTCATTGTACGAGACACATAATGCACGCCGGACATAGAGCTACTATGTGTGTCACTACGTCCATTCTATCTTCCACGGGAATTTCCACAGTTGTTTTTTTCTCTGTGGTCTACATTCACCCCCCCCCCCCTCCCCCTGCTAATGCTACCAGGGCACTGGAATATATCAGCGAACATGTACACAAACTTGACTCGATTTCGCCAGATGCACCCAAGTTTATTCTAGGTGATTTTAATCACTGCCCGTTTAACAAGACTCTGAGGACTTGCCACCAATATGTTGACTGTCCCACCCGCCTAAATAAAACTTTGGACCGTTGTTACGGATCTGTACCCTCAGCCTACAAATCCTACTTGATGCCTCCCCTTGGAACAGCTGACCACAACACGATGTTACTTGCTCCCGTGTACAAGCCTGTGTTTCAGCGTGCGCAACGTGTAGTTAAGACTGTGAGAAACTGGACCACTGATAGTATTGCTGACTTACAAGGATGTTTTGATTGTACAGAATGGAACGTGTTTCATAACAGTTGTGACAGTCTGTCTGAGCTTGTTGATGTTGTATCATCTTACATTTCCTGCTGTGTGGACTCAGTTATCCCCACGAAACAGATTATTGTGTTTGCAAACAACAAGCCGTGGATAACAAAAGAATTGAAAAACGTTATCAACAAAAAGAAAAGTTTTTTTTTTTTATCAGGGTACGGCAGAGGAAAAGAAACGGGTGAATAATGAAGTGAAAGCTGCGATCAGGCAGACAAGGCTGGCATACAAACACAAGGTGGAAATGAAACTCGTTATTGGTAATTTGCGTGCCACTTGGCAAGGCATAAAAAAAATATGTCTGCTGTCAACATTGCCAACGATACACATAAATCGAAGATTGGTCTTGCGGGCTTTAGTGACAATACGTTGCCTGATGCTCTTAACTCCTTTTTTACCCGTTTCAAAACACACGATTTTTCGTCTGATGTAGCTGATCTGAGAAAGTCACTGACACACGATGTCTCTATTGTTATTGAGCAAGAGAGTGTTGAAAAGTGTTTGAAAATGATTAATGTGAACAAGAGTGCCGGTCCTGATGGATCTGTGGCAGGACGTTGAAGTTCTGTGCTGAACAGCTTAGTGGTGTTTTTTAACACCTTTTCCAGCTCTCAGTTGATAACTGCTCTATTCCCTCCGCATGGAACACCTAAACGGTCATTCCACTTCCTAAGAAAGATAACCCAAAACAACTGAACGACTTCCGACCAGTCGCATTAACCTCCCTTGTCATGAAAACTTTGAAGAAGATTGTCCGAGCTTTTGTTTTGTCTGCAACTGAAAGTAAAATGGGTCCATTGCAGTTTGCGTACCGGGCTGGAAAGGGTGTTGAAGATACCAAGCTATTCATTCTAGACAAACTGTACACTCATCTTGAGAGACCCGGTGCTCATGCCAGGATCCTATTTGCCGACTTCTCTTCTGACTTTAATACCATGCAGCCACACATGTTAGCCCAGAGATTACTGTCTAATTTCAACCTTCACCCACAGCTTGTTTTGTGGATTACAGATTTCCTTATCGGTAGACCACAACGTGTTTTGGTTAATGGTCGCTTCTCTAGTACTGCTGTCACGTGCACCGGGTCCCCCCAGGGGTGCTGCTTATCTCCACTCCTTTACATCCTGTACACTGACGATTGTAGGAGTTGTCATGCTGACAATTACATTGTCAAGTTTTCAGATGACAGCGCCTTACTTTCCCTTCATCAAGGGTCATCTAATGAACATGGAAGCTTGACTGACTTTGTTAATGAGGGTCATCTAATGAACATGGACCCTCATTGACTGACTTTGTTAATTGGTGCGATGATTCTTTTTTAGAGCTTAACGTGGGTAAGACATGTGACCTTATTGTTGATTTTTTGGATGAACAAGCAGGATCACAGTAAGACTATTATACATGATAAGGAAGTTGCCATTGTCCAGAAGTATAAACACTTAGGCACCATCTTCGATGATAAACTCAGTTGGGATGACAATACTGAAACTGTTGTGAAGAAAGGCCAACAGAGATTGTATTTTCTGAGAAAGTTGAACTCTTTCTCTGATGACAGGACCATTTTAACTTTGCTTTAAAAATCTTTCTTAGAAAGCGTCCTGACATTTTCGTTCATTTGCTGGTTCCCAAATCTTAGTGTTAAAAACAAAAACAGTCTTTAGAGAATTGTTCATCTCTGCTCCAAGATCATTGGGGAAGAACAGAGAAGTTTAGCCGTGTTCTGCGACCGTCAGATTGTAAGAAAAGCTACTTTCATCCTGGCTAGTGATGCTCACGTGATGAAAGACCTCTTTGAATTGCTCCCATCTGGCCGCCGATACAGACAACCATCATGTAAAACCAACCGCAGGAAACTGTCTTTCATCCCTTTTGCCGTCCGACTGTTAAATATTTTGTAAATCTACACAGCTGTTAAAGTGTGTGTGTGTGTGTGTGTGTGTGTGTGTGTGTGTGTGTGTGTGTGTGTGTGCGTGCGTGCGTGCGTGCGTGTGTGTGTGTGTGTGTGCATGCGTGCGCGCGCGCGCGCGTGTGTGTGTGTGTGTGTGTGTGTGTGTGTGTGTGTGTGTGTGTGTGTGTGTGTGTCTGTGTGTGTATGTTTATATATACAACTGTTTCATAGCGAGGGTATCGCTGGCCAGGATGGACAGTTATAGAGGGTGTAAGTGGAAAGTATGACGTTAATGTGTTCGCTGATAATGTCTTAATAATGCTCTTTAAGTTTAAATAATGTTTTAGTAATTGTAGTAGTTTAGAATTTTAATATGCCTTAATATTAGTATTGTATGTCTTACAGATTTAGAATATTAATATCAGGTACAAATTGGATATTAGAATGCCCTGTTATTAATTAATGTTTATTAAATGACTTTTATTTGATTGTTCCCCCCGTCCACACAAATGTAATTGCCCTTGTCACGACACGAGGTTTTTTTTTTCGTATAATTTTTAGGGGAGTAAGTTCAGAGGGGTGACAGAGTTTAGGTAGTCACCGGGTAATGATAGCGTAGGTGTATAGTAGTTGACCTTTACACGCGGTTTTGTTGCTGCGCGAGGCTTGGGTGGACGGCGTGCAGAAGGGTGAGGTAATTATCTCTGTTTTGGTGGTTAGTTATTTATGAATGTTGCACCTGTGTTATAGTGCATCTTTAAATCCGGAGAGCTTACGGGTTAAGTCTGCCACCGTGCTGTGGTTCTGTGTTGGAGGCTGACTGTATCACTCCGCCTTGTGGGCCACGACACCGGACCTGGGTGCCTCCGGGAGTTTTGCGGCACGTCTCGTATTTAGACAGGTCGGGTCGTCCCATATAGTCATTCCTAACCCGTTAAGAAAAGTTTTGTATGTTTACGTTGTAACGAACTTCTGTTTATTTCATTTCCTCGTGTCAGTAGTGTGAGACGAGTTACCTTAGTAACCTTTGGAGATATTGTGTTAAAGCTTGAGATATTGTATCGTTCCAAGTTTGAGCAATTGTATTATTTGTGTTACGTCAGACCTTATCGCGGAAGCTAGAGCGTAGAGTCGAGTTGCGCTCAACGGTTGTGCTTCCGGCGAGAAGGTCCCGTCACGATAGATGTTGTTTATTCAACTTTTAGTTATACTGAGTTAAGGACTTTGCTCTATTTGCCTACATGATATTTAATCTCCATTTGCATTGCGATATCTGTTCTGAACGTTGTTATATGAGCCTTGGGCTACGAATGTTTTCTGTGAAAGCGTTAGCTTAATTCGAACGTTTTGTTCGTGATCCCTTTGGGGGGATATAGGAGCGTACGGATTGTATTTTGTTTTCGATCCTTGCTTGTGCTAGTGAGCATATTTAGTTCAGAGTCAGCAGCTTACGTATTACTGTCATTCTTCTTGATCTCCATTTGGGTTTTGTCGAACACATTTGGTTTATCGTTTATTTGACGTGCTACTTTTCATTACTATATTAAGGAACCACGTACTGTAAGGTACTCCTCGCGGTGACAGGTCGTTTCGGCGGTAATTTTTTCGGCGACACCGCCGAAACATAGGTCCACCGCCGAAAGGGCCAGCCGCCGAAACGCCCAAATTAAATTACCCTCAAAACGTCCACAAGAGGTGAAATGAAGTAGAAAAAAATGCAATGATCTATATAACAGATAATATTTATTTAAAAGATTAATATACATTCACCTCGTGACGCCGGAAGTGATAAAGGGAGGCAAGTCCATTGACTCAACCCTAACCCCTCCTCCACCGACCCCCCCCCCCCCCCCTTCTAAAAAAAAAAAACCCACATGTTCCGACTACTACCGCAAACAGGAAGTAACAGTTTTTACGAGCTTCCGCAGAGTCGTAGAGTCCAGATTCGTACCTAATCAAGAACTTAATCCCGAGTCAAGACCCCAAAACTTAGAACTAAGAGAGCAAGACCGGTATGAGGAACCATATACCTAACAGGTGTACCCATTTGTCATAATTAGAGTGGTCTTGAAGGGATAAACTACTGATCGACTTGAGAACACATTTATTACTATTTAAATGACCAAAGTTTGTACAAAACAAACCGAATCAGAAAAGAGTTAAACTGTACATTTTATTTATTTAAAAAAAAAAATCACTCACACAAACATATAAAATAAATAATAACTAACTATGCAATAAGCATTGACTTGTCAACGGTCACTCAACCCTAACCCCTCCTCCACCGACCCTCCCCCCCCCCCCTTCTAAAAAAAAACCCCACATGTTCCGACTACTACCGCAAACAGGAAGTAGCAGTTTTTACGAGCTGCCGCAGAGTCGTAGAGTCCGCAGATTCGTACCTAATCAAGAACTTAATCCCGAGTCAAAACCCCAAAACTTACAAGTTCCAAAGCAGGTCTATGAACTATCGCCCAATTGAACTGCCGCCGAAACGACCAACGCCGAAACGACCACACGCCGAAACGACCAACTGCATCGCCGAAACGGCTCGTCGCCGAAACGACCTGTATTCCTCCTCGCGGAGGCAAAGGCGTTGGTCTAACTAGAGTTAGCGCCTTACGCTTGTGCTTCAGTCGGGGTCCAGTGGTTGATAAGGTTTTTCAGTTTGGTTTCTGTTGATGTAATTTTATATATGTTAGTTTGCTTAGTCTTTTGTATTAGAAATATTTAGTTATTGTATATTTTGTTAATTTGTATTTGTAGATATTCGGAGTGGAGAGTTTGGGCGTGTGTGAGTGTGAATGTGAGGTGTGAATGCATGGTTAGGACTGCGTGAGATTGGTTGTTGTTGTTAGGGTTCTATTTAATAAACGTCGTTGTTATTGTTCCTCTGGTGTTTGTGTTAGGTTTGTGTTAGTGTGGGGTGGGTGTGTCTCGAGCGGTAGCGCTCATTGTTCGCACCCCGGGAGCGTGGTGGTGACAGCCCTTTAAGGGATAAATAAAGTAATTTAAATTTGAATTTGAATCAGTGCTTGCTGACATCAGCACTCATAAAGCATTTACTCAGAGATTGATTGATTAGTTCCGGGTTTAAAGTCCACGGCACCGAAGTGATAATGGACGTCCCTGACGGGCGGGTTATGGGGGGACAGGGAAATCTATTGCCTATGGAGTACGACCTGAACACTGATCAACTCAGGCGCACTCAACTGTGCCAATTTAATTTACCAAGACCTTTCAACGAACATGCTATTGAACAAATCAGTCTTTTCCCCCTGGATTGTGAGTCCAGCTACCGGGGTCGGGACGGGACTCGAACCTACGACCCGGCGATTCCCTTCGCTCTCCTGCTCCGACGTTTAACCGCCTGAGCTATTTTGGACTCTTGTACTCAGAGAAAAGTGAGAGCGAAATTTATGGCCAGGTTTGAGCGCCATACCACGACTAAACTGGCTTGCCGCCTGGCCTCGGGGTAGATTAAGGCACGTGGCACAAAGCGCTCGACCTTGACTTGCCTTACCGGAATAGGGGACCGTGCTGGCCGCCGTTCACCTGCGTCTTGTGAAATACTAATGCAGTAATGTTAGTTTTACCTGCGTCTTGTGAAATACTAATGCAGTAATGTTAGTTTTACCTGCGTATTGTGAAATACTAATGCAGTAATGTTAGTTTACCTGCGTCTTGTGAAATACTAATGCAGTAATGTTAGTTTTGCCTGCGTCTTGTGAAATACTAATGCATTAATGTTAGTTTACCTGCGTATTGTGAAATACTAATGCAGTAATGTTAGTTTACCTGCGTATTGTGAAATACTAATGCAGTAATGTTAGTTTTACCTGCGTATTGTGAAATACTAATGCAGTAATGTTAGTTTACCTACGTCTTGTGAAATACTAATGCAGTAATGTTAGTTTACCTGCGTATTGTGAAATACTAATGCAGTAATGTTAGTTTACTACTAGTGACTAATTTTTCATTAATTATTATGGGCGCTCTAAGGCCGATATTTCTTAGTACTTTTGAGGGTGTGTTCTATATAGTGTTATCTACCGATTGGCGTTGAATAAACGTTTGTTGCAATTTGTCCCAGGTCCAAACTTATCTCTCTTCCACTATTCCTGACAGGCACTATGCAAAGCAGATGGGGACAGGTGAAACAATAGCCGGATTAAAACTCAGCTTGAGGGTAGACAATAGATGAGAAGGTTGAAGAGGTTAGGTGCAGTGGAGTGGCAAGTAACTGACAGCAGGTAGACAGATGGTAAGAGGGCGGAAATGGGAGGGGGATCCACTGGAAACAAAATAGCAAAAATACAGCACAAATGGTAAAATATTAAAATGATACATTGCGTAATAATGCGTAGCCAACACCCGCTTGGTACCAAATACACCAGCATGAACCCTCGTAGTTGGTTGCTCTTCTTTATAACTATTTCTGGTAATTTACAGACAACTATTTCTGGTAATTTACAGACAACTATTTCTGGTAATTTACAGACAACTATTTCTGGTAATTTACAGACAACTATTTCTGGTAATTTACAGACAACTATTTCTGGTAATTTACAGACAACTATTTCTGGTAATTTACAGACAACTATTTCTGGTAATTTACAGACAACTATTTCTGGTAATTTACAGACAACTATTTCTGGTAATTTACAGACAACTATTTCTGGTAATTTACAGACAACTATTTCTGGTAATTTACAGACAACTATTTCTGGTAATTTACAGACAACTATTTCTGGTAATATACAGACAACTATTTCTGGTAATTTACAGACAACTATTTCTGGTAATGTACAGACAACTATTTCTGGTAATGTACAGACAACTATTTCTGGTAATTTACAGACAACTATTTCTGGTAATTTACAGACAACTATTTCTGGTAATTTACAGACAACTATTTCTGGTACAAGAGCTTACATGCAACGTCGCCAAAAAGACATCACGATCACAAACGTCAAATATCTAGGGCTGGACATATATTGTCCACAATAAAGGTGATATTAAAGCACAGACATGAGTACGAACAAATTTTGACCCCAGATGGAATTGAGCCAGCTAGTTTTCGGAAGAGATTCCAACGCTCTAAAAGCCGCGAAAATGGGGGTGGGGTGGGGTAGGGTGGGGTGTTATAAATGTCAGGACCCCCCCCCCCTCCTCAGCCTCTCAAAATGCTTTAAAATGCTGCATAATAGACATTATGGGGAGTTTGGACCTCCTACCACCACCCACCCCCTCCTCTGCTTCTTTAACTAGTACTCTTCATCAAATTAAACGTCTAAAATAGCTCAAGGTCACAAACATTTGTCCATCGCCACCCCCACTTACCCCTCACTGCATCCCCCCCCCCCCCCCCACACACACACCACAACACCCGCCCCCCCCCCTCCGGGCCTCCCTCCCGCCAGGATCCACCCCCTCACAATCCTCTTACATCATTATCCCCCCAAAGACTTCTTACATCATTTAACCAAACAACTCGGACATTTTGATTGAGGTCTCGTAATCACATCTGCCTGTTATCGGCACTATATCAAGCAAAATCGCCATTTATTGGTAATTTGTAATTTTAATAAAAGGTTGCCTTTCTTTTGTTCATACTGTATGTATACATATATGTATATGTCGAAGTATGTATTTACGGATACATGTGTGAAAGTACATAATGTACCCACTCCAATCAAGTTATCCCTTCTTCGACACATGTATTTGTATATTGTATAACAAACAAATTAATATTCATTATTTTGCGTGCCTATTCTTTCCTTCTCAAAATCCCTTGCGCGCCAAGAAGACTCGATTTTGATAATACTGGCATTTTCAAAACGGAGGACTGGGGCCATAAATTATATTGAGCAACAATTTCGTTTGACATAGTGCCGATAAACAGGCTCATGTGCTTACTTTAGTCGAATTAAAATGTCCTCGTCTTACGACTCGGACATTTGATTTGGGTCTCGTAATCATATCTGCCTGTTATCGGCACTATATCAAGCAAAATCGCCATTTATTGGTAATTTGTAATTTTAATAAAAGGTTGCCTTTCTTTTGTTCATACTGTATGTATACATATATGTATATGTCGAAGTATGTATTTACGGATACATGTGTGAAAGTACATATGTACCCACTCCATCAAGTTTTCCCTTCTTCGACACATGTATTTGTATATTGAATAACAAACAAATTAATATTCATGAATTTGCGTGCCTATTCTTTCCTTCTCAAAATCCCTTGCGCGCCAAGAAGACTAGATTTTGATAATACTGGCATTTTTATAACGGAAACGCGAAATATTTTCACACTGCACCATTAACGCGCTCCTTATGTGTAGTAGTAATGACATACTTCTTAGTGTTTAGTAGTAATGACATACCTCTTAGTGTGTAGTAGTAATGACATACCTCTTAGTGTGTAGTAGTAATGACATACCTCTTAGTGTGTAGTAGTAATGACATACCTCTTAGTGTGTAGTAGTAATGACGTACCTCTTAGTGTGTAGTAGTAATGACATACCTCTTAGTGTGTAGAAGTAATGACGTACCTCTTAGTGTGTAGTAGTAATGACATACCTCTTAGTGTGTAGTAGTAATGACATACCTCTTAGTGTGTAGTAGTAATGACATACCTCTTAGTGTGTAGTAGTAATGACATACCTCTTAGTGTGTAGTAGAATTGACATACCTCTTAGTGTGTAGTAGTAATGACATACCTCTTAGTGTGTAGTAGTAATGACATACCTCTTAGTGTGTAGTAGTAATGACATACCTCTTAGTGTGTAGTAGTAATGACATACCTCTTAGTGTGTAGTAGTAATGACATACCTCTTTGTGTGTAGTAGTAATGACATACCTCGTAGTGTGTAGTAGTAATGACATACCTCTTTGTGTGTAGTAGTAATGACATACCTCTTAGTGTGTAGTAGTAATGACATACCTCTTAGTGTGTAGTAGTAATGACATACCTCTTAGTGTGTAGTAGTAATGACATACCTCTTAGTGTGTAGTAGTAATGACATACCTCTTAGTGTGTAGTAGTAATGACATACCTCTTAGTGTGTAGTAGTAATGACATACCTCTTAGTGTGTAGTTGTAATGACATACCTCTTAGTGTGTAGTAGTAATGACATACCTCTTAGTGTGTAGTAGTAATGACATACCTCTTAGTGTGTATGAAAGCTCAAAATCTATATCCTATACACAGACACGTACGGAGAAAAGACGCCAGGAAACGTGCGAGTGGCTGGACTGACAAGTGAAATTGACAAGATGTCGGCTGGCGATATTGGCAACCTTAGAAAAGGACAAAATAAACAAACCTGCTGGCATTTTCCGCAATTATCTAGTTACAAGTTGATTTTACTCAGTAACACGCACGGTTATGCAATGCACTGATGTCTTCTCAGTGAGACGAAATCTAAGCGCTCAATCGACAGTCGTCTGCCATTCGTGTGTTTTGTCTGAACCCCGCAATCAGTCGCAAATTGAATGACGTGAGGCATATTTTTTTTTGGGGGGACTGGGGCCATAAATTATATTGAGCAACTTTGTTTGATATAGTGCCGATAAACGGACACATGTGCTTACTTTAGTCGAATCAAAATGTCCTTGTCTTACGACTCGGACATTTGATTTGGGTCTCGTAATTATATCTGGCTGTTATTTCAAATACAAGCGATCAAAAATCTTTGTAACTTCAGTAGCTGACTGGCCCTTCGTTTGTCTTGTACTGTGTTTGTACTGTGTTTGTACTGTGTTTGTCTTAAATGGCGTAAATCCGTGTCTGTTTCGTGAGTGTGTGTGTTGGGTTTCAGGCGCGGCGCTTTTAGTCGATTTCCCCAAAATTGAGAAAAAGCGCCTATATAATAACATTACTATTATTATTATTATTATTATTATTATTATTATTATTATTATTATTATTATTATTATTATTATTATTATTATTATTATTATTATCGGCACTATATCAAGTAAACTGTTGCTCAGTATAATATACAAAGAGAAAAAGAGAGCAGCAAATCTTACTGCACGTGTTGTCCCAGTCGCACACATCAGGACTGGTACATGCGCTGAAGGTGCCACAATCTGTCCCCGCCGCTTGGCTTCTCACACCTTCAAAACGATAAATAAATAAATGAATTAGTAATAGAAAAATGTTTTAAACAGTGAAATCCGACTGTGGTGGTTTTTTCACTAAAACGTAAGAATTACGCTCAAACAGTGCGTCACAACGTGAAGACAATACCTAGCGACTTTTGATTAATTCATTATCCACTAATTACATTACACACACCGCCGTGAGATGGCCTTGGTTGCCTGCTCGGCGTTAAACCCAAATAACTAACTAACAGTAGACACAATCCTGCAATATTCGTCCGCCTGACGTCACGCTTTAAACATAATACTATTATGAACTGTATCGTCCGCCTGACGTCACGCGTTAAACATAATACTATTATGAACTGTATCGTCCGCCTGACGTCACGCGTTAAACATAATACTATTATGAACTGTATCGTTCGCCTGACGTCACGCTTTAAACATAATACTATTATGAACTGTATCGTCCGCCTGACGTCACGCGTTAAACATAATACTATTATGAACTGTATCGTCCGCCTGACGTCACGCTTTAAACATAATACTATTATGAACTGTATCGTCCGCCTGACGTCACGCGTTAAACATAATACTATTATGAACTGTATCGTCCGCCTGACGTCACGCGTTAAACATAATACTATTATGAACTGTATCGTCCGCCTGACGTCACGCGTTAAACATAATACTATTATGAACTGTATCTAGGAGTTAACTCAGAAAAAAATGTCTTACAATTATTTTTAATTTGAATAGAACCAAAGATGATTCTGTATTCAAATAATTAGCACTCCCGTCTGTTTACATTTTATTGCATTTGGCCCCGATGGCGCAATGAGCGATCATGCGGGGAGCTAACGACAAAGAGAATCCGCTTAAAACAACGTCAATCATTTTTTATGGCAAATACGCTAATTTTGTTAAAAAAAATTATCTCGCTGACGTTTGATTTAAACAGGCCATTTCAGGGAACATTCCGACCCAAACCATCATACTGCCCATGCTGTATCAGTAGGAATCCAGTATTTCTATACAAAACCATCATACTGCCCATGCCGTATCAGTAGGAATCCAATATCCCCATACAAAACCATCATACTGCCCATGCCGTATCAGTACGAGTTCAATATCCCCATACCATCATACTGCCCATGCCGTATCAGTACGAGTCCAATATCCCCATACCATCATACTGCCCATGCCGTATCAGTACAAATCCAATATCCCCATACAAAACGTATACGGACGCACATTAATCATCAGTAGATGGCATTTGAAATGAATGTAGCTGCACACGCATACTTCCTTTAAGCTAATTATCGCCTTCACTGTCTCAGCTAAATCACATTGTCAGATGTGTTAATAACAATTAAAATCACTTATTTTCTCAAGACTGAGAGACCCCACCCGGCTCTGCCCTGGGGGACGGGTGGGGTTAACTACTTTTTAGTTCCCAGTGTCACCCGGGTAAGCCCCACAGGGTGGGGTTTCCTCTCTATTCTGTGGCATGTCTACCCTTGGTCCGTTCACCTGTATTTGTCTTTTTAAAACTCTCCCTACTGTCTGCGCCGCGCATGTAGTTCTTGATATTGGATGTGTGTTGCTAAATGGTATTAGCTTTATTTAGGCCCCATGACATAGGTGTATTTAACGTATTGGACCGGCTGGCGACATACATTCAATGTTCTGTTGTTGTTGTTGTTTGTTTTTTTTTTTTGTTTGTTTGTTTGTTTTTAACACAAGCAGTGCAGGCACGTCCTGAGAAAGTCTTGTTGCTGTCAGGACGTTAAGCAATGTACAATCAATCAATCAATCAAGAATGAGAGGGAGTCGTCCGAGCTCAGATCTGCACACCCATCCACCAGCGCGCAGTCAAGCACATAGACATAAAATACCAAAGAGCCTTTTACATACTGATTATTGACAGCCTTGATTTAGAATGTTGCGGGGACGGGATGGTGATAGGGGAGAGGGTGGGGGTGGCAGGGGGTGAGGCATGTGATAATACAGGATGGTGATAGGGGAGAGGGTGGGTTGGCAGGGGGTGAGGCATGTGATAGTACAGGATGGTGATAGGGGAGAGGGTGGGTTGGCAGGGGGTGAGGCATGTGATAATACAGGATGGTGATAGGGGAGAGGGTGGGTTGGCAGGGGGTGAGGCATGTGATAGTACAGATTCATACAAAAATCAATCACAACAATCAAAATCTTTAGATTTTCTTTTTCAAGGATAGTTTGATCAACAAATTAAAGTTGCAAAAAAAAAAAAACCCCGCAATTTTGTTTCCTATATATTTGGTGGCGAAGATACGCTGGAACACCTCAAGTTTCATTGGACAGCCCTCGTACCCGTTCGCACAGACCCAGTTCAGCATCAGCTAATGCATTCAGTGTTAACTCATTGTGCCCGAGGTACGAAATACCCACATTTTGGAGTTATCCTCTGAAGACTGCATTTCAATTGAGGAGATAGATTGACCATGATAGTTCAAAGTGGTGGAAGAATAGTTAGGCACTTGTAGGCGCCAAGCTATTCTGCCATCACTCTAACAGTCATGGTCGAGCGATATCTCGCTGCGGTGTGTCACGGGCAGAATGAGTTAAACACTCAATAAACTCTCTACTGCTCCTACGTATGTGTGACTGTAAGAACTCGTCAGATGCCCAAAGTACAACATGCTGCAAGCTGTACAAGAGATTGATTGTACATTGCTTAACGTCCCGGCAGCAACAAGGCTTTCTCAGGACGTGCTGTAAAAGAGAGAGCGCACCACGTGCTATATAGGGTTTCACTTTCACGACTGAACACAATTTTGGAACTTGATTAATTATGTATTACTGTAACATCTATTCAATCAGTTGCTCTAGTAAGCTATGTTATAATGTGTGGTCCCTGTGTGATCACTAATGGCTCAGTACACTAAACATTTAAAGAAAACACAGCAGAGCGTAAACAGTTTTGAAAGTTACTGCATTGTTTTATTTCAAATATTCACTAGCAGTAGACTAATTGCACGAAAGAGGAACTGTGTTTTGCTGCAGCGTATTTTGCAGTTTGTCTGTATATTGACATTTGAATTTCAATGCAAGCATTGTTAGCAAATGCAAGCATATGCATATGCCATCTCCAATATTTTACTCAGTGGCACAAGTGTGTGGAAGGATTAAAACTAGAAAGGACACAGGGCAATGTTCCACTGAGATGATTGAATAAATCTATTAGTCAAGTGATATGTTTTAGGGTGAACCGCCAGTTTTTGTTGTTTGTGTTTTATTGTTGTTGTTGTTGTTGTTTGTTGTTGTTTGTTTGATTTTTTTGGGTGGGGAGGTGGGTGGGGGGAGGGACATATAAAACATACCGTACATGAGCTATTTCTTTCACTGTGCCCATCAGCCACTAAAAACCCAAGTCTATGTGACAGCTACAAGCTATTACTTTTAACTTTGACACCACAACTAGTGTTTTATTTGAATATGTTACAAGATAGCTGCTATTTTCATATTTTCTTAATGGCTGTGTCATTTGCTTGACGTTTTACACTCCCAGACTGTTAGCTTGTCCTGCCTAATCACGATATTTAACACCTTAAAATGAGTCATCTAGTTTTACACTCCCAGACTGTTAACTTGTCCTGCCTAACCACGATATTCAACACCTTGAAATGAGTCATCTAGTTTTACACTCCCAGACTGTTAGCTTGTCCTGCCTAACCACGATATTCAACACAATGAAATGAGTCATCTAGTTTTACACTCCCAGACTGTTAGCTTGTCCTGCCTAACCACGATATTCAACACCATGAAATGAGTCATCTAGTATAGCATATAAATTGAGGGTTCGTATCATTTCCAAACACACCAAATGGCTGAAGATTCTACAGCTAGTTGATCCATAGTCAACTTGCGCTCGGTGACTATGGATCAAACAGTTGCAGACGTGTCAGCAGCGAGGTCTGTCTAGAAATGATAGTAAACGAATAATTCACTTCTATGATTTATAAAATCTTTCACAACCGTAGAATAGCGATGTATGTCGAAACCGTCTTTTATTAGGAGCGACGCATTTATCTTTGTAAATAGTACACAGTAACTCCAGCTCAACAGTTAAATCAACAAATAGTACACAGTAACTCCAGCTCAACAGTTAAATCAACAAATAGTACACAGTAACTCCAGCTCAACAGTTAAATCAACAAATAGTACACAGTAACTCCAGCTCAACAGTTAAATCAACAAATAGTACACAGTAACTCCAGCTCAACAGTTAAATCAACAAATAGTACACAGTAACTCCAGCTCAACAGTTAAATCAACAAATAGTACACAGTAACTCCAGCTCAACAGTTAAATCAACAAATAGTACACAGTAACTCCAGCTCAACAGTTAAATAAACAAATAGTACACAGTAACTCCAGCTCAACAGTTAAATAAACAAATAGTACACAGTAACTCCAGCTCAACAGTTAAATAAACAAATAGTACACAGTAACTCCAGCTCAACAGTTAAATCAACAAATAGTACACAGTAACTCCAGCTCAACAGTTAAATCAACAAATAGTACACAGTAACTCCAGCTCAACAGTTAAATCAACAAATAGTACACAGTAACTCCAGCTCAACAGTTAAACCAACAAATAAAATCCGTAGCAAAATTAGTTAAAAATACAACATATAAATAATAAATATATAAGTAAATAAATATAAAACATGTAGTATTATGGATTAGACTACTATCTGTATTGTGCCTCCGTCCAGATTAAGCTTGAGGGTAAGAGTTCTTGTGAGTACCTGAGTGTGGATTGGTTCTATGGGTTGCAACAACAACAACAAAATCCAAAATTAGATGTTCAGCTGAACATCTTGACAGAGCTGAAAAGGGTTCGAAGAAAAAATTCAGACTGCCTGGCGTGTTCATATCGAAGACCAGATAGACCAGACCACGCTTGACCTGTTTCTGTGTGAGACCTACCTGAAAGTCATTATAATGCCCCAAAACGTTTGTCTGTTTGGACAGTGTCTTAATATAGACCAGTTTTTAATGAGTGTGTAACGAACATTTACTTATTGTTTCTGTCTGAGTACCGCCGACAGTGGCATGTGTAAATTATAGAGAACAAAATACTAACCATATGATACAATCTCACAGTCAAGAATTTTAAAATTATTTTTACCGATGTCTGTAAATTCACGCAATTTACGTTACCAAATTCTTATGGCAAAACACACCTTATCAAACCGCTATGAAAAAATTGTCATATATTGATATTTCTTTATTTGCAAGACGAAATGTTGCTAAAACAAGCCGTGTAACTTTTGCAAAAACTGATCATGTTTTGTGAATGGTTTGAATTTTCAAATCGTATATTTCCCTTTCGGCATAAATCTATTACTATATGTATCCAACGCCTATCGAAAACTCGATGCCTAATGTCGCTGAAAACGCGTTTTAACAGGTATATTCCAAGTGTCTATTTTAAGACAGGGTGTCGAGAGCACAAAAGGAACGCACGTGCCAGATACATGCAATAATGTTCTTCTGATGACGTATTGGCATGTAGACGTAACTGCAAAGCTCTAAGCATGCAATGTGGAAGAAATACGTTTTTGTCTACCGTATTAAAAATACTCTCTCTCTTTCTCTCTCTCTTTCTCTCTCTCTCTCTCTCTCTCTCTCTCTCTCTCTCTCTCTCTCTCTCTCTCTCTCTCTCTCTCTCTCTCTCTCTCTCTCTCTCTCTTGCTCTCTCTCGCTCTCTATGTATCCTCGGTGGCGCAGCAGTCTATGAAATATGAATCTGACAATCTGGTAAACTGTTTAGTGTCCGACATTGAATATATATTTTTTTTAGAAATAGCACTTTGGATTTAATTAGTGACATGAATTGTTTTTCTGTGAATGGTGACGATTATTATCTTCCTGCATTTTCCTTTCTTTCAAAACGGAGGAAATATACTCTTCTTGATATAGCGAAGGAGCCAGTGGGTGTATCGTATATTATACGGTCTCCGATCAGTGACTCATTTATTTCGCTTTTCAGAACGTAACCAAAACATTATTTCCCCTACGTGGGATGTGACGCTAAGGAGCCGGTTTAGATATTTGTATATATCGCAGATACGGTATACGTTCAGTGACTCATTCGCCTACAGCACGTAACGACCTATTATTTCCCCTGCCTGGGATGTGACGTCTGCAGCGAAAGCAATAGATTGAGCTGAGTTTTCAGCTCTGTAGTTTCTCCTGAGTTTTGTTTAACTTTGTTAGAGTTCAAAAGTTTTCATTTGTTCTTAGTTGACTTTTGTAAACATTTTTCCCCCACGTGTTGCTTCATCATGCCTGCCTGTAGCCCACATGTACATCAGTGTTCGCTGACTAAGCATGATTTACGGATAGGGCACCTTAACGTTTATCATTTATACAACAAAGTGCCCGACGCCACTGTTTTACTTTCACAACCCCAACCCTTTCATATATTTGGATTTACTGAGTCTAGACTCAGGGAACATATTAGTAACGCCTCGATCTCCATTCATAACTATGCTGTATTCCGTAGAGATGCATCATCCCCCGGTCATACCGGTATAGCTGTACATTCATAACTCTATCCGCCAGTACGTTACCCGCCGCATGGATTTAGAGTCTTGTCACGTTGAAAGTTTATTTCTTGAACTGAAATGTGACAAATCTTCCCCCACACTAATTGGATTTATTTATCGCACCCCTTCAGCAACATTTTCATGGTATGATGATTTTGTCACCATGATGGATAAGGTGCAACAACGTCACAACAAAGATTTACACCTTCTAGGCGATTTTAATATTGACCTGCTAAAGACTGGTAATGCGGCGTGGAATTGCACCACCTCACTATTTGGCCTGCAGCAAATGGTTCGATCTCCCACTAGAGTTTCTTTGTCATCCGGCACATTGATTGACCACCTCTATAATACTAATGCACCTGCTGTCACACACGTCCACGTGCCGAATGTTGCCATTAGTGATCACTTTCCTACTTGTTTTAATCTTTCAGTTAAACGTGATAAACCCCAGCACAAACACCACACTACCATCACATACAGGTCTTACACAAAGTTCAACAAAGATGACTTTCTTCATGACCTCTCAATCACGCCCTTTCACCTTATTTATAACACTAATGATCCCAATAAAGCCCTCTCGCTTTGGTGCAAGCTATTTCTTTGGGTCCTCAATAAACATGCCCCACTAAGGACTAAACGCGTTAAACACCCTACCCTTCCGCCTTGGTTGTCAAAGGACATCATTCACGCAATGAAAATAAGAGATGACTTAAAACGACAGAAAAAGTTTGCGGATTTTAAGAAACAACGTAATCTTGTAAAATCCTTAGTTAGAAAAGCACAGAAAACGCTTGCGGAAAAAGTTATCGCAGAGGGTAAAGATACCCGAAGTGTCTGGAATGCAATCAATTTGTTTACAAAGAAGAGGAGTTCCATCAATGCTGCTACCTCTCCAGGCATAACTCCAGACGACTTCAATTCCCACTTTTTAAATATTGCTGAGTCCCTTGTACAGTCTTTTTCCAGTGCCACTGATAGTTACAGTTGTTCTGATAAACTGCGCACACATTGTGAGTCTGCAACAGGTGAGTCATTCTCCATACCTCTTATGACAGTGTTTGAAGTAGGTAAATATATTTCTACTCTAACAAGTAAATCGTGTGGCTTGGATGGAATAAACAACATAGTATTGAAATTGTCCCTTCCATACACAGCTGACACCTTGACATTTATATTCAACCTTTCTATCAAGCAAGGTATTTTTCCAGATGCCATGAAAGATGCTAAAGGTGTCCCCATTCCCAAATGTACAGATCCCAAAAGTCCAAACGATTTCCGTCCTATTTCAGTGTTATCACTATTATCGAAGCCACTAGAAAGACACGTTCATAAGCACCTACTCCAATTCTTGGAGAATCACCGCCTCCTCGTATATCTTCAGTCTGGTTTTAGACATAAACACTCATGTCATACTGCCCTCGTTCAAATTGTTGACTCTTGCCTCTCATCAATAAACAATTCCAAATTAAATGGTGCATTTTTTTCTGGACCTAACCAAAGCATTTGATTTAGTCGATCACAACATTCTTTTAAAGAAACTTTCAGTATATAAGCTTGATTCGAACTCTATAGCTTTTTCTCCTCCTACCTCAGTAACCGCCGACAAAAGGTGTACTCAAACGGGTGGTATTCGAAAGAAGATATAGTGATGCACGGGTCCCTCAAGGATCTATCCTATGGCCTCTTTTATTTTCTTTATTCATCAATGATCTACCTCTTTCCATCTCAAATCCTGAGGTTAAATGCGAACTCTTTGCTGACGATTCAACTCTGCATACATCAGACAAACGTGAAAAGACGCTAAATTGTATCCTCCAGCAAAGTCTCGATGAAGTGTCAGATTGGTGTGCGCAAAATCGAATGCTAATCAGTACTTCTAAAACCAAAAGCATGTTGATAACAACTCGCCAAAAGCGTCAGCTACATCCTGCCCCTCTGAAACTGTCACTTGGCAATAAACCTATCCAACAAGTATCCAGGCACCGCCTACTGGGAGTTGTAATTGACGACCAACTGAACTGATCGCCACATATCGACAGTTTGTGCAAAACCTTGTCCAGGAATGTATTTCTGCTATCTAAACTTAGACATATTCTTAGTACAAAGTGTTGTACATTGTTCTTTCACGCACACATTAAAAGCCACTTTGACTATGCGTCCTCTTTGTGGGACGAATGCAGTGACATATATTTAAAAAAAAATAAACTCGCTGTATCGTCGTTCAGTTAGGGTAATTATTCCTAACCCTATTTCCACGGCTGAGAAAATAAAATCCCTTGGCCTGCTTACACTGAAGAAACAACTCAAATTTAACAAATGCGTCCTCATGCACAAAATATTTCATTATCAAGCCCCGGAATATCTGCGCATGATATTTAACTTCAGCCCTCGGCATCCACAACATACGAGGAATGACTTGCTTCACTTACCCCGCCCACGGATAGATCTCTACAAGTCAAGCCTTCTATTTTCTGGTAGTTCTGTTTGGAACTTATTGCCATTAAACATTAAATCATTTTGCGATAAAACCCATTTTAAACGTGCATTGCACACTCACTTCCAATTAGCGTGACTTCACAGTTTGCCATATAAAAATAATTCTACTGATAACACGTAAACGTCAAATATTTTTCTCTTTATCCCTAAATTTGCTACTTCATCATCTATTGTCTTGTCGGTGTCACTATACGCTATTGATGCTGCTGATTCTATGACACTGTCTTAGATGAGTATAATATTAATGCTGTGCATGCGTTTCGTTCTCTTGCTTTTTGCATCGGAGGCAGTTACAAATTCTCCATTGTGTTTTTTCCCGTAGTTTTTCTTCCTCTTCTTCTTCTTCTTCTTCTTATTATATTATTATTATTATTATTATTATTATTATTATTATTATTATTATTATTATTATTATTATTATTATTATTATTATTATTATTATTATTATTATTATTATTATTATTATTACTAGTATTTGCATGCTCTGTTTATTTTCCTGTTATGTTGTTTGTTTTTACAGGACAGCTTGTAAGACAGGCATTGAGTTGCCTAATAGCTTTATCCTGAATAAATAAATATTCATCATCATCTCTATGGGTTTGGTTGAGCACACATGAAAACTGCACAAGGAAAAGCAGAATTACACAAAGAGTCTTCATGGCTGGTTGAAGTTGCGACAAATGGGAAGTGTTATGTAGAGACTCTGCAGTGAGAGAGGCGCGGCAACCGCTCGTTATATGGTCAGTCTTGATTCTGCCTTGATTCTGCCTGACAGGTCAGAACAACTCGTTTCTATGATACCAGCTTGCACCGCTCGTTATATGGTCAGTCTTGATTCTGCCTGATAGGTCAGAACAACTCGTCTCTATCATACCAGCTTGCACCGCTCGTTATATGGTCAGTCTTGATTCTGCCTGATAGGTCAGAACAACTCGTCTCTATCATACCAGCTTGCACCGCTCACGGCGGGGCTTGGACCAAAGTCGTGCCGATGGCCTTTGGCACCTTGGATTTTAAGTATGCAACATTAATTTCCTGCTGATTGTTTAGTGACAGAAAACACGTGTTTACTGCCCCAGCGCCTATGTTTGACATTTAAGTTGAGCGGTGGTCGAGTGGATAGTTACTCGGTTTGCCGGTTGCTGCTCAGTCGACCAAAACCAATGTCACAGGGAAATGACGGTGTGTGTGTGTGTGGGGGGGGGGGGGATGGGGGGGGGGGAAGGGGGGATCCCGCCTTGTGCCAACCTGTGATGCGTTACACCATGGTAAAATTCCATTCCGGTCGCTCATCGGGGCTCTCATTTTCCAATCTATCCCCAGCAACATTGGTCAAAGTAATTAACCCTTGTCATTCGGAATACAACAGTGTGTGAAATAAGTTTGACTAAAATATTTTAAGGGCGGTGCCAGAATGCGTGGCGCCTGTAGGCGCCAAGCTATTCTGGCACCACCCTTGAACTAAAGCCATTGGTCTATATCCTTATCTGTAAAGTGCTATAATGTATGGCGTATGGCGGTGTACAAATTTGATGCATTTAGCCTCAGTATGATATGGGTTAACAGACGGTTAGGCAGGTCGTGTGGCGCTGCACTACAACGATGAGTCTTCCCCGGCGAAAGCAGCCCAATTTCCCCTCGTATGAAAATAAAGTTGTTGGAAAAAACAACAAAAAAGCCCCCAAATCAGTTTGCAATGGCTTTGCAACACATATTCTTCTGTAATATACTGACAAGCAAAAGAAATGCGACATTTTTGGAAACGTCGGAAACACTAGAGTGTTTTCAATGATTCCAAACGTCGGAAACACTAGAGTGTTTTCAATGAGTTGATTCCAAACGTCGGAAACACTAGAGTCTTTTCGATGATTCCAAACAATGTTGCATTTCTTTTGCTCGTAGGTAAATATTGTGTATTCAGTACATGTTGGTAAAAAGCATAGCTACTAGCGATATTTTCTCACCTGCAAGAAAGAACAACTGCAGCAACACAAGAGCCACCAGCTTCATGATCGGTTGTTGGGTTGTCACTGGCGGAGATGTCTGTCTTTCAAACCACGTCGTACGCCTACCAGGCTGCTAGTGAGATGTCTGCATACTGCACGCCTATTTTATGTGTCGCCCGCTGGCTCAAGACTAAAGGTTTGAAATCTACAGCGGATGAAGGGGACAAAATATAAAAATGACTACGTGACGTGCCAGTCAGAGACTATGATTTGCATGACCCGTTTGAAGCTTGCATGGTCACATTAACATCTGTGTCTTGTACAGGCTGTTGATCACTGACGTGTCTCTTGCAAGCTTCAGACCGAAACACCAATGGCAACGCCCCCTTTTAAGAAAACGGATATACCTAGAGTTGAGTACACACGATTTTCATGAACTGCGGCACTTACAGAGCTTCATGAGTATCTATGCCTATCATTCTCGAAAAGCTTCCTTATGCAACCGTTGCTAAGTCATTTGACTTGAGTCCATACGAGCAAACGCGTTCTCCCGTTCCTTAGCAACTGTGAAAGACTGGGCAACATTATTAACCCGTTCAGTGCCAGGTGAGGCAGACTGTGTTCCTGCAACATTCGTGAATTCAACACCTAAAACCCCTGCTGTCCCGGAAATACGTATTGAACACCTAAAAACCCTAGCTGTCCCGGCAATACGTATTCAACACCTAAAGACCCTAGCTGTCCTAGCTGTCCCGGCAATACGTATTCAACACCTAAAAACCCCAGCTGTCCCGGCAATACGTATTCAACACCTAAAAACCCTAGCTGTCCCGGCAATACGTATTCAACACCTAAAAACCCTAGCTGTCCCGGCAATACGTATTCAACACCTAAAAACCCTAGCTGTCCCGGCAATACGTATTCAACACCTAAAGACCCTAGCTGTCCTAGCTGTCCCGGCGATACGTATTCAACACCTAAAAACCCCAGCTGTCCCGGCAATACGTATTCAACACCTAAAAACCCTAGCTGTCCCGGCAATACGTATTCAACACCTAAAAACCCTAGCTGTCCCGGCAATACGTATTGAACACCTAAAAACCCTAGCTGTCCTAGCTGTCCCGGCAATACGTATTCAACACCTAAAACCCCAGCTGGCCCGGCAATACGTATTCAACACCTAAAGACCCTAGCTGGCCCGGCAATACGTATTCAACACCTAAAACCCCAGCTGGCCCGGCAATACGTATTCAACACCTAAAAACCCCAGCTGGCCCGGCAATACGTATTCAAAGTCGTTCCAGCAACAGGCATAGATAATTATGAGCCTGCGGGGGCTGATGAGGATTGATACCTCTTGCGACTGAGTGATGTTCAACCTTTCTCGACACTGAACGAGTTAAATTTTGTGTGAGTGTGTCCAGCCCATGGTATCTTGTGCACACAAAGGCCTCCACGCATTGTTTTCGCACGAATGTCCGTTTCGTTCCTGCTGTGGCTTGAATTATTTCACAATCTCAGTTAACATATTGCAAAGAACCCGTGTCTCGTGGGCCCCTATTGGCTGTTGGTAAGAGGATAATGGGTCTTTTTTTAGTATAACTCGTACCCCGGGTGGTCGCTAAGTAAACAAGCTTGGTGTTTTCAAAACATCAGCCAGTCCTTTCCGTCTGCAGGACACCCACAGATGATTCATGCAGCTGTAGGGGCTCATGAGAAACTGCGTGACTTGGTTCGTACTTGCAAGGATCGATCCATTTACGTCATCAGTTCGAGGAAGGCATACGGTTTTACGTCAACAATGGTTTCCCCAAAAATTATGTGCCACGACATCCTGCCAATGGAAGAGCTCTGATGTGATCTGCATATCAAGGTGACGGGACGCTGTGAGTGTAGGACGTTTCCAAGGAGAATGTCTGTGTTTTGGAAAACAGAAACTTACGGGCAGGCATGGCTGAGGAACATGCAAGAGTAGCCGAAGGGTGGTGGTCGGAATGGAGGTGGGGGCGGTAACGGCGGTGCCATGACGGAGATGGGGGCGTCAAGCAGGAGGCGGTGGTGGAAGGATGCTGTGTGCGTGTGTGTATTCACTGACCATGATAATTCAAGGGCAGTGCCAGATTAGCTTAACGCCGACAGGCGCCAAGCTAATCTGGCACTGCCCTTGAATTATTAGAAACCCGCGGGATCACATGTGGCTCAGTCAGACCTCCTCCCCAATGCGCAGAAGGGCGGCAGCCGTTCGCCCGCGCACGGTTAATCGAAAAAACAAAAATCATTTGACAGTATCTGCACCCCCCACCCCCCTCCCCACCCACACCTTTGTTTTATCTTTTGACATAATGCCAAGCCTCCTTTTTGTCCTAAGTATACACATGCATGCGTGGGTATTTAACCACGTACTACCTTCATAATCGACTTTGGTATACACACCTCACATTCCTTAGTTATCCATCTCACAAGAGTAACACTGGTTTGCAGGAAACGAAAGTACTAATGCCATATGGTTTATGCATAATAGCAATATTTGTCCTTAGGATGGAGACACTTTTGTAGAAGTGTTTTTCGAGCGCTGTTTGCTCGATGAGGTGGAACCCTCTTTGTACGTGGCCCGGTTAAGTCGCAAGACATTGTTTGTGCATAATATTGAAAATGTCAATCATACAAGTTACAAGTTTATTCCAGTGATCAAATTAAAATTATCTGCAAGTAAACATGTATACATAATTAAGATAAAATAATATAAAAAATAATGTTTTAAATACCGTAAGCATGCTCGCGTTGATAGTTTGAAACTTTGCGGTCAGCGAGATGCCCTCGAACTAAGTCAATCAGACGGGCACGGTTGATGCATGGGTCCCCGCCCTTACGGGACCAGTGAGGATCTGTGCCTCGTGCGGACACCATTAAATTGTAACCCATCCACAGATCATGGCAGATGATACGTAAGTGCGACCATTTTGCGCCCTCTCATTCATGATATTCCCATTTTGGTCGCAGTACTGGCTCATCAGTCTTTTGGGGATGAGCTCGTGTGAGCCAGTGCTGCGACGACACAGCGACCTCTGCTTTGTGACAGTCACATTTGGGGCTCATTCAAAGGTCGCATAGACGTCGCAGTACCATCTCATAGGTATTAGGAGAAGAGCTCGTGTGAGCTATTCATGGGCGGTCGCCGGGACGTCGTGTTGAGCCCGAAATGCGAAGGGCTAAATGTTCCGTCGCAGTTACGTAAATGTAACTCCTCAAACGACTGTGACCATAATGCGACGCTGTTGCCAAATTGAGAAGGTGCGTCTTGTCTTCGTACTGTCGCCATTCAGAAACTTGACTCACTTACTGCCTGATGCCTAATGCCTATGTAGCCAGCCGGTCTAACAAAAAGTGTATGACATACTGTAGTTGCAGGGACTAATGAAAATCTATATATGTTGCAGATAATGTGGCGACAGTGTCCAATGTTTCGTGTTTACTGTTGTTATCCTTGGTGACACACGACGACTGTCACATTACGCCCCAACAGCACCAAGTCACAAAAACTGGACAGTTCACAGAGGCCAAACTATCTTACGCATGTCACGTGCTCTGCTTCATTTGATAGCCTGTCTGTGTGCCAGAGAATCATGTACTACCCCTGAGCTATAGTCGGCAACCCTTCTGCAACAGCTGACATTGGCAGCGAAAGAGTTATAAAACAGGTGCACGGAATAAACATCATTTTACTTTCCTGTCACTCGTCGCAAGTGCTCTTTACACTACCTGACTTGTTGGGAATATATAGCATTGCCTCTATTGTGCAGGTTAATTATTCGTACCTAGGGACACCAGTCAGGATTAAAGCCGATTCTAATTCAGATGTAATTAGTAGAATAATTTTTGAAACTTCGGCACGAACACACATTAAAACTCATTCTACCCCATCACCGAAATCCCAAAATTTTGCGATTGTCCTCTGAAGACTGCATTGCAGTGCAGAACGCAGATCGACCATGATAGTTCAAGGGTGATGCCAGAATAGCTTGGCGCCCATAGGCGCCAAGCTATTCTGGCATCACCCTTGAACTATCATGGTCAATCCTTATCTTGCCGTGGTGTGTCTGGGGTAGAATGAGTTAATGGGTGTGAAAGCGTATCACCCGTATCAGACAAAAGCACACGAGGCCGCTTGCAACCTCGTGCAAAGTTTCTTTGTACAACCACAACATAAGTTAATCTAACACAGGAGCATTGACACCGCCAAAAGAGTGTAATCAATCGTTTACAGTCAATGTGTTTAACCCTTTTCCTGCCTAGGTAAATAAAGGGGACACAATCCAACTTTAAGAGGCATTAACTCTCAAGAGCCCCCGCAGCCGCTGGGCCTCATGGTATGTGTCTTGCTAGTCCTATGTCCTGAGGGCCTCATGAGAATGTATGTGTCTTGCTTGTCCTATGTCCCGAGGGCGTCATGAGAATGTATGTGTGTTGCTAGTCCTATGTCCAGAGTGTATGTGTCTTGCTAGTCCTATGTCCAGAGTGTATGTGTCTTGCTAGTCCTATGTCCTGAGTGTATGTGTCTTCCTAGTCCTATGTCCTGAGTGTATGTGTCTTGCTAGTCCTATGTCCTGAGTGTATGTGTCTTCCTAGTCCTATGTCCTGAGTGTATGTGTCTTGCTAGTCCTATGTCCTGAGTGTATGTGTCTTGCTAGTCCTATGTCATGAGTGTATGTGTCTTGCTAGTCCTATGTCCTGAGTGTATGTGTCTTGCTAGTCCTATGTCCTGAGTGTATGTGTCTTGCTAGTCCTATGTCCTGAGTGTATGTGTCTTGCTAGTGCTATGTCCTGAGTGTATGTGTCTTGCTAGTCCTATGTCCTGAGTGTATGTGTCTTGCTAGTCCTATGTCCTGAGTGTATGTGTCTTGCTAGTCCTATGTCCTGAGGGCGTCTTGAGAATGTATGTGTCTTGCTAGTCCTATGTCCTGAGTGTATGAGTCTTGCTAGTGCTATGTCCTGAGTGTATGTGTCTTGCTAGTCCTATGTCCTGAGTGTATGTATCTTGCTAGTCCTATGTCCTGAGTGTATGTGTCTTGCTAGTCCTATGTCCTGAGTGTATGTGTCTTGCTAGTCCTATGTCCTGAGTGTATGTGTCTAGCTAGTCCTATGTCCTGAGTGTATGTGTCTTGCTAGTCCTATGTCCTGAGTGTATGTGTCTTGCTAGTCCTATGTCCTGAGTGTATGTGTCTTGCTAGTCCTGTGTCCTGAGTGTATGTGTCTTGCTAGTCCTGTGTCCTGAGTGTATGTGTCCTGCTAGTCCTATGTCCTGAGGGCGTCTTGAGAATGTATGTGTCTTGCTAGTCCTATGTCCTCAGTGTATGTGTCTTGCTAGTCTTATGTCCTGAGTGTATGTGTCTTGCTAGTCCTATGTCCAGAGTTACTATTGTCAGTCCCATTTATGATTGCGTTCATCACAGGAATATCGGTCGATTGTTTATGTGGTTTCAGACGCTAAATTAGTGATCACTACTTCAGCGAAGGCGTTAATGTCACGTACAATGACAATTGCAGTAACGTTAGAAATATACTGGCGAGCAGAAGAAATGCAACATTATTTTCGAATCATCGGAAACAATTAAGTAAAGTGCGGTAATGCTCGACAGGTCAGTAAAGTGCGGGAGTGCTGGTCAGCTCAGTAAAGTGCGGTAGTGCTCGTCAGCTCAGTAAAGTGCGGTAGTGCTCGTCAGCTCAGTAAAGCGCGGTAGTGCTCGTCAGCTCAGTAAAGAGCGGTTGTGCTTGTCAGCTCAGTAAAGTGCGGTAGTGCTGGTCAGCTCAGTAAAGTGCGGTAGTGCTCGTCAGGTCAGTAAAGTGCGGTAGTGCTGGTCAACTCAGTAAAGCGCGGTAGTGCTCGTCAGGTCAGTAAAGTGCGGTAGTGCTCGTCAGCTCAGTAAAGTGCGGTAGTGCTGATCAGCTCAGTAAAGTGCGGTAGTGCTGGTCAGCTCAGTAAAGTGCGGTAGTGCTCGTCAGCTCAGTAAAGTGCGGTAATGCTAATCAGCTCAGTAAAGTGCGGTAGTGCTCGACAGCTCAGTAAAGTGCGGTAGTGCTGATCAGCTCAGTAAAGTGCGGTAGTGCTCGTCAGCTCAGTAAAGTGCGGTAGTGCTCATCAGCTCATTAAATTGCGGTAGTGCTGGTCTGGTGAGAGCTAGAAAGTGAGCTTACGATTACGCCGAATGACCGGCCACAACAATGTTCGTCAGGTAAGTGAAATGTGGTAGTGCTGATCAGGTCAGTAAAGTGCGGTAGTGCTCGTCAGGTCAGTAAAGTGCGGTAGTGCTCGTCAGCTCAGTAAAGTGCGGTAGTGCTCTTCAACTCAGTAAAGTGCGGTAGTGCTCGTCAGCTCAGTAAAGTGCGGTAGTGCTCATCAGCTCAGTAAATTGCGGTAGTGCTGGTCTGGTGAGAGCTAGAAAGTGAGCTTACGATTACGCCGAATGACCGGCCACAACAATGTTTGACAGGGAGGTGAAATGTGGTAGTGCTGATCAGGTCAGTAAAGTGCAGTAGTGCTCGTCAGCTCAGTAAAGTGCGGTAGTGCTCGTCAGCTCAGTAAAGTGCGGTAGTGCTCGTCAGCTCAGTAAAGTGCGGTAGTGCTCGTCAGCTCAGTAAAGTGCGGTAGTGCTGTTTAGCTCAGTAAAGTGCGGTAGTGCTGGTCAGCTCAGTAAAGCGCGGTAGTGCTGGTCAGCTCAGTAAAGTGCGGTAGTGCTCGTCAGCTCAGTAAAGTGCGGTAGTGCTCATCAGCTCAGTAAATTGCGGTAGTGCTGGTCTGGTGAGAGCTAGAAAGTGAGCTTACGATTACGCCGAATGACCGGCCACAACAATGTTTGACAGGGAGGTGAAATGTGGTAGTGCTGATCAGGTCAGTAAAGTGCAGTAGTGCTCGTCAGCTCAGTAAAGTGCGGTAGTGCTCGTCAGCTCAGTAAAGTGCGGTAGTGCTCGTCAGCTCAGTAAAGTGCGGTAGTGCTCGTCAGCTCAGTAAAGTGCGGTAGTGCTCGTCAGCTCAGTAAAGTGCGGTAGTGCTCGTCAGCTCAGTAAAGTGCGGTAGTGCTCGTCAGCTTAGTAAAGTGCGGTAGTGCTGGTTAGGTCAGTAAAGTGCGGTAGTGCTGGTCAGCTCAGTAAAGTGCGGTAGTGCTGATCAGCTCAGTAAAGTGCGGTAGTGCTCGTCAGGTCAGTAAAGTGCGGTAGTGCTGGTCAGCTCAGTAAAGTGCGGTAGTGCTGGTCAGCTCAGTAAAGTGCGGTAGTGCTCGTCAGGTCAGTAAAGTGCGGTAGTGCTGGTCAGCTCAGTAAAGTGCGGTAGTGCTCGTCAGCTCAGTAAAGTGCGGTAGTGCTCGTCAGCTCAGTAAAGTGCGGTAGTGCTCGTCAGCTCAGTAAAGTGCGGTAGTGCTGGTTAGGTCAGTAAAGTGCGGTAGTGCTCGTCAGCTCAGTAAAGTGCGATAGTGCTCGTCAGCTCAGTAAAGTGCGGTAGTGCTGGTCTGGTGAGAGTTAGAAAGAGTGGTTACTATTACGCCGAATGGCCGGCCCCAACAACGAACGAAATTGAAGTCACGGCCGATAACCGGCTTCTACCCCAAATGTAGTCATGCAGCACTCCGGACACCTCCAAGAATTATAGTTTCTCACCACCCTGCGTGGACTCATGAGGATCTATGTCTCTTGGAGATGTTCTGAGTCGTGTCTATTCTACTAGTAGAAGCTGGTCATCTGCCGCTCGTTTATTGATGGGGGGGGGGGGGGGGGGGGCGTTCGGCGTAAAGGAAAGCAAACTAATAATTTATGTCGATAGAGGTCGAAGAGGAGGATCTATGACTTTTGGAGATGTAGGAAGTGACGTCTATGTTTCTGGTACACACTGGTTTTCCGCCGCGACTTAATTCGTTTTCGTTCATTGTTGGGAGTCTTTCGGCGTAAACATGGCCTCATTAATATTACCTTATGTTTTGTTAACGGCGTAAACATAGCGTCATTAATATTACCTTATGTTTTGTTAACGGCGTAAACATAGCCTCATTAATATTACCTATATGTTGGGAGTCTTTCGGCATAAACATAGCCTCATTAATATTACCTATATGTTGGGGGTCTTTCGGCGTAAACATAGCGTCATTAATATTACCTTATGTTTTGTTAACGGCGTAAACATAGCCTCATTAATATTACCTATATGTTGGGAGTATTTCGGCATAAACATAGCCTCATTAATATTACCTATATGTTGGGGGTCTTTCGGCGTAAACATAGCCTCATTAATATTACCTATATGTTGGGGGTCTTTCGCCGCAAACATAGCCTCATTAATATTACTTTATGTTTTGTTAACGGCGTAAACATAGCCTCAATAATATTACCCATATGTTTGGAGTCTTTCGGCGTAAACATGTCCGCATTAATATTACCTTATGTTTTGTTAACGGCGTAAACATAGCCTCATTATTATTAACTTATGTTTTGTTAAGGGCGTAAACATAGCGTCATTAATATTAACTTATGTTTTGTTAAGGGCGTAAACATAGCGTCATTAATATTACCTTATGTTTTGTTAACGGCGTAAACATAGCCTTATTAATATTACCTTATGTTTTGTTAACGGCGTAAACATTGCCTCGTTAATATTACCTTATGTTTTGTAAACGGCGTAAACATAGCCATATTAATATTACCTTATGTTTTGTTAACGGCGTAAACATAGCCATATTAATATTACCTTATGTTTTGTTAACGGCGTAAACATAGCCTTATTAATATTACCTTATGTTTTGTTAACGGCGTAAACATTGCCTCGTTAATATTACCTTATGTTTTGTAAACGGCGTAAACATAGCCATATTAATATTACCTATATGTTTTGTTAAAGCGAGATTTTCAATGTTTAAGTCATTCAGCCTGGCACACGTATTTCCCAAATTTCGCAGGTGTCATCTAACGACTATGCACCTGTTGCAGGAGATGGATCGACCATGATAATTCAAGGGTAGTGCCAGATTAGCTTCGAGCCGACAGGTGCCAAGCTAATCTGGCACTACTCTTGAATTATCATGGTCGACCCATCTCCTACTGTAGTGCGTCAGGCCTGAATGGGGTAACGATACAAAATCAAAAAGTCTTTTTGGCATTTGTCAAATCAGAGCAAAATATCCCCAACTCCTATGCCACGGTCTCAGTAGCAGTAATAGTAGTAGTAGTAGTATATCTGGGCTTAAAGAAGATAAATCAGAATGGTTGGGCGGACTTCGCGCAGTATTATATGCCTCGGCCTCAGTAGCAGTAATAGTAGTAGTAGTGTTATACCTGGGCTTAAAGAAGATAAATCAGAATGGTTGGGCGGACTTCGCGCGTTAACTCCCTTTGTCCTGGAAGAAATTTCATTCTCGTTTAGGTGTACTACAGTTTATGTCGGTGCGCCCTCTATAAGTGGCAGCGATGGGAGTTAATCATTATTTCCTTCAGTATGGCGGGCTGTAAGTGTAAAAAGCTTTCTTTCAAACGGATTCTCATTGCAGTCCTGCCTTTAATAAGACCTTCCTACACATCTTTGACAAGCCTTTTGTGCAGGAACTCTAACAGCTGGAAGAGTAGTAACTGCCCTTTAATTCGTGTGCTTTACAAAGCAAGCCCGGCCGACAGCCAGGGTTAAGGAGGTATGAATTATCGGCCTTTGTAGCCAGGATAAGTCGCTTTGAGGTATTTGATTTAACCCTTTATTGTCGAGAACAATTTAACACGATCTAACTGCACTGAGACATAGAGGATCCGTGCGAGGATTAGAACAATTTAACACGATTAACTGCACTGAGACATAGAGGATCCGTGCCAGGATCAGAACAATTTAACACGATTAACTGCACTGAGACATAGATGATCCGTGCCAGGATCAGAACAATTTAACACGGTCTAACTGCACTGAGACATAGATGATCCGTGCCAGGATCAGAACAATTTAACACGGTCTATCTACACTGAGATATAGGTGATCCGTGCCAGGATCAGAACAATTTAACACGGTATATCTACACTGAGATATAGGTGATCCGTGCCAGGATCAGAACAATTTAACACGGTCTAACTGCACTGAGACATAGATGATCCGTGCCAGGATCAGAACAATTTAACACGGTCTAACTGCACTGAGACATATAGGGTCCGTGCCAGGATCAGAACAATTTAACACGGTCTAACTGCACTGAGACATAGAGGATCCGTGCCAGGATCAGAAAAACTTCAACGTTTAGGGGTAACGTATTTTGGCCACCACGAAGGTGATTTCAAAGACGGCATCGAAATATTGACCCAAGCAAAGATTTGAACCGGCTACCTCTCGGACAAAAGTGGAACGCTCTAACACCGAGCCACCAAGCCCCAAGCGGAGGATCAGAGTGATCAGACGACACCTTTCATTCATGTAAAACCAGGAATGCTGCAAGTTCTTTGGCTTGGAACTAAATTTTTTTGAAAAAAACTTCGAACACTGGCAGTCACAGCATTATAATATACAGTATAGATGCCTAAGTACCCACTATTCGTCATCGTCAGTTGAAAATCAGGAAACACTTGATTTGTTTCCTCCTAACTTAATTTCATTTCCCGTCCCCTTTATTCGTTTTGCAGCAAACCGCATCTTTTCGATAATTTTGCTGCGCCACTGAGTACACACATTCTACTCTAATGCACGATCACGCCCTGACGTTAATCACGGCAGTCTGTCAGTACTACGTGCCGCAGCGCCCCTGTCACTTGGCTACACCAAAGGTGAAAACCGCGAAAAACCGTTGGGAGCTTGTGGTGGAAACCTTTAAACACGTGCCCTTGAACTATGGTCTTCAATGACTCTCGCAAACCGGTGTGAAGTCATTAGAGGACGGGGAGGGTAATTGTTTCGCACTAAACACAAGTCTTTCTACAGCGACAACAGAAAACGCTAGTTGACAGATCGAGTCCACAGGGAATAAATGGAAAGGATAAGTAGCTAAGTGCACAATGTGCACAAGGCCGTCGGGCAGGTGTCGGCCGCCGCTGGTCTGCCCGTCTGTTTTGAACTATCAATAAATTGTGTTGTAATTGGTCTTTTCTAAGCGTTGGGGCGTTATCAATCAGTCTCACACGATTGTGACAAAGGGATGTAATCCAATAGATTCACGCATGCATAAGAAGAGGAGTTGTCTTTCGTACGGTGGCAGTTAGCAATGCGTGTCACCTCCAGACCCACCCATGGACCCATGGAACTGATTTGTGTGTGTGGGTGTCTGTATGCGTGCATGATCACGTGACCCGCCCATTGAACTGATGTGTGTGTGTGTGTGTGTGTGTGTGCGCGCGCGCGCGCGCCGGCGCGCGCGCGTGCGTTAGCACGTGACCCCCAAAGGAATTGATTTGTGTGTGTGTTCGCTGTGTCTGTGTGCATGCGTGCGTGTGTGTGTGCGTGCCTGTAAAGACATATAGTGCCTAGTTAAACAGCTCACATAGAGAATGTTAAACATATTTTACTAAAACAATTTTTGGCCCTAACGAACCAATTTACAATTGAGAACATTTACCAGAAGTTATATCCGCACCTTGAGGTTTCTCACCCTAAAGATTATCTTCGGCACAGGTGTTGGCTAGCCTGTGGTCGCCGTCTGTTTCTCACCCTAAAGATTATCTTCGGCACAGGTGTTGGCTAGCCTGTGGTCGCCGTCTGTTTCCCACCCTAAAGATTATCTTCGGCACAGATGTTGGCTAGCCTGTGGTCGGTACAGGTGTTGGCTAGCCTGTGGTCGCCGTCTGTTTCTCACCCTAATGATTATCTTCGGCACAGGTGTTGGCTAGCCTGTGGTCGCCGTCTGTTTCCCACCTTAAAGATCATCTTCGGCACAGGTGTTGGCTAGCCTGTGTTCGGCACAGGTGTTGGCTAGCCTGTGGTCGGTACAGGTGTTGGCTAGCCTGTGGTCGGTACAGGTGTTGGCTAGCCTGTGGTCGGTACAGGTGTTGGCTAGCCTGTGGTCGGTACAGGTGTTGGCTAGCCTGTGGTCGGTACAGGTGTTGGCTAGCCTGTGGTCGGTACAGGTGTTGGCTAGCCTGTGGTCGCCGTCTGTTTCCGGTTAACTCATTCAGCCTGGCGCACGTATTTTCTAAACTTTGGAGGCGTCCTCTAACGACAATGCACCTGTTGCAGATGGATTGACCATGATATTAAATTCAAGAGCAGTGCCAGATTAGCTTGGCGCCGACATCTTGAATTATTATGGGCGACCCATCTCCTGCTATAGTGCGTCTGGGCTGAATGGGTTAAACTGATCCCACATCTTGAATTATTATGGGCGACCCATCTCCTGCTATAGTGCGTCTGGGCTGAATGGGTTAAACTGATCCGACCATAAAGTACTCCCCACAGGAAAGGACCATCGAGACTCTCTTGTGCATGGAGCCCCCTTCTGCCCTACACGTCCTGATCAAGCATAATGGGCACATAAATAGTTCATGATTAGATGAGAGCCTTTCCATTAACCCTCTAAGTTATTCTTCCCAGAATCAAGCTTCTCAACACAGTCAGAACACTGTCTGCAACAGATACTGTTGACAGTATTATGTATGGGACCTTCTCCCCAAAATCAAGCATCTCAACACAGTCAGAACACTGTCTGCAACAGATACTGCTGACAGTATTATGTATGGGTCCTTCTCCCCAGAATCAAGCATCTCAACACAGTCAGAAAACTGGCTGCAACAGATACTGCTGACAGTATTATGTATGGGTCCGATGTTTGCCCGAGGGCGTGTTTGCTTTTTGGGTGCACTGACTTTCAACTTCATCGTTCTATTTGCAGGGCACGGCGGAAGCGACTCGCATGAAACGGCAGTAAGTGCGCGTCAGTCCTCGAGAAATCATCCTTGTGCTGTACTGTATTGGGACATTTACACTTGTGCATGTATTTGGTTTGTGTAGATAATTCGTCGGTATATTTAAATGTCAGATGTATAGATCTGCAGTGACTGCATTATTCACGCAGGTGACAACACTCGTTAATGGCGGGGGGAGAGGGGGAAGGGGGGGAGGTTGGGGGTCGGTGGCCGGGTATGTAGGTGGAAACTTTATCTTTTAATCCATTCAGGCGCCAAGCTATTCTGGCACCACCCTTGAATTATCATAGTCAAATTAATTTTTTGCAACAGTGTATCAGGGTGGCAAGGGTTCAATACTAACTTAGGTTTTCCAATTCACTATGGAACGGCAGCAGAGTCCCCGGGCTCATCTTCTGTTCCTAGCTGCGGCGCTACAATCAGTACTAAGACGTCATCCTCAGTCCTGCCTGAACAGAACGAACCGCGATGCCTAAATGCAAGAGGCATTGATCCACATGAGCCCCCGCAGTCGCGGGGGCTCATGTGGATACTTGCTGAAACCATTTTGTAGCTTATACGTGCTCATTGCCAGGCAGCTGAGGTTCTTTGGCGTTTACCTGAAATAGCAAAGATTCAGTTCAGGAACACAGTCTGAGACAACAGATTGGTAGGGAAGGTGGGTTTCTTATAAGAGGCAGGTAGTTACCAGGGTCGCTTGAGGCCATTATTTGACTTCAGGTGCCTGTAGAATACAACGATCGCTTTCTCAAGGGCATACTGACGATGTGTCACGCGGCACTCATGACGCCAGCAGATTAACACGCCACATTTTCATGTCATGCGATGGCTTACCGGTGCTGCCGGTGTTTGTTGCCGTGAACGATAACGATACGAGAGCTCTCTTCATTGTCAAAGACATAGACATGTGGTTTGATGTTGTCATTCACACACCATACACATAATCATCACGCGCACCCCAAGTCACATCGCTAAGAAGTAAGACAATAACATAACAAGTGACATAACTGAAGTAAGCATCGACCCCAAAAACCACGGTCCCGGCTTCAAGACAGAAGTACTAACATTTAAACTTAGCTTAAGTCAATTTAACGCTGAACTTAAAACGTAGCTCACACGCACGCATACACTCACGTGCACTCCAAATAGCCTGTATACGTATAGCATTAAAATAAAAATAGGAAAAAAATATGTACATCATACTAAGACGCGCGCACGCACACACACACACACACATACACACACACACACACACACACACACACACACACACACACACACACACACGCACACACACACTCGCGCGCACACACACACACATACACACACGCGCACACGCACACAAACAGACAGGCAGATGCCATGCACAGAGATGGTTTCCGCGCCGCCTGCACCGCCAGCCCATGGTGCAAAAGACACCGCTGCTACGCCAACAAAATCTTTACTGACAGCTATATACCAGTGGCATAGGAAACTATTTTCATTCGTTTGGCGGGGGAGAGGGAAGGTTTTGGGGGCACCAGGTTATTTCCCCCTTAAAAAATTAACAACGTGCGCGGCGGAGGCCGGTGGTGTGGGGGAGGAGGGGGGGGGGGGGGAACCAAGCGAAGCGAGTCCAATCTTTGCAAAAAATCAAGCATACAACCAAAATGTGTGGTATCACTCGCGGCACAAAAACTCTTTTTTATTTCACAACAATAAATACAAATAATACACAGTTTTTATGGGAAAAAGGGAGAGGGGGAAGGGGGCAGAGGGTACTTTGGTCATCCCTATATTTTCTTTGGGGGGAAGAGCAGGGCACGTCCCCTCGCCCCCATCACCCCTCCACCCATCCTACACCACAGCCAGCTCGTTATGGTGCCTGTATCAGCCTTATCATTAACGAAAGCGTGATTTATTTGACACCACACTGAATAATAAAATAATAAATAATAATTACGGTATTTATAATGCGCTTATCTTATAATAATTATAACTCTAAGCGCGCACTCACAACTCGCGCACGCATGCGTACGCTTTAGACAACGACTCACGTACCACAAATAGTAAAATACAATACGACTACTGCTTGGGGTGGGGAGTGTGGTGGTATAGTACTAGAACTGTTGAAAGAGATGAGTTTTGAGGGCGGACTGGAAGGAGGAGAGAGATTGTTTCTGACGGAGAGAGAGTGGGAGAGTGTTCCAGGTGGATGGACCGTATAATGAGAAGGAGCGGGGGCCGAAAGTGCTGAGTTTGGTGCGGGGGATGTGAAGGCGGAGAGGGTCGAAGGCGGAGCGGAGGGAGCGGGGAGGAGTGTAGGGGTGAAGTAAGTTTGAGAGATAGGCGGGAGCGCAGTTGTTCAGGGATTTGTAGCAGAGAGACAGAGTCTTATATTGGATGCGTTGGGGGATGGGAAGCCAGTGAAGGAGTTTCAGTAGGGGAGTGATGTGGTCGGATTTTTTCTTTCTGAGGACGAGGCGGGCAGCATTGTTCTGGACGCGCTGGAGAGAGAAAGTGGTGGAGTGAGGGAGGCCGGAAAAGAGATAGTTGCAGTAGTCGATGCGAGATAGGATGAGAGAGACAGCATGTTTGGTGGCGGCTTCAGTAGTGAGGTATTTTCTGATCTGACTGATGCGGCGGAGGTGGAAGTATCATGCTTGGGCCGTGACGGAGACGAAGCTGGTCATGGAAAGAGAGGAATCGAGGATAACGCCGTGGTTTTTGGCCGAGTCAGAGAGGGAGATTTGGGTGCTGTCGAGTTGAAGGTGGAGGGAGGGAGGGAGCTGGGAAAGTTTCTGGCGAGTGCCTACCAGCATGGCTTCCGTTTTGTCGTCATTCAGTTTAAGCTTGTTTGCTGTCATCCAGTTTTTCACATCTTCGTAGCAGTCAGCCGTGCGAGTCAGTAGTGACTGAGTGTTGTCGAGTTTGTCTTTGTCTAGTAGTTGTGAGTCGTCTAGATCGGTAGTACGGGCTGTCTTGTCGTATGGAACGGTTGTGTTTGAGATACCTAGCCCGTATTCCAAAACTCTGAAGCCTAGATTTCAGGTATGTTTCTATAAATGTAGTATTGATAGTTGTTTAGTAAAAGACAGTATGCGCTGGTAAGAGTAAGGTGGTTGTATAGCGGTGTTCTGGTTTGGTTTAGTTATGTATGTTTAGAATTCGGGGAAGTAACCGGTGTTTTTGTATACAGTTGTTACCGAGATAGATAAATAAAAGAATGCGAGGTGTGTGTGTCTAAACCGCTATGAAGATAGTACGTGGTTGGTTAAGCATAGTCTTTTCCAGTGTATAGAGTAGTGTATAGCAAGAGTGTTAGGTTATAGTCTGTTTCAAGATAGTGACCGAGATATGGGGGTGTTACGGAAATAGACAGTTTATGAAGCACGTGTGTGTGTGTGAACGAATGTGTGAGTTATTTGTATCAGCCAGGTTACGTGTTTCTCATTGATCCAATATGTGGTGTGTTTAGCAAGTGTTACGTTGGGACTTTTGTTGTCTATTCAGAGTTCTTGTAAAGAGTGGAACGACGGACGCCGAGACGTCGAGTCACAGGTGGGACCTAACGTGAGGTCACCCCTCCAGCTCTTCACTGAGAGTGAGTCTGACCGGGTCCAAGACACCCGAGTCAAAGCGAAAACTGCGCTACCGTACGAGAACGAGGACGTCCGTGCCAAAGAGACAGGACAGCAAGAAGAAGCGTACGACGAAGGAATTTCACGCCTAGACGTGAGAAGGACCAACGTAACCAGGCAATAACATCAAACAGGTTGGAGACAGTGTGAAACTAAAACCTAGCATGGCAAAGATATTGTGATGTGTATGTGATGTATATAGCTTGATAGTGTGAGCGTTGTTTTTTTTTTTTTATATTTATATTGTATAAAGTCACTTTAGAAAGGGAGCCCGTGTGTTTGTTTTACCGCATGAATGCGCCCGTCTGAGTCAGTGGCGGTGTATGCGTCTGTTGCGTGAGAGTCTGTACGTGCGACTGTGGGCAAGTCTGCGTGCGTTACGGTGTTGAGTCGTGCCTTCTGCTAATTCCACCTCTGCGGCCTCTCTTTCGCGATCGGATGCCACGGAAGGCATTTGCAAGACTGTCGGCGACACCGGTCGCGCAGTAGGTGGCGTGTGTATCTGATGAGCATGATTGTTTGTGAGACAGGGAAAGAGAAAGACGGGACGAGGGTGCAGTATTGTGTGTGTGTGTGAGAGAGAGAAAGAGAGAGAGAGAGAGAAAGAGAGAGAAAGAGAGAGAGAGAGTGTGTGTGTGTGTGTGTGTGTGTGTGTGTGTGTGTGTGTGTGTGTGTGTGTGTGTGTGTGTGTGTGTGTGTGTGTGTGTTTTGGTGTGTGTGCGAGCGGTGTGGTAGGGGAGCGATCAAAAGTGAGGAGGCCGGGCGCGATGTCGACGGGAAATAACAAATGTAGGACAGCACACGTAACGGTAGGAACACGAACAATACTGAACCAGCAACAGATGCGGGTAGAGAACAGACTCACACAGTAAACACTTAGCACACTAGCGCATAGCACGGAAAAACAGGGCAGCGGAAAAGGCGCGCAACCGGCCACGCTGCGGGGGAGGCAAAAAAGGCGACGTAAAGAAAGATCAAATGATAGACACTACTCAATACGATACCAAATCAGCAGCAAGCAGATCCGACGAAAAACAAGCATACAATCCTCATCAGCACTCTCTTATGCGATACTCAGCAGACTTTCGGCACACATAAACACAGTACATCCGACGAAAAGCACTAAAACACTGGGAGCACAAAAACACGTGGTGGCAAAATGGCGACGTAAACACTATTCAATACGATACCAAGTCACCAACAAGCAGATCCGACGAAAAACAAACATACAATCCTCATCAGCACTCTCTTATGCGATACTCAGCAGACTTTCGGCACACATAAACACAGTACATCCGACGAAAAGCACTAAAACACTGGGAGCACAAAAACACGTGGTGGCAAAATGGCGACGTAAACACTATTCAATACGATACCAAGTCACCAACAAGCAGATCCGACGAAAAACAAACATACAATCCTCATCAGCACTCTCTTATACGATACTCAGCAGACTTTCGGCACACATAAACACAGTACATCCGACGAAAAGCACTAAAACACTTGAAGCACAAAAACACGTGGTGGCAAAATGGCGACGTAAACACTATTCAATACGATACCAAGTCATCAGCAAGCAGATCCGACGAAAAACAAACATATAATCCTCATCAGCACTCTCTTATGCGATACTCAGCAGACATTCGGCACACATAAACACAGTACATCCAACGAAAAGAACTAAAACACTGGGAGCACTAAACACGTGGTGGCAAAATGGCGACGCAAACGAATTTTAAACGATATACACTATTTAATACGATACCAAGTCAGCAGCAAGCAGATTCGACGAAAAACAAGCATACAATTCTCATCAGTACACTCTTATGCGAGACTCATCAGACTTTCAGCACACATAAACACAGTACATCCAACGAAAAGCACTAAAACACTGGGAGCACAAGACACGTGGTGGTCGCGCAAACAAGATGGCGCCCAAAATCCCACTATGTATGTGGATAATTGAGTTTGTTCCGTGACCGAATTGAGCTTAGCGTGACGCATACCGCGATGTGTGCGGCCGCAGATTTTAGGCGTGTCCGGCACATGCCAAATGAATTGAACAGTACATCAGATCTTAACTATCATGATACTGTTTTACCATGTCACGTGACATTATCACTCTTTAGTCCCGTCCCCGCCAATTTCAAAAGATCCCCGGTCCTCCAAAGAACATGGATACAAACAAGTGTCAGAAAGAGGCATAGAACCTCATGAGCCCCCGCAACTGCGGGGGCTCATGAGGATCTATGCCTCTTGCACTTGAAGTGTGTTGGGCTGTGAAGGCGCGGAGGTTGGAGACTTGACTTGTGTGTGAAGTGTGTTGGGCTGTGAAGGCGCGGAGGCTGGAGATTAGACTTGTGTGTGAAGTGTGTTGGGCTGTGAAGGCGTGGAGGCTGGAGATTTGACTTGTGTGTGAAGTGTGTTGGGCTGTGAAGGCGCGGAGGCTGGAGATTTGACTTGTGTGTGAAGTGTGTTGGGCTGTGAAGGCGCGGAGGCTGGAGATTTGACTTGTGTGTGAAGTGTGTTGGGCTGTGAAGGCGCGGAGGCTGGAGATTAGACTTGTGTGTGAAGTGTGTTGGGCTGTGAAGGCGCGGAGGCTGGAGATTTGACTTGTGTGTGAAGTGTGTTGGGCTGTGAAGGCGCGGAGGCTGGAGATTAGACTTGTGTGTGAAGTGTGTTGGGCTGTGAAGGCGCGGAGGCTGGAGATTTGACTTGTGTGTGAAGTGTGTTGGGCTGTGAAGGCGCGGAGGCTGGAGATTTGACTTGTGTGTGAAGTGTGTTGGGCTGTGAAGGCGCGGAGGCTGGAGATTAGACTTGTGTGTGAAGTGTGTTGGGCTGTGAAGGCGCGGAGGCTGGAGATTTGACTTGTGTGTGAAGTGTGTTGGGCTGTGAAGGCGCGGAGGCTGGAGATTTGACTTGTGTGTGAAGTGTGTTGGGCTGTGAAGGCGTTGAGGCTGGAGATTAGACTTGTGTGTGAAGTGTGTTGGGCTGTGAAGGCGCGGAGGCTGGAGATTTGACTTGTGTGTGAAGTGTGTTGGGCTGTGAAGGCGCGGAGGCTGGAGATTTGACTTGTGTGTGAAGTGTGTTGGGCTGTGAAGGCGCGGAGGCTGGAGATTTGACTTGTGTGTGAAGTGTGTTGGGCTGTGAAGGCGCGGAGGCTGGAGATTTGACTTGTGTGTGAAGTGTGTTGGGCTGTAAAGGCGCGGAGGTTGGAGATTTGACTTGTGTGTGAAGTGTTTTGGGCTGTGAAGGCGCGGAGGCTGGAGATTTGACTTGTGTGTGAAGTGTGTTGGGCTGTGAAGGCGCGGAGGCTGGAGATTAGACTTGTGTGTGAAGTGTGTTGGGCTGTGAAGGCTGGAGATTTGACTTGTGTGTGAAGTGTGTTGGGCTGTGAAGGCGCGGAGGCTGGAGATTTCACTTGTGTGTGAAGTGTGTTGGGCTGTGAAGGCTGGAGATTTGACTTGTGTGTGAAGTGTGTTGGGCTGTGAAGGCGCGGAGGCTGGAGATTTGACTTGTGTGTGAAGTGTGTTGGGCTGTGAAGGCGCGGAGGCTGGAGACTTGACTTGTGTGTGAAGTGTGTTGGGCTGTGAAGGCGCGGAGGCTGGAGATTTGACTTGTGTGTGAAGTGTGTTGGGCTGTGAAGGCTGGAGATTTGACTTGTGTGTGAAGTGTGTTGGGCTGTGAAGGCGCGGAGGCTGGAGATTTGACTTGTGTGTGAAGTGTGTTGGGCTGTGAAGGCGCGGAGGCTGGAGACTTGACTTGTGTGTGAAGTGTGTTGGGCTGTGAAGGCGCAGAGGCTGGAGATTTGACTTGTGTATGAAGTGTGCTGGGCTGTGTAGGCGCGGAGATTTGACTCGTGTGTGTGAAGTGTGTTGGGCTGTGAAGGCGCGGAGGTTGGTGATTTAACTTTTGTGTGAAGTGTGTTGGGCTGTGTAGGCGCGGAGATTTGACTCGTGTGTGTGAAGTGTGTTGGGCTGTGAAGGCGCGGAGGCTGGAGATTAGACTTGTGTGTGAAGTGTGTTTGGCTGTGAAGGCGCGGAGGCTGGAGATTTGACTTGTGTGTGAAGTGTGTTGGACTGTGTAGGCGCGGAGATTTGACTTGTGTGTGAAGTGTGTTGGGCTGTGAAGGCTGGAGATTTGACTTGTGTGTGAAGTGTGTTGGGCTGTGAAGGCGCGGAGGCTGGAGATTTGTCTTTTGTGTGAAGTGTGTTGGGCTGTGAAGGCGCGGAGGCTGGAGACTTGACTTGTGTGTGAAGTGTGTTGGGCTGTGAAGGCGCGGAGGGTGGAGATTTGACTTGTGTGTGAAGTGTGTTGGGCTGTGAAGGCGCGGAGGCTGGAGATTTGACTTGTGTGTGAAGTGTGTTGGGCTGTGAAGGCTGGAGATTTGACTTTTGTGTGAAGTGTGTTGGGCTGTGAAGGCGCGGAGGCTGGAGATTTGACTTGTGTGTGAAGTGTGTTGGGCTGTGAAGGCGCGAAGGTTGGAGATTTGACTTGTGTGTGCAGTGTGTTGGGCTGTGAAGGCGTGGAGGCTGGGGATTTGACTTGTGTGTGGAAGTGTGTTGGACTGGGAAGGCGCGGAGGCTGGAGATTTGACTTGTGTGTAAAGTGTGTTGGGCTGTGAAAGCGTAGAGGTTGGAGATTTGACTTGTGTGTGCAGTGTGTTGGGCTGTGAAAGCGCGGAGGCTGGAGATTTGACTTGTGTGTGCAGTGTGTTGGGCTGTGAAGGCGCGGAGGCTGGAGATTTGACTTGTGTGTGAAGTGTGTTGTGCTGTGAAGGCGCGGAGGCTGGAGATTTGACTTGTGTGTGAAGTGTGTTGGGCTGTGAAGGCGAAGAGGCTGGAGATTTGACTTGTGTGTGAAGTGTGTTGGGCTGTGAAGGCGCGGAGGCTCGATATTTGACTTGTGTGTGAAGTGTTTTGGGCTGTGAAGGTGCGGAGGCTGGAGATTTGACTTGTGTGTGAAGTGTGTTGGGCTGTGAAGGCGCGGAGGCTGGAGATTTGACTTGTGTGTAAAGTGTGTTGGGCTGTGAAGGCGTGGAGGCTGGAGATTTGACTTGTGTGTGAAGTGTGTTGGGCTGTGAAGGCGCGGAGGCTGGAGATTTGACTTGTGTGTGAAGTGTGTTGGGCTGTGAAGGCGCGGAGGCTGGAGATTTGACTTGTGTGTGAAGTGTGTTGGGCTGTGAAGGCGCGGATGCTGGAGATTTGACTTGTGTGTGAAGTGTGTTGGGCTGTGAAGGCGCGGAGGCTGGAGATTTGACTTGTGTGTGAAGTGTGTTGGGCTGTGAAGGCACGGAGGCTGGAGATTTGACTTGTGTGTGAAGTGTGTTGGGCTGGGAAGGCGCGGAGGCTGGAGATTTGACTTCTGTGTGAAGTGTGTTGGGCTGTGAAGGCGTGGAGGTTGGAGATTTGACTTCTGTGTGCAGTGTGTTGGGCTGTGAAGGCGCGGAGGCTGGAGATTTGACTTGTGTGTGAAGTGTGTTGGGCTGGGAAGGCGCGGAGGCTGGAGATTTGACTTCTGTGTGAAGTGTGTTGGGCTGTGAAGGCGTGGAGGTTGGAGATTTGACTTCTGTGTGCAGTGTGTTGGGCTGTGAAGGCGCGGAGGCTGGAGATTTGACTTGTGTGTGAAGTGTGTTGGGTTGTGAAGGCGCGGAGGCTGGAGACTTGACTTGTGTGTGAAGTGTGTCGGGCTGGGAAGGCGCGGAGCCTGGAGATTTGACTTTTGTGTGAAGTGTGTTGGGCTGTGAAGGCGCGGAGGCTGGAGACTTGACTTGTGTGTGAAGTGTGTTGGGCTGTGAAGGTGCGGAGGCTGGATATTTGACTTGTGTGTGAAGTGTGTTGGTGCTGCGAAGGCGCGGAGGGTGGAGATTTGACTTGTGTGTGCAGGGCGACGACGACGGACTTCACCAGAACGCGGATGTACTGACCTACGTGGCTATGGACTTCGGCGACCGACCGTCCACCAGACACGCTGCCCCTCCTGCTGCAGAGGAGACCGAGTATGCCAACATCAGCCCTCACGGCCACCCTCCTAGACCTCGCAGATAGACTCGAAACCCCTTCTCCCTCACCCACTAACTCCCATGATCAATGAACATCCCTCGACTGCCTGCGGGAGTAGATTGTGTTTTTTAAATCTTAAGTCTGCTCTACGTCAACGATCCCCAGTCGTCAAGGGAACTTGGGTACACAGTGGTTTCAGCAAGAGGTATAGATCCTCATCAGCCCCCGCAACTGCGGTAAGCTAGTGCGACTGTAGGGGCTCATGAGGATCTATACCTCTTGCAGCTGGGTGAGGTCAAGATTTAGAACGGGAGTGGAGGGGTTATATCCCCTTTGTGCATGGGGGCACTGTAAACAGGACACTCACACACTTCTGTAAGGAGTACAATCATAAACTGCAGTAAAGAGTAAAATCACACACTGCTGTAAGGGGTACAATCATAAACTGCTGTAAAGAGTACAATAGCACACTGCTGTAAAGAGTACAATCACACACTGCTGTAAAGAGTACAATCACACACTGCTGTAAAGAGTACAATAGCACACTGCTGTAAAGGGTAACAATCATGCATTGTTGTATAAAGTACAATCGCACAATGCGGTATAAAGTGCAATCACACACTGCTGTAAAGAGTACAATCACACACTGCTGTAAAGAGTACAATCGTACACTGCGTTAAAGGGTAACAATCATGCATTGTTGTATAAAGTACAATCGCACACTGCGGTACAAAGTACAATCACACACTGCTGTAAAGAGTACAAGCAAACACTGCTGTAAAGAGTACAATCACACACTGCTATAAAGAGTACAATCACACACTGCTATAAAGAGTACAATCACACACTGCTATAAAGAGTACAATTACACACTGCTATGCAATCACACACTGCTGTAAGGAGTACAATCACACACTGCTATAAAGAGTACAATCACACACTGCTGTAAAGAGTACAATCACACACTGCTATAAAGAGTACAATCACACACTGCTATAAAGAGTACAATCACACACTGCTGTAAAGAGTACAATCACACACTGTTGTATAAAGCACAATCGCACACTGCTGTAAAGAGTACAGTCACACACTACCGTAAAGATTACAATCGCACACTGCCGTAAAGAGTACATCCACACAATGCTGTAAATAGTACAGTCACACACTGTTGTAAAGAGTAAAGTTGACTCGCACACTGCCGTAAATAGTACAGTCACACACTGCTGTAAAGAGTACAAACACACACTGCTGTTAAGAGTACAATCACACACTGCTATAAAAAGTACAATCACACATTGCTGTGAGGGGTACAATCATGCACTGCTGTAAAATGTTAAATCACAACCTGCTGTAAATAGTACAATCACACACTGCTGTAAAGAGTACAATCCTTCACTGCTTTAAAAAGTACAATCATACACTGCTGTAAAACGTACAAACATACACTGCTGTAAAGACTACAATCAAACACTGCTGTAAAACTCACAATCATACACTGATTTAGAACGTACAATCATACACTGCAGTAAAGGGCACATTCGCACACTGCTGTAATGAGTTTCCTCTGTAAATAGTTTCCGACAGTCTTTAAATATACATTTATTGGTTTAAACATGCATTCACTGCTATAATTCTTTTTTTTTTTTTTTGGCGAATATTTCGTTGTCAGTGAGATTTGTATCCTTTATTAGTTTTATGGTACACGTATGTCTTTTTGTTTGTGAGCATTTTTTGTTTGTGTGTTTATTTTGTTATTTTCAATATTTCTTGTACATCTTGTTGCGTGAGTGTGTATATTAGGGAATACATGTGTTATAGAATGCAAGGAGTATGTATGTTAGGAAATACATGTGTTGTAGAATGCAAAGAGTATGTATGTTAGGTAATACATGTGTTGTAAAATGCAAGGAGTATGTTTGTTAGGGAATACATGTGTTGTAGAATGCAAGGAGTATGTATGTTAGGGAATACATGTGTTGTAGAATGCAAGGAGTGTGTATGTTAGGGAAGGCATGTGTTGTAGAATGCAAGGAGTATGTCTCTTAGTATGTCATTTATACGGTGCCTACAGCTTTTTATCGAAAGATAGGCGCCTTAAAAATAAACATTAATATTACTATTATTATTACTATTATTATTATTATTATTAAAGACTACAGCCACACATTGCTGTAAAGAGTACAATTACACACTGCTATAGATTGCAATCACAGACGTCTGTAAACAGTGCCAGTGGCTGCATGAACAAGGAAGTTGAAAGCTGTCCAAGACACTACCCCCTCCTTCCCCTTCGATAGCCTCAGAGGATATACTAGACACTAACCCCTCCTTCCCTTTTGATAGCCTCATAGGATATACAAGACACTACCCCCTCCTTCCCCTTCGATAGCCTCAGAGGATATACTAGACACTACCCCCTCCTTCCCCTTCGATAGCCTCAGAGGATATACAAGACACTACCCCCTCCTTCCCCTCCGATAGCCTCAGAGGATATACAAGACACTACCCCCTCCTTCCCCTTCGATAGCCTCAGAGGATATACTAGACACTACCCCCTCCTTCCCCTTCGAAAGCCTCAGAGGATATACTAGACACTACCCCCTCCTTCCCCTTCGATAGCCTCAGAGGATATACTAGGCACCACCCCCTCCTTCCCCTTCGATAGCCTCAGAGGATATACTAGACACTACCCCCTCCTTCCCCTTCGATAGCCTCAGAGGATATACAAGACAATACCCCCTCCTTCCCCTTCGAAAGCCTCAGAGGATATACTAGACACTACCCCCTCCTTCCCCTTCGATAGCCTCAAAGGATATACTAGGCACCACCCCCTCCTTCGAGAGAGAGAAAGAAGGAGAGAATTAAAGCTTCATTAACACAATGACTGAGTTAACCCCTTAATTATATATTTTTTGGCCAACCATATCCATGTCTCCAGCACAGAGTAAATACCATTGGAAGTTACCCCTAAATCATCATTATTTAAACAGCCACATTTTTATGAAAATCAAAAATAATACTTAAGGGGTTAACTCAGTCATTGTGTTAATAATACTTTAATTCTCTCCTTCTTTCTCTCTCTTAATTAGCTCATATGTCCGCTGTCGCAATGTTACTATGTATGTACACACAGCCCGTTGCTAGCACTCTGACTGGGACTGCGCATGACTAGAACGCGGCCTGCCTACACTGAAGTAATATATGTAAAGCGAATAAAGATATTTACCACGTCGCAATTAATTCATCAGAGCTGAAACGTTTGCACAGTCACCCTTAAATATGTACAAGCACTACCTCGTATGCATTAAATTGAAAGATTGACCCCGAGATATGCTTAAGTGCTCCCTCATAGTCTATTTATCAGAAATTTGACCTCAGAACATGTTAATAGGTTTGGATAGGGGTTTTACTCTATGACGCATGTCATTTTGTAAGCCACCTGTGTTGCCTTATCGTTGCCACGCGCCGCTCAATGACACTGCGATAGGGGACACCTTTATGAATAAGCCGGCTCTAAGGCTTTTGAAAAGAGGTTATTTGCTGAGAGGTGTCATACACTCAAGAGGACAACATGTTTTGAAGTCTACTTAATATTTACTCAATGACTGGTTCCCGAGAAATCAAACGGTGGCCTATACTCTGCACTATACAGGGAGCTGGAAAAACAGTTGTATAAGAAACTAACAAGTAATATCTAACACACAGACGTACACACAAACAAACACACTTACAAACAGACGTACACACAAACAAACACACAATCAAACAGATGTACACACACACAAACACACAATCAAACAGACGTACACACATACACACACAAACACACACACACACACACACACGCACTTACAGACACTCATGTCAGTACAATTTTATCGTAAGCATGAGCTGCCAGGTGGTGTCACGGTTGATCGCCTTTTGTGTTGCCTCACGCCGCGGCCGCATTCCATTCCTTTTCAATTCAGACACGAGCCGCATTTTGAAAAGACTCTCACCCGTCAATAGCCTTTATAGCTACACCCTTTCAAATCGCTAAGTTGTGTCAAAGATCAACAGGGGGACATATTTCTTTTCAAAAGAGGGGGATTTGTACAAGTGGGCTTAATGTACTCATGTGGTTTCTGAGGAATTAGAAAATCAACTGGTGGTTATTACACTATACAGGCACTGAAAAAACAGCTGGATAAGAAAATACCAAGTAAAAACAATAAGTCACAACTCACTTAAAGGTTACCTTAAAGTGAGTTACAATAGGAACTTATTAACTACTTACATTAAGAACTTATTAATTACTTACCCTAATTACTTGCAAGTACTTAATAACAACTTGACTCTAGTCACGTATACTAAGTCTTTTTTACCAAGACACAAGGGCACCGGAAAACTTTTTTTTCTCAATAATATTCTGGTGGTGCAGATGGTGCAGGCCTAAACTGTGTAAGTGGCATGACATCTCTCTGTGAAGTGTATGACATTAATAAACGATTACCAAATCTGATTTTTATTTGTTTAAAAGAATGTGTAGTTTTTCTGTGGTTTCCTGTACCCCTATCCTTTTTCCCTCTGCTAAAAAACTGGCCTTCAGTTCTTCAACATTCACGGGAGACTGACTACGCATCTTATTCTGTATTTCAGACTTCTGTTTTTTGTAATTATTTAAATCATCCTGGACTCTCTTAAATTCCTCGTCATCAATAAAATTATCGTTCAATGCCTTACTGATAATAAGTTTCATACTGCTCAGCTTTGCACCCGCCAAAGTACTCAATGCTTCATGTTTCTGTAATTTCGTGTGAAACCTCTTGTTCAAGGCCTCCAAACCAAAGCATGCTAGGCATGTAGCGACGCTTAGACCCTCAATTGCTATTCCAGCCAAACTCCCAATTCCTGTGGCGAACAAAACAATGCCCCCTACAGAACATGAAGCTGAAACTGCACCAATAGCCATAGAAGTGTTTTGAACAGAATTAAAAACGGTCTTATACCGTCTTTTGCACCGTGAATATTTCGCCTCCTCACTCTCCAAATATTTCAAAGCTTTTGTAATATTATTTAATCTGAATGCATCTGCCTGTAATGTTTTATCTGAAGCAATTGGCATATGTGGATCAGGCGCAAGTGTTGTTTTAGTCATCACATTTGTTTCAGTCGGATCAAGCGTCGGTAGTTGTGGATAGAAGTTTACCATTTTTTTTATTGACAAATATTTTTTTTTTTATTTAATCAGCAATTACATTTTGCAACTCTTCAAAAGTATACAATTTGCTGGCATAATAAAATGCAACAAGATCAATGTGTTCAAGGTTTATGTAAGTTAGACGAACAAAAGTTGTTTTGTCGACCACCACCTTGACAGCTGGAACACTGCTCGAAACATTAATAACATCAACATTTTTTGTAATAGCAATAAAGACCTTTGATGATTCTGTTACTGTTTCGTCCCATGTAAGTTTAATTCCCTGCGCAATTTGAGCCTCTTTAGCAGTAGCAACAGATTTCATGATAATTTCAAATACTATTGTCACTTCTCTAGCCATGACTAAGCTTGCTGGCATAAACACAACAGAAGTATCTGATCTACCCTTTCTAGCTGTAAGAAGATACCGCCGCCTCTCATAATTTTCAACTTTCAGTTTTTCTCTGCTATTGTTGTCTGGGGCAAAACTTGGAACAAGGCTTACAGTAAGCGGCCCCGAGTTAACAACCTTTCTAAACACTAAGGCGCCTTCGTCATCAGTGTATACATAAGGACTAATAAATTCCAACTTTATGTCCCAGTCAATTGTGGGTGGTGGAACAGGCACAGGTGAAACCACCCACTTATTTCCCACATGTATTAAGTTGTAGGGCGAATTATTTACAGGTGGAGTAGGTACAGTAACATCACGTAGCTGACCAAGTTTAGGAATCTGTTTTTCACCGTCTTTCATGTCAACAATTACTTTCCTCTTGTACATGCCATTTGAATCAAGTTCAAAACCATATATTTCTCCAACATCCCCTTCCTTCTCAAAATCCTGTACGTCTGCCAAATCTTTCAACTCTGTTACTGGACACGCAACTGGTATGATTCTCAACTTTGGACCACCACTCATTTTTTATAAACAAAAATAAAATTATTTAATTTCCAACACAACACTAAAATCATGCATAAGAACTGGTTTGTCATCCTGATTAGTTACAGATATACTCAGTGACTCAAAGAAACTAGAACCTAATTTCTTAAACTGCAAATTAGGAAATCTAACAACTACACTTTCACAATACGGAGCAGTTCCAGTAGGTAAGCATCTCAACAAAGTTGAAGGATTTCCATTGTGAACATTCTCAGATGTGTTTAGTTCTTTCAAATAAACATTTAGCACTGTGTGTACTGACAAATTGACAGGGCGTTTTCCAGTTATTTTAAGTCTTTTTGTCTTCATTGTTATAATACCAGACATAGCTTCATCTAAATCATCTGTTCTCCACCAATCTTCATCAATATAAAATCCAAGTAAATATGCAAATCTATCTGAGATCCTTAACCAATTTTGTGTCAAAAATTCTAATGTAACAAGTAGGTTAGCTGGATTTAAAGTTGCTTTAATTTTAAATTTACTTTGAAACCATTCAGCTATAGTACAAAAGTCATAATACCCAGGTGGTATAGCTTCAGTCTTACCATCAAAAATTACTTTATTATATATATTATCTTCTACATTAAACCATTTTACTGTGTAGAACAATTCATGGATAGCTGCAGCCTTGCTACCATCACGATTATCAATCCCATTAGTTAACCACACTGGTTTGCTTGTGTCAAGATTTGTTAAGGTAATAAACATTTTTATTATCTCATATAAAAAAGGATGGAATTTAAATCACCAACTATCACCACTACAAACGCATTTCAATTCAATGTGAATGCCAAATACAATGTCGCACCTACTTATGAACAGAAGATAATTCAACTAAATCAGCTTGACATAGCTGTGTCTGACGCAAGCGTACAAGATTTATTTCAAGTGAAAGTACCGAATCCATTTGACCATTACCTAAACCCTCCAATAACAGACGACTCTACTGTAAGAAAGTGGTCTTCAAGTCCACTACAGATGTTTCAAAACCAACTCAACTTTGCCATACTATGTTCTACTACAGGCTGTGGTGTTTCATTTACAGACCACTTGAATCACTCAAACAAACTGATTAGATCTGTGTATCGTTTCCATGTTTATTACCAGCTTAGACGTATACTGTCAGAACTTCATACACCACTGCCCACTGAATCCAGTTTCAACAGGTTTAACAACCCCATGGATATGAAAGCATTTGAACGCATCTGTAATGAATTTAATATCAGTCCCCGTACCGGGTATGACTTTACACAAAAACTTGATGATCACAAAGGCATGGGTACACTTTATTACGCTATGAGTCACAGACAATACCCTCAAGATTATTACCCTGGGTACACTTCATTCTCATCAAAATCAGAAGTCTGGTTAGGATCAATAGAGCAGAAGCAGTCTAATGCCTGGACCACATTTATTTTAGATAAATCTGACGGGTTTACTCAAGCGGGAGTCGAGCGCGTAAATGAGTCTATCAGAACATATGTCTGGTGTATACTAGGTGCACAATCATTAACAAAATCTAATATTCTGAATGGAAGTGGAATATTTGAATCTCAAAAACAGTTTCTCGCTAATCTTGAAGATTCAATTAATTCAACAGTTGATCTCCCATCTAGCATACAGCGCTACCAAAACGTACTCAGATATGCCAGATCAAAAGTTGACTTTGTAGTTGGCACTGGGTTATACATGTTACCATCTGACCTTCAACTCCAAATGGGTACAATAACAAATTATAATAATGAAATCATTGTTGCAGGTGTTGGTCAGAAATTAGGACTCAATAAAAGTCTTAGGAGCAACAACTGCGCATGTACTGTCATTAAAATCATTACAGGAGGTTACTTCCCCTGCCCCACCACTGGTACCCATACAGTCAGTAACAACCCTTGACACACATGAGTCAGAACGAACTGCATTAGTAATAGGATTAACAGGGCTAGGAGTATTACTTCTTTATCTGTTTCATTAAATAACCCACCATTAACCCTCCTACTGTCACCAAAAATACCCACACATGTTCTGCCATAAACCCAACTACCTTTGCCGCTGTACTAATCAACCAGCTGACAACAGAGCCTAAAATGCCAGGCAACGTGTCTACTGCTTTCAGAGCCAATTTCTTAAGCAAGTCTGATATGTGAGACAACTGTTTCTTTACCCACGACTGTAAATCTTTTGGATCTGTGGGAGCCGGTGGGCCCTGGGGTGGCGGTGCACCCCCACCAACCCCAGCACCGGAGACAGCCAGCACTACAGTGCTGATAATAAACCCAAGAGCAGTAATTAAACTAGCAATTGTAATACCCTGCTCTCTGAAAAGTGTTTTAAGTCTCTCAGCCAGAGTAGTGTCTTCGTGAAGTATTTTCTGAATAGTTTCTCTAATTCTGTTAACTTGGGTTTTCAGTTTTCCTCTTGCAATACTAATTGTTTCTAACCGTCCTGATCTTTCTATCTGCAAATCATTTAATCTGTGTTGGATTCTTTCTTTCATTTCTGTGTCAAGATTCCCATTGTCTGCTGTAGCCAGTTTCTCCTTTTCACGTTCAATGTGTTTATCAAGTTCTCCCAGTTTGGCAAGATTATTGACCATCTCACCTCTTATTGTCTGCAGTGATTTATCCAATCCCATAATCTCCCTCATTGACAAAGGTGGATCATCTATTGTTTTCAAAGCGTCATTTAATTGACCTTCAGTAAATGAGGTTTCTTGTATCACAGTGTTTGCTATTTCTGGTAGGCTTGTTACTGGTGCCATTTCAATTTGTTGCCCTGTTGGCAACTTTGTTTGCGTGTCGTGAAGAGCACTAACCAGTCTTGGGGGAACGGGAGACCCTCCAATTCCAAGGTACCTTGCCAACCCAGAGTTACCACCGACTTCACCTTTAATTGTACTTAAAGCTCTAAACTTAGAAGAATTGTTTTTATGTGTTAGATATATTTTCCCTCTGTCTGTATTTACAAATAAATGTCCTTTTTCGTATTCAAACTGGTTAGGATCCAAGACATCTGGGCGCGCTCCAACACTTTCATAAAATGAGTTTACTTTATCTTTTAGCAGTTTGTGATACATACTAGAACTAGTTACCATTCCAGTCATATCTGTGATACTGGTATCTGAGACATGCATGTCATCCATTTCAAAATCTTCATGATTAAATCCTCCTGCTTCCATTGTTTTATTAATTTATTATTTTTTATTGTGCATAATAAAAATGACACAGTCTTACGGATCAAAGTTAGACCCATACAGAAAACTACGTGAGCCCCTGGGTGTTAAGGGCATAAGACAATCGATAGTCATCACGAACAATCCAAGTACCATAGACCAGAACCAAACACTTACAGTCAAGTTTCCAAACCTAGGTCCCAGTGACGTTATTGTTCCTGGCACTGCACGCCTTGCATTTAATATTGAACTATCATCAGACGCAGACGTAAACAGAACACTGGTTGACAATCTTGGCAGAGCAATTGTTAGAACTATTAAAGTAAAACTTGAAGGGCAGGAAGTGTTTAGTCTTGACGACTCAGATGTGTTCTACTGTTACAAAGATCTTTGGCTCACAAGAGAAGAACGAGAAGACCGTGTTTACCAAGGTATACAGTCTGATAATGTTGGTAAACTTCGAATCAATGCTGGAGATAAGGTAACTACTGGGGTACCAAATGAAGTTATATTAGCAGAAACATATGGAACCAGATTTTACATTCCACTTGAGTTTGAAATCCTCACAGCTCATTTGCCTTATTATCAAGGGGCACTGAATGACCGTCTGAGCTTTGAACTAACTTTCAATGACTACTCCAAAGTTATTAAATCATCTGCCACAGATGCAACATACAAGATCTCTAACATTTCCTTGGAATATGAAATTGTCACACATATTGAACTAGCCAGACTCATACAAAATCAGTACCAGTCAAGACTTCCAATTTATTATGACAGGGTGATTAGACATAGTTTAATTCCCAAAGACAAGAGTGACCCAATGTGGAACTTAAACTTAAACACACCTGCCAGGTCACTGAAAGGTATTCTTATGTTGTTTGTTGAACCGGTGAGTCCATACAAAAGGGATTCAGAAAAATTCTACAATCCTAAGATTACACATTTGTCCTGCACAATTGAAGGCCACCCTAATCAAGTGTACGCTTCAGGAATGCTGCCTTATCAACACTATGATGAAACCACAAAGTATTTTGCGGGTGGAAGGATTAGAGATAAACCAGCAAACATTGCGTGCAAAGATCTACATCTGTTTGATGTTAGGATCGGACAATACCTGACAAATAAATATGCACTTTGGTTAGATCTTCGTAGTACAGACGACGATTATCTTCATGGGTCAGGACGAACTGTCGAGAACGGTAGTGATGGAATAACAATTCAGATACAAAAGAAGGTTGAAACTGCTGCAGCCATAAACATATATTTGTACCTGATATATGACGCACAACTCAATATTGCAGAAAGCAGACTGAGTGGACACATATATTAAAATTATAATGTGTATTAAAATGAACCGTAGCTTAATGACCCTTGATCCACACTGTGGCTTATTTGTTGGTGCCACAGGGTGTGGGAAAACTCAATTCGTACTTGACTTATTACAAACAAGATACATACACCACTTTGAAAACATTGTAATATTTTGTCCTACAATCAAACACAACAAAGCTTATCACAACCGTTTATTCATTTGGACTGACAGCAACATATACTTAGTCGACCCTGAGAAAAAACTGAATGACTACCTACAATATTTTTACAAGCAATTTGAAGGGCAGTCAACATTGTTTATTGTTGATGACTGTTCTGCAGAGAAAGACATTGTCAAGAAGAGAAACACTCTAGCAGAACTTGCCTTCAGTGGCAGACACGCAAATGTCAGTGTATGGATTCTCACTCAAAAATATAATGCTGTACTAAAAGATTTTTGAGAACAGTTAAAGTTTATCTGTTTGTTTTACTGTAAGGACCGTGACAGCTTTGAAGACTGTCTCAGAGAAAACGATGTCATACCAAATAAACATGAACGAGATGATGTAAAAAATAAACTGAAATCAACTAAGCATCTAAAGCTCATTTTAAAGACAGATCAGCCCACAGGGTATGGGTTAGTAAATTGATGTAAATTAATTTATTCTTTTGTTTGTCCAATAAAAATGACAGACGGACAAATCATACAGGTGCTTGATCTCACACACCTTTTCAAAGATGTTATGCACTTTACTGACTTAATATCACCCAAACAGACTTACATAAGCCTTTCAGCACCATCAGAAATATATGTTTCATATAGTGTGACTTTGGTTTATGTCGATGAGCATCCAAATGTGGAGCACATGTCAGTTGATTTAAAGACACCTACTTTTAAAGTTGTTGATACCAACTATAACTGGTTAGGGGAAGTTTGTTATAGCATATTTAAACAACTGCGCAAACTAAATGTTTATATTGACAGTGTTACAGTTAATAAAGTGGAATTACACAAGGTGAGCCAGCAGAGTTAACGTTAATATTTTTTATTTATTATTTTGTCGGTCAAATAAAAATGACGGACAATGTTCAAAACCCTGGCTCATCTAGTTTAAGAAACGTGTTTCACACAACAGACTTGCCTATATCAAATACTAATAATGTTTACGAATCAATAGAAAACTCTTTTTCTGTCATACAACAAAATCTTTTGACAGGCAGTGTTAAGATTCAGATTGTTGCGAAAATCGAATTCACTAGGGTGGACGGTGAGGTGATTGTATCGTACATATCAACAAGACAACACACAGTTAACACAAGAAGAGAACCGGAGGTGGAGAACGTGTTTAGAGACAGACTATTACCAGACTTTCTCCAGGCGATTGACAGTGCAAAAATGAAGGGGTCTGGCTGGCACGAAGGACATGTACATGAACTACAATTAAAGCAGTCTAGGTATCATCCCATATTAGGTAAAGCATGGTTGCCACTGCCAACAGAAGTTTCGAACAAGAAGGCAGTCGTCAACATACAGAACAATGACAATTTCTGTTTCATGTGGTGCGTACTTGCTAAACTACACTTTGTGAGGTCAAGACCAGATCGCGTATCTAACTACATCAAATTTGTAAATGAACTCAACTTTAGTGGCATTGAGTCCCCTGTTAAAATAGAGGACATAGATTTGTTTGAAAAACTAAATCCTGGTATATCTGTGAATGTGTTTGTGTGGGATAATAATGCTGAGAACAAGTTACAGCCAATTAGAGTATCCCCAATTGCCCCAACCTATGGTCAGTCAGAAGATAAACATGTTGACATGTTGCTAATCGGCGATGACAATAACTTCCACTACACAATTATCAGGAATATGTCACGTCTAATTCATTCACATACAACAAAACACAATGGCAAACAGGAAGTTTGTAAAAGATGTTTACAAAGATTCTCCTCCATAAACGTAGCGCACAAACATGTTTTACACTGCAGGTCAGCTGATGACATACAAACAGTACTTAAGTATCCAGATCCTGGTAGTCAAGTGTATTTTAAGAACTATGGGAATCAGCAAAAATTGCCGTTTGTAGTATACGCTGATTTTGAATCCCTGGTTGTTCAATTTGAAGGTCCTGTTCCAGAGTCATTACCAAAGACTATAAAACTAAGTGACCAAGTGGTGTGTTCTTTTGGATACATTATTGTTAGGTCAGACGGTCTTCATTCAGAGCCTGTTATCTACAGAGGTGAAAATGCAGCTTGTCTGTTTTTAACAGAAATGAGACATCTGTATAGTCAGGTAGTACAGTATCTCACAACATGTCAGATGCCTTTGGTGATGACAGAAGAAGACAAACTGAAATTTGATACAGCTGAGTCGTGTTGGATTTGTGAACAGCCTTTAGGGGGTGATAAAGTTCGTGACCACGATCACATAACTGGGCGTTACAGAGGAGCTGCACATAACAATTGTAACTTGTTATTAAAAATAGATCCTAAGACATACAAGTTACCAATCTTTTTCCACAATCTTAAAGGATATGATTCACACATCATCATGCAGGCTGTAGATGAGTCGTACAAAAACATAAGTTGTATTGCCCAGACAACTGAGAAATACTTGACTTTTAGGTTAGATAAATTAGCATTTTATGACTCCATGCAACATTTGTCTTTAGGGTTGGCTAGTCTGGCAGAAGGACTGACTGAGTATCCAATAACAAGTAAATATTTTGAACCAGACTTGATTAAGAAAGGTGTGTATCCGTATGAGTACATTGATCACTGGGTTGTGTTTGAAGAAACAAGACTGCCACCAAAAGAGAAATTTTATTCTACACTAACTGGAAAAGGTATTTCTGACTCTGAATATCAACATGCACTTGATGCGTGGGGGAAGTTGGGGTGTCAAACGATTGGTGACTACCACGACCAGTACTTGAAAGCTGACGTTTGTTTGCTAGCAGATGTATTTGAAAGTTACCGTGAGAAGGGTTTGTTACACTACAGACTTGACCCTGCTTGTTACATCACTAGTCCTGGCATGACATGGGATGCATTTTTAAAATCTAGTAAGATATTTATAGACCTGTTGTCCGATCGTACGATGGGTGAAATGGTGGAACGCGGATTAAGGGGAGGCATTAGTATTGCATCGAACAATTACGCCAGAGCCAACAACAAATAATTGGACAGTCCGGACTTTGACCCCTCAAGCCCTGGGTCAAGGTCATTCATTACGTACCTTGACGCTAATAACCTTTACGGATTCGCGATGTGTGAATTATTGCCCTTGAAAAACTTTTGTCTGTATGATTTGTCACAGTATGATGTAACAGAGTCAGGGTTAACTAACAATATTATGAATCTTGACCGAAACGACGCAAAGGGTTGGATCTTTGAAGTAGACCTAGAGTACCCACACCATCTACATGATTACCACAATGATTATCCGTTGGCTGTTGAGAAAATGAGTATGACAGGGAAAAAAGAAGACACTAAGCTTGTACCAAATCTAAATGACAAATTCAATTACGTTTGTCACTACCGCTTGCTGCAGTTTTACATCAGACATGGGTTAGTACTAAAGAAAGTTCACAGAGGAATTCAATTTGATCAGAGTGCTTTCATGAAAGATTACATAATGAAGAACACAACCCTTCGTGCCAGAGACGGCAACACTGCACTTGACAAAGACTTCTTTAAGCTTATGAACAATGCCTGTTTTGGCAAGACTATGGAAAATCCTCATCATAGAAAAGATGTGAGACTGGTCACAACTGAATTGGGTGCAATTAAACTTACAGGCAAGCCACAGTACACAGGGTACAAAGAATTTCATTCATCATTGTATGCAGTGTCACTCAAAAAAAAGATTGTTAAACTGGACAAGCCAGTATTCATTGGTATGGCAATTCTGGAGTTGTCAAAATTATTAATGCTTGAATTTTATTATGATTACTTCAAATTAAAGTATCCTGACTGTCGATTGTTATACACTGACACTGACTCTATGATCATTGATGTGCCTACTGAAGACTTTTATGAAGACATGAAAACAGAGTTACACATGTATGACACGTCTGACTATCCTAAAGATCATCCACTGTTTAGCACACAAAACAAGAAAGTGCCTGGTAAGTTTAAGGATGAACTGAATGGTGTGCCAATAGTTGAGTACGTTGGACTGAGATCAAAAATGTATTCTATACTGCACCAGAAGGGAAGTCAGTCGAAAGCCAAAGGTATCAAGAAAACAGCAATAAAAAATAAAGACATACGTCATGAACATTACAAGCAAGTGTTAGATGGTGCATTAATGCCTGATTATCCAAACAAGTCACTGAGATCAAACAAACATAATCTTGAAATAATTCAAACACATAAGAAATCACTTGCAGTTGGAGACACGAAAAGAGTGTTTCACACTAAAGAAAAAGCTTATGCACCAGGACATTACAGGCTCAAGTTATCTGAAGAAATAGCTGATGAACTGGTTGATGAATTAATTGATGAGTTAGTTACTGAAATGAGTAACGGTGTCTGGGGGAATAATCTGTAATTCTTCTCTGACAAATGCCCTCTGTGGGGCAGGGTCATACAGGTAATATATTGTTGCGTCTGCGCCGGGAATTATTTTTTTTATATTATGAACGGATGTTGACCAGATGGGATCTGTCGTCCTGCGCCTGATGTCATTCTCAGCTTCCCCTGGTTGATATAAATATCTTACCTGTTTAGTAAATAAACTTGTGTCGGGTGCCTGTGCTGGGGTTGTCATTGTTTTTGGCTCTGTAATTGTTTTCAATTTAATAGCATCAGCAGGTTTTGGGTGTCCTTCATTGTTCATTGCTTTTATCACATGTGGTAACCTTTGTACCCACTCCGTGTTACGGGTGTCATGCATGAGTTCCTTAGAATACTGGTAACTGAAAAGTCTTTCTGATAACTGTTTGTTAAAGTTCTCTACAATTGCCTGTGATCTGTGTACACCTGGAATTCCTCGTCTGACCAGTACGCCATGCTTCGCAAATAACTGATTAACTGCGCCCTTAAATTCAGATCCGTCATCGACCTGCACTAGTCTGGGGTATCTTAAAGGGCCTCGACCATATATTTTTGATAAAGCAGTAGCAACTGTACTGGCTGTTTTGTCAGATATGGGTTCAGCGTCCTTGTACCTTGAAGCAATGTCTACGACAGTTAATGCGTACTTGTATCGTTTCTTTCTTATTGTGTCATGCGGAAGAAACAGGAGGTCCATTTGGTGCGTGTCATTAGGTGTTGTGTTCTCAAAATGGGGTCTAGATATCTTTCTTGGAGCAGGGAGATATACCTGCCAAATTGCCTGTCTCTGTAACCATTGCTTGACTTGATTGAGTGTTATATCTCCGCCCACAGCGGCATGTAATTTCTGAATAGCGGTTGCTCCTTTATAATACCCTGATGGTGAGTAATATATTTTCGATAGTTTATTTTCGGCTGACATTTTTTCTAGCAATGAAAACTCCAGTAAAATAAACAAATATCATTCCCACTAGAACAAAGATTATCTCCCCGTTTCTTTGTTCTGGGCTTGGTTGATAGTAGTCACTTAGTTTTGGTTTCGGTATAGACATGTCTTCACCCGTGACTAAAAAATACTCACGGATTGCGTCGTCTGTATTTGAAAACGTATGTTGTGCGTGACCTTCTAGCCTGAGTTTTTCATTGATGAAATCAAGTTTCTCAATTCTATTCTTTTCGTAATCCTGTTCTGCCTGTGCTAATTTTTCTGACGCTTCATTATGACGCTTTATTTCTTCTGCAGATTGTTCTCTACCCATTTTAGAAAAGAGATAATTAGAGCCGCTAAACGCCAGAGCGTTGACCATCGCTCCTCCCACCATAATAGCTATCGTTGCCATATTTATTTTTATTTACATAGATATATTTTCGGGACTAATTCCCTGTTTAACAAGAAGGTCTTTCGTGGCGATTGATGCTGTTACAACTACAATTAGCTTAGCGCTGTCTTCGAAATCGAGTCTACTGAGGTCTGGTGATTTCATTTTGAGTAGATTTTTTCCCAGCATAGAAAACGTTACTGCTAATGCACTGATTACTGCAGAGTGATACACAAGATTCATTAAATTCTTTGAGTCATTCATTTCTTAGGCAAGAAAAAATTAAAATAATAAATTTATTACTGCATGATAAATGGGTCGACAACTTTGGGTATTGTTGGTTATGTGGCGACTTCTGTTTTTGATGATGGAGTGTTTAATTTTTTGGACACTGTTCGAGTCTGTGGCTTGTATTTTTTGTATAATTGGTAAGCTACAAAACCAGATCCGACAACAAATGCGGCAACTGCATATCTTGCTGTTTCAGAATTAGACTGGGTTGAAGGTCTTTCACTTTGATGTGGGTGTGACAGGGGTGCCAGTCCTGACGGTCCTACCGGTCCTACCGGCGGTGTTGACGGCGGGTCACTTACATGAGCCTTTTCTGTTAGCGCCTGTAGCTGTAACTTTTTCTGCTTGTTCCATTCAGCTAAACGTTTACCTGACTGAACCCTCCCTTCATTTTTAATTTTTGTCACTGTGTGAATCAGGGTCTGGGCAGGGTCTGGGGCAGGGTTCATCTGTGGGGTCGTTTGGGGGGTCGTCTGTTGGTCGTCCATTTTTATCAACAAAAAAATTTAATTTCGTAAAATCTACATGGCTGCTAGTTACAATTAATGTTACCAGAGGAGCCAGCAAATTACCAAATCTGTAGAATAAAAGGCAAGCTAATTTACCAATTGCACTCGTTACAATGGGGTTACTCTCGAGGTCATTTGTGAGATTTTCAATGTCTACAGGGAGAGCGTAACTCACAGCTTTTGAATATAAGCAGACAATTGATTTGCTCAAATCACGGGTCATTAGTGAAGCCATGTGCTGTTCATATTTAAAATGAAGTTTAAATAAATCAGCAGCCGTGAGGGATAGTATATCTTCAGTTGAATATAGCTTCCCAAGATAAGATTTCGAATGACCAGAAACCACTACAGATAAAAGTCGTTCCCTTTTTGAATCTAAGTCTATGTTTTCTACAGCGCCAATATCATTTAATAGAAGGAGTTCGTCTGTGTTCATTTTATAATGCATTTAAAAAAATAATAATTTATAAACACATTTGTTTCTTTGTCAGTAAACCAGACATGAGTACATTAAGCCCTCACATGTAGAACCGTTTTGTAAATGATCCCCCTCTTTTGAAAAGAAATATGTCCCCCTGTTGATCTTTGACACAACTTAGCGATTTGAAAGGGTGTAGCTATAAAGGCTATTGACGGGTGAGAGTCTTTTCAAAATGCGGCTCGTGTCTGAATTGAAAAGGAATGGAATGCGGCCGCGGCGTGAGGCAACACAAAAGGCGATCAACCGTGACACCACCTGGCAGCTCATGCTTACGATAAAATTGTACTGACATGAGTGTCTGTAAGTGCGTGTGTGTGTGTGTGTGTGTGTGTGTTTGTGTGTGTATGTGTACGTCTGTTTGATTGTGTGTTTGTGTGTGTGTACATCTGTTTGATTGTGTGTTTGTTTGTGTGTACGTCTGTGTGTTAGATATTACTTGTTAGTTTCTTATACAACTGTTTTTCCAGCTCCCTGTATAGTGCAGAGTATAGGCCACCGTTTGATTTCTCGGGAACCAGTCATTGAGTAAATATTAAGTAGACTTCAAAACATGTTGTCCTCTTGAGTGTATGACACCTCTCAGCAAATAACCTCTTTTCAAAAGCCTTAGAGCCGGCTTATTCATAAAGGTGTCCCCTATCGCAGTGTCATTGAGCGGCGCGTGGCAACGATAAGGCAACACAGGTGGCTTACAAAATGACATGCGTCATAGAGTAAAACCCCTATCCAAACCTATTAACATGTTCTGAGGTCAAATTTCTGATAAATAGACTATGAGGGAGCACTTAAGCATATCTCGGGGTCAATCTTTCAATTTAATGCATACGAGGTAGTGCTTGTACATATTTAAGGGTGACTGTGCAAACGTTTCAGCTCTGATGAATTAATTGCGACGTGGTAAATATCTTTATTCGCTTTACATATATTACTTCAGTGTAGGCAGGCCGCGTTCTAGTCATGCGCAGTCCCAGTCAGAGTGCTAGCAACGGGCTGTGTGTACATACATAGTAACATTGCGACAGCGGACATATGAGCTAATTAAGAGAGAGAAAGAAGGAGAGAATTAAAGTATTATTAACACAATGACTGAGTTAACCCCTTAAGTATTATTTTTGATTTTCATAAAAATGTGGCTGTTTAAATAATGATGATTTAGGGGTAACTTCCAATGGTATTTACTCTGTGCTGGAGACATGGATATGGTTGGCCAAAAAATATATAATTAAGGGGTTAACTCAGTCATTGTGTTAATGAAGCTTTAATTCTCTCCTTCTTTCTCTCTCTCCTTCCCCTTCGATAGCCTCAGAGGATATACAAGACACTACCCCCTCCTTCCCCGTCGATAGCCTCAGAGGATATACTAGACACTACCCCCTCCTTCCCCTTCGATAGCCTCAGAGGATATTCTAGACACCACCCCCTCCTTCCCCTTCGATAGCCTCAGAGGATATACAAGACACGCACCCCACCCACACAGGAGATATTGAAAGTTTCTCCTAAGTAGACTGACACCACCACCCCCCCCCCCCAACCCCCGCTCCACATGACCCAAAGCCATTTTAGCCCGCCCCGGCCCCCCCCCCCCCACCTACCGCCTCACCCCCTCCCTCCACGACATCTGAGATTGATTAAAGCCGTTTTAATCCCCCACCCCTTACCTCCGCCTACCGCCCTTCCAAGATCAACTCTCCTAAACACGATACCTCCCCTCACCCACCACCCACCCACACGCTCCACCCCACTCCCACCCCACCTCCACCCCGCCCCGTGACAGCCCAGACCGGCGATGGCACTACTTACAGAAAACGGTTGGAGGAGGATCGAAAAAAGACGGCTCAGTTCAATATAATGCCGAGTACCTTGTAAAACTTGTTACAAGTCCATCAGTGGTACAATGCTTTGATCGGTCAGCCATGAACTTTGCCACGTTGACATTAGCACGCAGAAAATAAGTGCGACATTGTTTTGCCTGGTTATGCGCACAAGAGAATGCAGGGCTAAACTGAGATATTTTTTTTTGTCTGTGCGTTATTTTTTGCTTTTTTAAATTTTCCTTCAATTCACCAAGCTTGCAGAAACACGGTCTGCAGCAGCTGCCACTGAACGGGTTAGTGTACAGACATGATGTATCCGGCCCCAAAAGGCCACCAAACGGGTTAGTGTACAGACATGATGTATCCGGCCCCAAAAGGCCACTGAACGGCTTAGTGTACAGACATGATGTATCCGGCCCCAAAAGGCCACTGAACGGCTTAGTGTACAGACATGATGTATCCGGCCCCAAGAGGCCACTGAACGGCTTAGTGTACAGACATGATGTATCCGGCCCCAAAAGGCCACTGAACGGCTTAGTGTACAGACATGATGTATCCGGCCCCAAAAGGCCACTGAACGGCTTAGTGTACAGACATGATGTATCCGGCCCCAAAAGGCCACTGAACGGCTTAGTGTACAGACATGATGTATCCGGCCCCAAAAGGCCACTGAACGGCTTAGTGTACAGACATCATGTATCCGGCCCCAAAAGACCACTGAACGGCTTAGTGTACAGACATCATGTATCCGGCCCCAAAAGACCACTGAACGGCTTAGTGTACAGACATGATGTATCCGGCCCCAAAAGGCCACTGAACAGCTTAGTGTACAGACATGATGTATCCGGCCCCAAAAGGCCACTGAACGGCTTAGTGTACAGACATGATGTATCCGGCCCCAAAAGGCCACTGAAGGGCTTAGTGTACAGACATGATGTATCCGGCCCCAAAAGGCCACTGAACGGCTTAGTGTACAGACATGATGTATCCGGCCCCAAAAGGCCACTGAACGGCTTAGTGTATAGACATGATGTATCCGGCCCCAAAAGGCCACTGAACGGGTTGGTGTACAGACATGATGTATCCGGCCCCAAAAAGCCACTGAACGGCTTAGTGTACAGACATAATGTATCCGGCCCCAAAAGGCCACAGAACGACTTAGTGTACAGACATGATGTATCCGGACCCAAAAGTCCACTGAACGGCTTAGTGTACAGACATGATGTGTCCGGCCCCAAAAGGCCACTGAACGGCTTAGTATACAGACATGATGTATCCGGCCCCAAAAGGCCACTGAACGGCTTAGTGTACAGACATGATGTATCCGGCCCCAAAAGGCCACTGAACGGGTTGGTGTACAGACATGATGTATCCGGCCAAAAAAGGCCACTGAACGGGTTAGTGTACAGACATGATGTATCCGGCCCCAAAAGGCCACTGAACGGCTTAGTGTACAGACATGATGTATCCGAAACCAAAAGGCCACCTAAACGGGTTGGTGTACAGACATGAGGTATCCGGACCCAAAAGGACACTGAACGGGTTGGTGTACAGACATGATGTATACGGATCCAAAAGGTCACTGAACGGGTTAGTGTACAGACATGATGTATCCGTACCCAAAAGGCCACTAAACGGGTTGGTGTACAGACATGACGTATCCGGACCCAAAAGGACACTGAACAGGTTGGTGTACAGACATGATGTATCTGGACCCAAAAGGTCACTGAACGGGTTAGTGTACAGACATGATGTATCCGGACCCAAAAGGCCACTGAACGGGTTAGTGTACAGACATGACGTATCCGGACCCAAAAGGCCACTGAACGGGTTAGTGTACAGACATGACGTATCCGGACCCAAAAGGCCACTGAACGGGTTGGTGTACAGACATGATGTATCCGGACCCAATAGTGTACAGACATGATGTATCCGGACCCAAAAGGACACTTAACGGGTTGGTGTACAGACATAATGTATCCGGACACAAAAGGCCACTGAACAGGTTACTGTACAGACATGATGTATCCGGACCCAAAAGGCCACTGAACGGGCTAGTGTACAGACATGATGTATCCGGAACCAAAAAGCCACTAAACTGTTTAGTGTACAGACATGATGTATCCAGACCCAAAAGGCCACTGAACGGGTTAGTGTACAGACATTATATATCCGGACCCAAAAGGCCACTGAACGGGTTAGTCTACAGACATGACGTATCCGGACCCAAAAGGACACTGAACGGGTTGGTGTACAGACATGATGTATCCGGACCCAAAAGGACACTGAACGGGTTGGTGTACAGACATGATGTATCTGGACCCAAAGGGTCACTGAACGGGTTAGTGTACAGACATGATGTATCCGGACCCAAAAGGCCACTGAACGGGTTAGTGTACAGACATGACGTATCCGGACCCAAAAGGCCACTAAACGGGTTAGTGTACAGACATGACGTATCCGGACCCAAAAGGCCACTGAACGGGTTAGTGTACAGACATGATGTATCCGGACCCAAAAGGCCACTGAACGGGTTGGTGTACAGACATGATGTATCCTGACCCTAAAGGCCACTGAACGGGCTAGTGTACAGACATGATGTATCCGGAACCAAAAAGCCACTAAACTGTTTAGTGTACAGACATGATGTATCCGGACCCAAAAGGCCACTGAACGGGTTAGTGTACAGACATGATGTATCCGGACCCAAAAGGCCATTGAACGGGTTAGTCTACAGACATGATGTATCCGGACCCAAAAGGACACTGAACAGGGTTAGTGTACAGACATGATGTATCCGGCCCCAAAAGGCCACTGAACGGGTTACTGTACAGACATGATGTATCCAAAACCAAAAAGCCACTAAACTGTTTAGTGTACAGACATGATGTATCCAGACCCAAAAGGCCACTGAACGGGTTAGTGTACAGACATTATATATCCGGACCCAAAAGGCCACTGAACGGGTTAGTCTACAGACATGACGTATCCGGACCCAAAAGGACACTGAACGGGTTGGTGTACAGACATGATGTATCCGGACCCAAAAGGACACTGAACGGGTTGGTGTACAGACATGATGTATCTGGACCCAAAAGGTCACTGAACGGGTTAGTGTACAGACATGATGTATCCGGACCCAAAAGGCCACTGAACGGGTTAGTGTACAGACATGACGTATCCGGACCGAAAAGGCCACTAAACGGGTTAGTGTACAGACATGACGTATCCGGACCCAAAAGGCCACTGAACGGGTTAGTGTACAGACATGATGTATCCGGACCCAAAAGGCCACTGAACGGGTTGGTGTACAGACATGATGTATCCGGACCCTAAAGGCCACTGAACGGGCTAGTGTACAGACATGATGT
>BTPG01000003.1:99818615-100078615 GCA_036245525.1 Semisulcospira habei | reverse complement strand
GACCACCACCAGTGGTCCTCGCTTGCTGTGGACCGGACACCTGGCGCTCCACCATTTACAAGGCAGCTGTCTCCTTTGAGGACTCTCGCAGAGCTAGCCTTAAGGACAAGCGGCTCAGGAGAAAAAACAGAGATGCCGCAACTCAAAACCCTGGCCATACCTTCCCCTGCAGCCACTGCGGTCGAACCTGCCTGTCTCAAAATTGGCCTCCGCAGCCACGAACAAGCCTGCAGACGTCGTTGGCAAATCCTATAAAATCTTCGTTCGCGAAGTCAAGCCAAGAGGACATTTCTTCTGCAGGCAGTACAATCTGTTGCGCACAGTTTTGAGACCGCTTGTCTTCAAAGCCTGCTTTCTTGGTGAATCGCTGTTGCTGCAGTTTCTCCCACATCAGTTTCTCCACTGGACTCATCTGCACACACACAAGCAACCATGCATTGAATCATTAATGATATCATGAAAATCCGCAGCATATTTACTCAGATCCAAAAATCCATTCACATTTCATATGACTGGTATGAAAAGTATTTTCACATACACATGCAGGCGCGAACACACACAAAAAGGCCATCGAAAATTCATCCAAAATTAAAATCTGCTTGTCTGATTTTAATAGTCAACAGATTTTACGACCACAGTTGTGAAAACAAGTCACACAACTGATCTTTTGTGCTGTCATTTTTTGATAATTTGTTTTATAAATTAAAAGTTTCAGCTTACAAATTATTAATCAGATTCATATTTATTTATTGAAAGTACCTGGTTGCAGTGACATGCGTGCCTGCTTGTGAGGCGGCAATTCTGAATCTGTAGCAGTATACCTCGTCCTGGTTGGCTGTCTGTTAGTTGTGGGGGTGGGTTGGGCACCGAAAACAAAGTCGGCACACGTGAACTGGCTGTTTTCAAAATGGGCACTGAACAGGAATGTGAACACAGCTCAGCAGGTGAAAGTCCCAACAGATCTTCCCTGCGCGAATTCTGCACCCAGACATCTGTTGGGAGAATAACAAAGACTAAAAACCAAGTACTAGCACCACCAGCTGAACACTGTAGTCTGTAGGCGTAGTTCGTGAAAACAGTACAGTGGACAGAGTTCTGCATGACCTTTTATACTTTTGGCAGTATTTTAAGTCTTGATAGACCGGCAACGAAAGCGAAGTAACTTTGCAATGACTGAATTTGATCAACGACCTTACAACTCAAGGTTTCTTTGCTTATTTTCTCACCAGTACTTTCCTCTCTTTGATCGGAACATCGGTCTTAAAACAACTCGATTAAGAACGTGAAACTTACACAGGCTTCTCCTTATCAGTCGTTCTGCCTTGAACGAAAGGGAAAGGTCCGTGCAGCCTATAAAATACTTTTCATCGCCCAAGTTAAGCTCGTGTGGCACAAACGACTAGACTGATCTAACTTGAGTTAGTCCACCATTAGGTGGATACAATGGGACAGGAAAACTGGTCTATGTACATACTGCCCTCTTCTACATTTGAAAACAAAATTACTAGAAACTTATAATTACTCTGGATCTAAATGGTCGTTAGACCACTCTTCCACTGACATTTATCGGAATTCACGGCGTGGAGAGCTAGCTAGGGTCTGTTTGCAGTTGGATCACTTTTCCACTCTCCCAGACTTGAACCAAGATGCATATCACATAATGGACGTATGCTTGATGATCGCCCTGGCAACTCTAATTCAGAATCGAAATTTTTCGAGAGAGACCTCCTCTGGGCCATGAAATTATTATACGGTCGTAAATTTATGCATAATTTATGCAAAGATAAGACAACAGAGTAATAAGCTTACCTTGTTTCTTCATTGGGAAAAAGGAAAATTGATATGCCAGTGAAACTTGGCTTGTAGCGGTCGTTCGAACAAGAAATTGCGCTGCAAAATGCAGACCCTTGCCTTCTTCGGTCAGCCACGATTCAGCACGATAACAAGGGAGAAAACGCTCAAAGCGCGTCCTCGCACTCTCGGGGCGAGTGATTTGTCTTATAATGTATTGTCTTTGATCCAACTACGATATTTTAAATCTTACATAGTCTGTTTGTTCCTCGCATGTCTATTACAGTAAGAGAATGTGTCTGTTGTTTTTAGTATTTGTACCAGTTAGCGTGACAGTCACTGACGCCCTCGTAGATGGAGCTTTTGACTCATTCACTGTCAGCACACGGCGCAAATGCAAGAGGCATAGACCCTCATTAGCAACAGCGGGGGATAATGAGGATCTATGCCTCTTGCTGGCTCCAGTTGTTTGCACGGTGTGGGTCGTTCAATAAAGGAAGATATCAGACAGACAATGTGCGTCCATTTGGCAGCGAAGGGGATAACTCATTCAAGACGTGCCGCCTCCGGATACGCGGCTGCACGTCTCGAACGAGTTAACACGTTCGAGACACGCTGCATCCGGATATGCGACTTTATATCACATAACTGATACGGCACGTCTGGAATGGGTTAGCTTGAGGAACTGCATGAGCGAATATTTTTGTGAAATTCTCCGCATCCAGCCCTTTACTGTGCACTGTATGTTGAATGACTCACTCTGTCCAGGTGCTGGCTGAGCGGTATTGCCTTCTACGTGGCATTTGTGGCACCAGTCGGCCTCATCCTTGTCTTTAACTCCGTGATCTTCACCTTGGTGATGCGGGTCATCCTGACCCTGGCTGACAACAGGTATGACAAACTGGAGATAGAAGATATTTTTGGCCCAACAAACATGAAATCACGTCCTTCAAGGGGTTAAAACTCCCAAAACACTACGAACCTATGTGATGGCCGTGCCAACCTACGAGAAAGTGTCCGTTTTTTGTTAGTATGCATTTAAGTAGAACGTTTTAGTGTTTGGTGTAAAGATAATTTTCTAGACCTAAATGTGAGTAAGACCAAGGAACTACTGATAGACTTTCGAAGAAACCCTGCCCCTGTCCCTGTTCTGATGATCGATGATGTGTCTGTTGAGCGTGTGACTGAGTATAAGTATCTTTGAACAGTCATAGATGATAAGTTGTCCTTTAACGCAAACACCACCCTCATACAGAAGAAATGTCAGTCACGCATCTACTGCCTCCAGAAACTCAGGAAGCTGAATGTGAACCCCTCTGTCCTTCAAACATTTTAATGCACTTTTATTGAGTCTGTCATCACTTTCGGTTCTGTGTGCTGGTAAGCAGGTCTGAGTGTGAAAAACAAGAACACCCTGGCACGAATGGTAAACATCTGCAGCAAAGTGACTGGCAGTAAGCAAAACAGTGTGGAGTCCCTGTATGAACAGCGTGTGGTGAGAAAGGGTAGGCCGATAGCTTCAGACAGATCCCATGTCCTTGCCCACCTCTATGAACTCCTCCCCTCTGGCCGCAGACTCCGCACGCACAAAACTAGAACACTTAGACTACAGCACAGTTTCATCCTCAAATCCATCACTCTAAGCAATCTGTAGGTACATCCACGCATACCCAAACCTAACTCCTCCCCCTATCCCCCTTTACCTGTGCAGTCAGTAGGAACGGAGCTTGTTGATTTTAGAGAAGTGATTATATTTTGTGTTTTATTTGGTGGTGAACATGGACATACTGGGATTGTTGTTACTGAGTGTTTACCCACTAATTATTTTACTACGGAAGACTTTAATTATGCAGCTTGTGTAATAATGTGTAATAATGTACTGAGACGTTTGTATAATAAGTAGTGAGGGTTAGGACTAGGTTGAAACTCACGTATTATGTATGCATATAGTAGAGGTGGGTGTGAATGTATAAGTGCCGCTCAGTTCAGTCCATAAAATATGTTTGTGTGAGATGTGTAAGAGTTATGTGTAAAGATTTTGTAGTGTTTACTTTATATCCATTTGGAATTTGTAGCTGTGCAAGTGCAGAGAGAAAATGTTCATAATTATGCTATAATGTTTTCACGTCTTGTTTGTACTATTTGTGATAAATGTACCACAACCGAATTTTTCTTTTCGAGATAATAAAGTACTCTTATTCTTATTCTTCTTAAAACGTTTCCTAAAAAAATATGTGATTACTTTTGCTGTTATGTTTATATCTTTATATTCTTATAGTAACACATTATACCCCAGGACCGAAAACGCCACATTTTGAAGTTGCTATCTCAAGTACTGTCTTACAAATTTAGAAACAGATCGAGCATGATAACTCAAGGGTCGTGCCAAAATAGCTTGGAGCCTATGGACGCCAAGCTATTCCGGCACCTTCATTGAACTATCATGCTAGATCCATGTCTGGTTGTGGTGGTTTGGGGCTGAAAGAGTTAAGAAAGGGAGGTAGAGTACAAGTGTTATATTCAAAACATTTAAACTTTTTATCCACCAGGCTTGATAAGCGCCGATCCAGCAAAGCCGTCACACAGCTCCGTCGAGCCATCGGGGTGGTCATTCTGCTCGGGCTGACGTGGGGTTTTGGCTTTCTGGCCATTGACGGAGCCAGCCTGCTCTTCAACTATCTCTTCGCCATTTTCAACTCTTTCCATGTTAGTGTGAAGATAATCAGCAGCCTACTGGTGTATGGGGCGGGATCCCAGCACACAAAAGGCTATCGGGCTGATGTTGGCCACAGTAGGACCGCGCACAATCGTGTTAGTGTAATCCACAGCCGTGCGCGGGCCCAGTGTGACCTACTTCAGCCCGATGACCTTTGCATTCTGGACTAACCAGGAGACGAAATGAGAATGAAATTTGGGATTTAACGTTGAGTCTTCATCTTTCTCATGATGGCTCAGTCAAAATTCCGAAAAACATACTGGCAATGTGCTGGAAAGATCGTCTAAATATTGAAACCCTGCACCACTGAGGAACTAGAACAGAAGATTTTTTTGCCCAGTGTGTATGACCACGAGAGGAATTAATGAATATCTCGTCTACTTTCTACAGTAATTATTCACTTGAAGATGTACAACTGTGTGTGTTTCGCAATTACAATTTCAGGAACTGTTCATCTTTCTCTTCTACTGCGTGTTGAACGCAGAGGTCCGTGCTGCCTGGAAACAGTCGTGTGGGCAGGGGAGGGGTGGACAGAACCAGTCTGGAGAAGGTAAACGGATTTTTGTCATTCCCTTCACTGCAGAGAAACATTAACACCACCCAAATGCAAGAGGTTTAGATGCTCATGAGCCCCCGCAATTGCGGGGGCTCATGAGCATACTTGCAATGAAGAGGGTAATGTGTTTTACACCCTACATATGACGTCAAATTGTGACGTAGTGAAAAAGAGTTCCTGTGACTTCAAATTGTGACGTAGTGAAATTATTGTGTGACACCAATGTATCCTCATCATCTTTTGGGTGTGTTTGCCACTCTAGCCATTCCTGCACCAAAAGCAAATGCTGCAGAGAGAAAGGGACTTTTCAACCTCCTTGAGGTCAAGGTCACCGGATCCACAATTCTTCGCGACCCCTCCGCCGACACGGGGACAACTTCCGGCCAGACCGGCCTGACCATCCTTGATGACAGTACGGGAGTAGCCCTCACCACCTCCGCCAACCCCACGAAAGACCTCGATGACAATAACAAATTATGACTGGTTGTCTGAAATCTGTTCTTAACTGATCAAAGTGCTGGATATACCCGAAGCAGTCTGTAACATCAAACATGTTGTCCATCATTTTTATTTATCAGACAAAATAATAAATGTGATCCTCTCTCACGAAATCAGTCTGAACTTGCATTTTGGGTGTTTTGAGATATATACATTTCTGAAATGTACAGAGCTTGCTGATTAATTTGATATATGAATGAATGCTGTAGTGCACAAATTGTAGAAGTTATTATGGTTTAAAGTTGTTAAATGCACAGGTGGCCATTTTGAGAAAACAGCCTGCAAAGTTTCCGTGTGCATGTCTTGCACACCTACCTTAGCAACGGGGGTTCAAAGTCAACCAATCAACCTGATATTGTACATGGTGGTTCAGTAAGTTCATCACTATGTGTAAAACCTCACATTAAGTTGCTAGCTGGTCAGGATCTTGTGATAAATAGCCCCCAAAAGTGCCATACCTAATGTAAGCATGACATTTGGGGGAAAAAATGCATTTTCATATTTTGCTATCAAACTCAAGGCATAAATAATTTTAATTATGTTTTAGCATAAAAGTATATTGCTATAATATATTTAGGCAGAAGATGTATGAAAATGCACTGTAGCACTCTTATTTAGTGGCAAATGTTATCTAAAATTAGATTGCGGACGCGTTCAAGAAACATGAAAACCACCATCACCAAGGCAAAATAAAAACCACCATTACAAAGACTGAATACAATTTACATCCAATTTATGAATTTATACCCACTTATGAATGATTCAAACTGAAAAGGACACTAGACAGAAATTATCCTTAAAGCATGCAAAACAGAAGTCGCAGTCCGCTGCCTATTGTCCTAGACTGAAATAAATGCTATTTACTACTACTACCCTGAAAAATAAAGTCACAAAAGCTAAAAAGTCAAATCTACAAACTGATTATTAGTATTTCCAATATAAATTAGTAATCCTGCAACAACTTAAAAAAAAACAACAACACAATCTTTACTTACAGTTTGCAGAAGAAATGTAAAAAGGAAAGTCCTCACGTATTGCAGGAAGCATACCACTTCACCAAATACATCCCATTCAGTATCCAATTATCCACTCAAGCAAAGCACACTACACCACACAAGCACAGTAACCACACAAGCACAGTAACCAGACACAGTAGTCTTTGCACACTGGAAATAAGCCGCGAGGAAGGAAGGCACACAATGTCTCGGGCGTAGTCTTGAATGTTTTGAAACAGTTACTGCTGTACGTCTCTGGAAAGTCCTGGAGCTGGTATGATGGCTGCATGCGGATAAGTTGAACAACATGGCCAGGAACAGCCAGTACCTTCTCCTCTTTAGCGTTAATGATGGTCATCTAGTAAAACACCTTTACACGATGCTGGCGACTGAACCTGAAGCATCCAACAGACTTGATCCCCTTCAAGCTTCTCGTTGTCCTATGCACAGTTGTATTTTATGAAGCGCACCACGCGGGCTGTGTCGTGGATCATCAGGCTGAGGGTGTTGTTCTTTTGCCCAACAGCCTTTTGTCATGTTGGCATCAGTCCCTCTGCCTGGTAATGCTTTGAGAGGCGTGTCAGCATGTCTTGGCTGATGTTGAAAACAGAAACAAAAACAATAATGAAGTCAATGAAAATAAACTGTCATTGCTCACTAGACACAACAAATGAATGTGCATGATTCTGTTTAGTGCTTAAAATAATGTATTATACATACCCAGCTTTTATGATGCTCATTTAACTTGCTGCAATCTGTCTTCGTTCCATTTGGTGCACTCTGTCTTCGGTCCATTCCGCATGCACACAATTGCAATGCCAGGGATCATCCACTCCTTTGCATCTGATCAAAATAGAATAACTCATTTTAAAATGTCTGTTTATGTGAGCCATTTATGTATTGCCTTTAGTAGTATAATTAGCCTATTCATCTTGTGTTGACAATTGGTCCACACACACACACACACACACACACACACACACACACACACACACACACACACACACACACAGACACACACACACACACACACACACACACACACACACACACACACACACACACACACGCACACACACACTAATGAGCATACATCTGCATTCAGAAATGATGCACATACCTCGATCCATGTGCTGAATTGAGAGTTGAAGACTGTGTGATGCAGCCGTTCAATTCCATGTTCGCTCATGTCTCCATCGGCCTGTTCAGACTCAAAATCATTGTCTGAAAAGCTATCGTCATGATGTGAATCGGCGACGAAAAATAATCAGTGATCAAGTAGGTCTATTCTTCCTGATCTGCAGGTGGTAAATCACCTGATTTACAATAGTTTAGTAGATACACAAGTACATTCTGGCTTCCATTTTTCGCGTGAGGTTGTAAACACGAGAAGAGGACACAGTTCCTTCCCTTAGTCTTGTCTTAGCCAATGGGAATGCGTGTAACGTAATCGTTGCCATGCCGTTTAGAGTTTTATTCTCTGATTGGTCAAAATTGAACATTTGTGTACGCCTTTTTTTCCTTATTTGGGACATTCACGCGATGTATTAATAGACGGCATGTGTACCGCGGGAAAGTACTCACAAAGGCCGTTTCAACAGTATATAGCATGATGGGTTCTGTAGGGGATGCAACGTGTTCTGTTATGTTAAAAATGGGTCATTTTGCACAAAAGAAAAGCATAATTGGGGCTAAGCTCAGTCTTTTAAAATCATTTTTAACCTATCTAATGACATTTTTCATTATATAGATTTTAACCAGACGATACTTTGGTGTATGTAGAATACATTTCTGCAAAAAAGAGAAAAAGACCCAGATTGACCCCCACCACACATTACTGCGTGTAGCTCGGATCAGCTCGCTGTCAGTTAAGACTGTTTTCATGAGAGAGGGTCACAAATAGAAAAATATTAATGCATGTGTATTAACATTTTATTAACTCTAATACCAGAAAAATACAAATTTAGTTGATATAGTTGTTTCACAATATATATCATTACACACTGCCTCAAACCAGCCAATATAATATTCATTAACACTAAAAGATTTTGTCTTAATATCAACATTTATTTGTTTTTTTTTTTGTATTATTGATGGTCTAAATGGATGATTGACACCGCTCAAAGTTATATTACCTACCATGTTCTGTTTTGCTGGTGTAAAAAAAAAAAATCCATGTGGCTCTGTTTCAAGCTGGTTGACATATTGAATGCTTTTAAAGTAGTAAACAATACCAATGATTTGACCAAAAGGCTAAATTTGCATACATTTGTTTGTCATCTTTTTTATTGACCAAAACAAAAGAATAAGTTAATTTACTAATCCATACCCAGTGGGCTGATCTGTCTTTAAATAAGGTATAGTTTAGACAATTTTAGTTGTTGTTTTTTACATCGACTTGTTCAAGTTTGTTGGGTATTACATCGTTCTCTCTGAGACAGTCTTCAAAGCTATCACCGTAGTTGTTTTCAGCAAATCAAAAGCTTATCTCAGAAAACAATACACAACAGAACATATAGAATCCTTCACCGCTGATAAGCTAATCAAACTACATGCTAAGTATTAAAATCACATTGGTTCACTAATGACTAGTGATTTGAGTCAATCTCTCGTGTCTCTTTATACAAACGCTGTAAGTCACTTCCTAATTCTCAATAGTGACAGTCTATCACACGATCTCGAATGCAACCCTATTGTTTCAAGTGCAATCAACAAATTATCATGCCTCATGTTTTACAAGTTTGGGAATACCTTGCACTTGTGGTAAAATTCTTTGTTACTGGGAATTATATTGATTTTTCTAAAATATATTTTAAAGCAGAAGAAAATGGACATCGTCCAGACGACTCCATAACCGATCCCTGTCTAGATGCAGATTCAAACGGTGAATAAGGTTAAAAGCCCAGGCAGGGTTGAGGCTGTTAAAAGATTAGATGAATATAACAGACTAACCCCACCCCAATCAGCCCCTCAACAAAGTGGGAAACTAACAACTGAGTCAATACCTGAAATAACAAAATATATAGTTGTCTGATTTGTTGTTGGATTTGGTTATTTAGGTTACTAATTACACAAAAAATACAAACCACACACTCAGTGTCCCAAAAATCACACACACTTTAAAATAAAGCAAGAAGTCTCCACAATACCAGCAGCACCAAATTCTTTTGATCCATTTTTTATGCAGTGAATAAAATTAATATTTTAATTTTTATAGCATAAGAAAAAGACACAAAGAACAAAATGAACCTTGTCTATCACTCTGTCATTATAAGTGCACCAGCAGTAGCTTATAGTATGCTATGGTTAAGTCTTTGCAAAATGCAGACCTGGGTAAATTAGATTTCGGAGACAGTGCTAAATTAGTTGTAACAGCGTCAATTGCTACAAAAGACTTTCTCGTCAAGCAAGGAATTATTCCAGAAAATGTATATATGTAAATAAAAATATGCCAACTTTGGCTGTTATTGTTGGGGGAGCTGTTGTTTATGCATTGGGATTTAGCAGGTCAAATTTTAACTTTTCAAAAGTGAGTAGAGAGGAATCTACAGATGAAATGAGGTGACACAATGAGGCATCTGAAAAAGTAGCACAAGTCCAAAAGGTTTACACGAAACAGAGAATATAAAAACTTGATTTTATCAATGAAAAACTCAGACTTGAAGGTCATGCACAGCATACACTTTTTAAATGTTAATGACACTATCAAAAAATACTACCTTCTTACTGGCGATGGTATGTCCACCCCACAGCCAGAACTTAGTGGCTACTACCAACCAACCCCGGAATAAAGAAATAGAGAAATATTTTTTGTAATAGTAGGCATGACACTCATTTATTTTACAGTGGTATTTATTTGCTAGAAAAAATGACCGACTCCAGAGCTAAGCTATATATTACTCCCTATTGGTTACTGGAAAGGAAAAACTGCATTTTAAAAATTGTTTGCCACTGTGGGCAGTGATGTCACACTCGACCAAATCACTCTCTCTTGGCTTGAATTTGCGAACGAAGATTTTATAGGAGTTGCCCACGGCGTCTGCAGGCTTGTTCGTGGCTGCGGAGGCCAATCCGGGACAGGCAGGTTCGACTGCAGTGGCTGCAGGGGGAGGTATGGCCAGGGTTCTGAGTTGCGGCATCTCTGGTTTTTCTCCTGAGCCGCTTGTCCTTAAGGCTAGCTTTGCAAGAGTCCTCAAAGGAGACAGCTTCCTTGTAAATGGTGGAGCGCCAGGTGTCACGGTACACAGAAGCAAAGACCACTGGTGGTGGTCGATTTGGCAGGCACTAAGTGACTTCTTGAGACAGTCTTTGTATCTTTTCTTTGGTGCCCCTCTGTCACGGTGTCCAGTAGCAAGCTCGCTGAACAGGGTGATCTTTGGTAGGCGATGATCCTCCATCCTGGAGACATGCCCCGCCCAGCAGAGCTGTGTCCGCAGCAGCAAAGCCTCGATGCTCACAGTTTCAGCCTGTTCAAGGACCTCGACGTTGATGACGTAGTCACTCCAGTGAATGCCCAGGATGGTGCGCAGGCAGCGCTGGTGGAAGCGTTCGAGGAGTCGTAGTTGGCTGCGGTAGAGGGCCCAGGACTCGGAACCATACAGCAGGGTGGTGAGGACCACAGCTCTGTACACACTGATCTTGGTGCCTGTTTTCAGCTGTTGATTGTGCCACACCCGCTTGAAAAGTCGCCCAAAAGCGCTGTTTGCTTTTGCCAGCCTGCTGTCAAGCTCCTTGTCCAGCTTGGCGTCCGACGTGATAATGCAACCAAGGTAAGTAAACTGGTGCACTGACTTTAGTTCTGACTCGCCAATGGTGATGTGAGGAGGGCGATACACTGTCTTGGGTGCTGACTGATGGAGGACCTCTGCCTTTTTCAGACTGACCTCGAGTCCAAAGAGCTGGGCAGCGTCTGCGAAGCAGGACGTGATGCGCTGCAGGGCTCTCTCTGTGTGTGCAACGAGGGCAGCGTCATCAGCAAAAAGCAGCTCACGAATCAGTTGGTCTAGGGTTTTCGTGTAGGCCTGCAGTCGTCTGAGGTTGAACAGGCTGCCATCGAGACGATACCTGATGTACACTGCATCGTCATCATCGAGGTCCACTGTGGCCTGCTTCAACATCATGCTAAAAAAGATGGTGAATAGGGTCGGTGCCAGCACGCAGCCCTGCTTTTCTCCGTTGAGAATAGGGAATGGTTCTGAGAGGTCATTGTTGAGTCTGACCTGGCCTTGCTGGTCCTCGTGTAGCTGGACAATCATGCTGAGGAACTTTGGGGAACAGCCAAGTCGCTCCAGGATCTGCCACGTGCCTTGCATGCTCACAGTGTCGAACGCTTTTGTTAGGTTGACAAATGTTACGTACAGCCCTTTGTTCTGCTCATGGCACTTCTCCTGTAGCTGTCTTAGCACAAAGACCATATCGGTGGTGCTCCTGTTTGCTCTGAAGCCACACTGGCCCTCTGGGAAGTGGTCTTCAGCGATGGCAGGTACCAGCCGATTCAGGAGCAGCCTTGCAAGAATTTTCCCAGCAATGGACAGCAGGGTGATTCCCCGATAGTTGGAACAGTCAGACTTCTCGCCTTTGTTCTTGTACAGGGTGATAACGACAGCATCACGGAGATCCTTTGGTAGTGTTCCTTCCTCCCAGCAGCAGAGAAAGAGGTCGTGGAGCTTGTTGTGCAGTGCTGTGCCTCCATGTTTTCAGATCTCTGGTGGTATTCCATCAATGCCTGCTGCTTTGCCACTCTTGAGCTGGTGGATGGCTGTGAGGGTCTCTTCAGCGGTGGGCGGTTCGACCAATTCAACCTTTACTGGGAGTTGTGGGATTTGTAGGACTACTGCTTCTTGAACAGTGCACTCGGCGTTGAAGAGGCTCTGAAAGTATTCCGACCAGCGGTTCAAGATGGAGGTATTATCTGTGAGGAGTGCCTGGCCATTCGCGCTTCGCTTCAAACAGTTGTTATGAAAACAAGCCATTTGGCAAGTATATTTACCTGGGCCACAAAAATAACAAGACATCATTTTGAGAATGCCACACCAAATAACACCCATCAAATGGATCTTTTGTTTCTGCTGCATGATATATTCAATCCAGACCAAAAAGGTGACTGCCAAGCGTGTGAAATTTCTCCGTTGGGTAATTCTTGGCTGCATGATATGATTAGGCAAAAACGATATAAATATGCATTAACTGTTGTCATCATAGCTTCACGGTACAAGGATGCTGAACCCGTAACTGACAAAAATGCTAGTACTGTAGCTTCAGCATTATCATTGATATATAGCCGAGGTCTTTTGAAATATCCTAGGCTTATGCATGTCGATGATGGAAGTGAATTCAAAGGCGCCGTTAATCAATTATTTGCAAAGCATGGTGTATTGGTTAGGCATGGCATACCAAGCATGCACAGATCACAGGCAATTTTTGAGAACTTTAACAAACAATTGTGGGAGAGACTTTTCAGTTACCAGTATTCTAAGGACTCATGCATGATGCGCCTAACACTGCGTGTGTTAAGATATTATCATCTGCGATAAAAGCAATGAATAACGAAAGCCATCCTAAACCTGCTGATGCTATTAAATTAAAAACAATACCGTTAGGACCGCCATGACCAAGGCTAAAAACAACAACACCACCAAACACAAGTTTATTTCTAAAAAAGTTGAGTTATCTGTATCAACCCGGTGAGGCAGAGAATGATGTCAGATGCAGAGCAACTGACCCAATAAGGTCCACATCTGCTCACAATATAAAAAAGTCCCCGGCAACACACACACACACACACACACACACACACACACACACACACACGCACGCACGCACGCACGCACGCACACACACACACACAAACACTATTATAGCAGTAGTAGTTGTAGTAGTAGTAGCAGCAGCAGTCGTAGTCGAAGTAGTAGAAATATTAATATTAGTAGTAGTAGTATGTATATTTTATTCACGTAAATTTCGCAAGCAAGCAATACGAAAAGTGTGAATTTAGCAGAACTTCAAGTTCACGGTAGTAATCTGGCACTGTGAAGTCAACTCAAAAGTCTGTGAACGTCATTGTGTTACACATTGTGTTGCATGCCTGTACGCGCTGGCTGGCCGCATGTGGTCTTAATTCAACAATAAATATGCAACATGTGCATTGATTCATACTCAAGCAGAATGCGTATGCATCAAAGGGCAGCGAATAGAGTGAGACAACCAATGTGAGCCAGGATTTGCGTTTCGACCACAATGACACGTAGTAAGTAATCCAGTCCGATCCGATCCACGCCACTCCGATGCGATCCGATCCAGTCCAATGCGATCCGATCTGATCTAATCCGATCAGCTCCAATCCAGTCCAGTCCAGTAAAGAGCAGTCCAGTAAAAATCCAGTCCAGATCAGTCTAGTTCAATAATATGTCCGTGTATATGATAATTATATAAGGCACGTTTTGATAACGTCATAAATGCCTGCGACGCAGGAAGAAACGAACAGAAGGAAAGCAAGTGAGAATACGGGAGAAACAGAGAAAGAGGCTGATGGCACAATGGACGCACAGTCACTGGGTTAGCCCAATTAACCCAATGGCACCATTTCCTAAATAGTGGCACGTAACAACTTTATGTGCCAGTTGCAGGGTGGATCGACCATGATAATTCAAGGGTAGTGCCAGATTAGCTTGGCGCCATTAGTAATAATAAGGCATCATTTTTAAGACCATACATACCCGTTTTCATTGCAAAGAATCCATCTAACGTTTTAGCAATAGAGAAGGCCCATGCGCCTCTAAATGTAACGCGACGACCTAATGTTTGACTTCACTCATTCTACGCCAACACCAAAATCCTTAAATGTTGTCGTTGTCCTTTAAAGACATAATTGCAGTGCAGGACACAAATCGACCATGATAGTTCAAGGGTGATGCCAGAATAGCTTGGCGCCCATAGGCGCCAAGCTATTCTGGCATCACCCTTGAACTATCATGGTCGATCCTTATCTTCGTGTGGTGTGTCTCGGCTAGCATGAGTTAACGTTAATCACTTCTGGAAGCCATGGTTGTGCAACCCTGCAAACTCACACGAACACTTTTATCTTGGAGACATGCATGATTATACACACTTTGAAAGTCGTTATTTAAACAGCCGAATGTCCTTGACATTTGCAATTGTGTACGGATAGTAATGTGATCTTGTTGTTTATAAGGTTACTGCATTGGAAGAATCTACTCAGTTAGACGAAGAGCATTCCGACACTTTTCGAGCGCCCCACGTATGAACAAATATGGTTACACTTTCCCATACGGTGTGATATTTAGACGTTGGTCTTGAAAAGAAAACGTATTGTTCTTAACGTCTTTTGTTTACCACAAAGGTGATTTTAAAGACGGGGTGCCGAAAATAGGGTCTGTACAAATTTTGACCCTTGCTGGAATTGAACCCGGGATCTTTCGGACGAGAGTCGAAGCTCTATCACCGAGCCACCCAGCTCCCCCACCTTGAAAAGAGGTCAAATTAATATGCACTATTATAAATGACACACCACACCCCGTCTTTCTGCCAAGTTTACGGTCTTAATAGTTCTGAGAAAATGACACGTTTATTTATTTATTTTTTTTATTATTTACTTTTCATTTTTTGTCTACCGTGTTGAAAATACGGTAGACTTTGGGATGGGGTTGGTATGAGCGCGTTCCGTAGAATGCAAAGGCGGGATTGCCTCATAGTCTGGCCAACAACAAAAATAACAAGAAAAATGACGTAACGTCTAGCTACTCTAACCTTGCTGTTGAACGGTCTTTTGGCGCGAAGCGCGCCGTATGTGCATGTGGATGTGTGTGTGTTTGTGTGTGTGCGTGCGTGCGTACGTATGTGTGTGTGTATGTGTTATTGCGTGCTCTGCTCTGGGCGCATCTTATGGATGCGCGCATGTGTTGTGTGTGTGTGTGTGTGTGTGTGTGTGTGTGTGTGTGTGTGTGTGTGTGTGTGAGAGAGAGAGAGAGAGAGAGAGAGAGAGAGAGAGAGAGAGAGAGAGAGAGAGAGAGAGAGAGACAGAGAGAGAGAGAGAGAGAGAGAGAGAGAGAGAGAGAGAGAGAGAGAGAGAGAGATGAAATAAAATGAAATGAATGAAATGAAATGAAACTGTATTTCTCAACGGATGAAGTATATAGCACGTGTGCCATTTTTCACACTTGCCGTTGCTGCTCTACAAACACAGGATAATAATTGTATTACTAATAGTACCAAATTACACAAAGAAAAATTAGGAGACATTAAACATGAAGAGACATTAAACAGAATTCATTCATTCATTTGGTCATACAAAAACAAACAAAAAACAGAAAGTACACGCAACTCGCGCACACACATACACGATCGCGCGCACACACAGACACGCGCTAATGATAATTGGACCTATATACGAAGCAAATCATTTGGATCATAGTGAAAATTCACTTCAGACAGCAAACATTATTTGGATTATAATATAAACTTGAATTATGTAATTAGGCGATTATTAGTAGTATGGACAAACCATACGACAGCATGCACTGATTATACGATAAGCACATGTTTGATACGGATACTTGTGGCAGATTATGTATCAGCAGACAAGTACTTGAGGAGGCATTCCTTGAAAGAGGAGAGGGAGCTACCCTGTGTTATACATGTAGGCAGTTTGTTCCAGAAAGATGCGCCTAGAGAAACATACACTGGTTTTAAATAGATCTATCCTGGGGCGAGGTGTAATAAAGTTTCGTCTTGAAGTAGAATAACCTGAACTTGCCTGAACTTACAAAGATATTCTGGGTGAATCTCATTCCAGATTTTATACATAACCACACCCTTTTTTTTTTATAGAAATGATGCTTGCTAAGAGGTAGCATTTTCCGTTTTTTCAAGTCTTTCGTCAGTTGTCAGGGCTAAATCAGGAAGGATATGTTTCGCTGCTCTCCGATGCAGGGAGTTAAGCCTCTTCAAGTGTATGTCACAGCTGCCATCCCATATCGTGAACGCATAATCGATGTGGGATTTGACATGTGCATTGTAAAATAACGTTCGGGCATCAACGTCGATAAAGTACTTCAACTTTGAAAGCATAAAACATTTCTGGCAACAGTTTTACCAACAGCATTTATGTGCTATTGCCACTTCATCTGGTCATCAACAATTAAACCAAGTAATCGGCGTTCCGTGACCTGAGTGATGATGTCGTTATGGATAGTCAGGCTGAGTGTAAGTGGCTTGAGCTGGTGCTTCTGACGGGTTGCTATCGTCATGCATTCCGTTTTGGAAGGATTTAAAATCATTTCATTGTTTGCGCATCAATTGGAAATTTCGCTCAAACACAGCTGCAAACGGCCATTTAAAGAATCAATGCTCTTGTCCGCGATGTGAATTGTGGCGTCATCAGCGAATAAATCACATGAAATTTTGTCGCTAGTCAAATGTAGCGGCAGGTCATTTATAAAGAGGCAAAACAGAAGAGGCCCAAGGACTGAACCATGGGGAACTCCCCGTGTTTCAAATCCGCTTGAAGAGTATGATCTATTGACCATGACGCGCTGCTGTCTGTCGCTAAGATATGAGGCGAAAAGTGGAGTTGTGCCATGGTGGTAAAGAGATATCTGGCTGTAATTATTTGAGGAAGAAGTGCATTTATTGCCAAACGAACTATCGAAGTACACATTTAGCTTGGAAAGTAGAAGTTTATGGTCCACAAGATCAAAGGCTTTTCCTAAGTCAATAAATACAGCGCAAGTAAATTCGCCCAGATTTATTGAGCGTAGCCACACATCAGTTAGACGTGCTAGGGCCATGTGAAAGCTGTGCTTTGGTCTGAATCCCGACTGAAGGGGATGGATTAATGTATGATTTTCTAAATATTCGAAGAGATGTTTATGGATATGCCGTTCAAGTGCTTTACTAAGGATGGACAATAGTGAGATGGGGCGATAGTTATTAACATCAGTCATATCTCTTGTTTTCGGGAGGGGTATAACCTTGGCTTTTTTATGTTCCTTTGGGAAAATATTCGTTTGAATGCACAAGTTATAAATATAGGTTATTGTTTCAATAACATAAGGAATAGTTAATTTAAGTATTTGGGGGCTGATTTCATCTGGCCCGGACAATTGCTTATTCTTCGTTGAACTAATTGTCCTACCAGGTTCTCTAGTTGGTGTTTCTGATTGAGGCATTGATGTAACTCTTCATGTGTCACTGTTGGAGAAATTTGAACTAAATTGATTTACTATTAGTGAAAATGAAAGTGGTTACTTAGACTCTCAGACGTTGAGCTGTGTGTTTATTGGAAACATGGTTGCCACCACTTTAAGTTTGACAGAAGACTTTGCACAATTGTCAATAAAAGCTAAAAATAGCATTCTAATCAATAGTTATTATCTCCTCCCTGTGACCCATTTAAAATGTATTATGCATATAAGGTACTAGCATCACAACGGACATGTTGACAAAAGATGGATGACCCATAATACATAATCTCACTATAGTTACTGCATGCGAGTCAAAAAGTGATCTAACAAGTTGTATCATATAAAAATTATATCTTTTGTACTCTAAGTAGGTACTCTAAGCCTTTGCATGACTAAGCGTGACCTAAATTTCACCCATTTTCCATCACTGATGTTAAATAAAATATGCTGCACATATCAATAAAATGTATACTGTGTTGTAGTATGGTGTCTACTCTTTGTGTTCATGTGTGTTTCTGTGCTTATTTTTTTACATGTTTAGTACTTTATGTGTGTTTTACTGGCGCATCTATTGTTCATGACTTGCCGCAGCGGCACAGCGTGCGCGCGTTGTTCACAGCACACATCGGCTTTTCAATCGCCTCGCGCATCTCATCTAAGCGACACATCCAGTTAGGTAGAGTAGAGCTAGCCCTTCAGGCGGGGAAGTAGCGCAGTGGTTAAGGCGTCTGCCTCCAATGCCAAAGGTGCGAGGTTCGATACCGTGTTCCGGCGTTGGATTTTTCTCCTCTGGTAAGTGTCACCGTCTGGGCAGTGGGCAGATGTTCACATCTGCACGGGACATAGACGACCCCGGCCCCCACGAGTCCCCTGCTGCCTTGCAGGCCTGGCCGCTTGGCTGCGGAAAGGCTAAGGGAGGAAACCCCTGACATCAAAGCCCCCGTGTCTCCGGGGAAGGCTTTTGAGCCAGAGACTAAGACAAGGACAGTCTGATATAAAACGTACGACCTGAGGACCTCGATGCCACCGTCCCAGCTTGCTAGGCCATGGCAAACGAACCAAGGGTTTAAAGGGTGGGGCCAGTACTGCGCACACTGCACTCCACCAAAAAGCTCCACCGCGCAGGCTTTAGCCCACGGACTATTACTGCAGACGACGTGGGCAAGCCCTATAGAATCTTCGTTCGCGAAGTCAAGCCATGAATTGTCCTACCGACTTCGTTCACTGCCAGTAGTGGAATGACGAAAGGATCAAATCCTGTAATTCCGGCGTGTTTTACAAAAGTCAACTATTCTGTCTGAACAAGAGTAGGGCTGAGAACTTGCTTCTGAAGGGACAAGAGACTCGACAACTGACAGGAAATGGTCGTTAAACATGTCTGCAGTCAGATCAGAAGGGATTAAAGGAGATTTGTTACACTTGCCTCCAGTCACCATGGCCTTAGCAGGTGTTCAGTGAAAGGCGCAAAAAGATTGGTCTGTCATTTCTTCTCTTTTACTATCATCTCTTTTTATATCTAGCAAACATGCAGTCACAAAAAGGGCAGCTAATGTCCTGATGACACAATGAAAGCTTACCAGCCAGGATTTCCATGGCATTAGCACAGCAAGAGCTTTCTTACAATTGAAATAAAAAAATACGTCACTTGGAGCTAATCTGATTGAGTGCATTTTTGGCTTTGGGCGACGCGTTTTTTATTTATTTTTTTTTTTTAAGTAAAGAATAATTACACCACAAAATTGCCTAGATGTTGCCTTTTCAAAATTAGTCTGTCTTCTTCCACTGCAACACCACATAAAGCATTAAGGATGGAATCCGCGCTGTGCTAGTGGTGCTACCAGTAAAGTCTGGAGGCTGCTTCTAGTACATGTGTTGTGATTTCAATGTTCAGGTTTCGACTTATGCCTACCTGAAGAGCCCTCCCTTGGGGCGAAACCGGTTGTAGGCGGCAAAAACAAAAATGTACCCAGCAGGCCCAAGATCTGTTTGGGAATATTCATGTACTATTCCCCTCTCAGGGAGAGGTCTGGATATTCTCGAGGGGATTGCAGGGCGCCTAGGGGTAGTCGCTGATGCTATGTAACCGGACTAGCCTGCCTCAGGCTGGCTTGTTATTAGATGGTCAGACTGGACTGCCCATCTAACGTGCAAGTGCCCGTTTAGTCCGCATCCCTTTTTCGGATTAAGGCAGGGCTGGAGATTGCTGTGGAGTGTAATTCAACTTATTAGTCTATCTTGTCTTACACTGATCTCGCATGCGCACACACAAATGTGTGTCTGCCTCGCGTTGTGTTCAAAATACTAATACGGCAATAGACCTACCACAGTATCCAGAGAAAACCCAGTTGATATGATCGTAGTGACTGAGAGTGCATTGACCTGAGTGCGACACTAAAACTGGTAAATTAAGCACGTCACAAACTCTCAGCATATTCTCAGTCTCTCACACACACCCACTCTTGCACTGCCGTTTCACACAAAAGTGTCCAAACTTTACTGACTCGCACCCTCGCATTTGTCAGTCTCTCAGGCACTCAGTGATGAGACTTCTGGAAGTGCTTTAGTTTTATTTACAGTACATACATTTCATTATAAAATAATAATAATTACGGTATTTATAATGAGCTTATCTTATAATAATAATAACTCTAAGCGTGCACTCACAACTCGCGCACGCACGCGCACGCTTTAGACAATGACTCACGTACCACAAATACATTACGACAGTCAGCTTGGGGTGGGGAGTGTGGTATAATGCTAGAACCGTTGAAAGAAGTGAGTTTTGAGGGGGACTTGGGAGGAGGAGAGAGAGTGTTTCTGACGGAGAGTGGGAGAATGTTCCAGGTGGATGGACCGAAGAAGGAGAAGGAGCGGGGGCCGAAAGTGTTGAGTTTGGTGTGGGGGATGTGGAGGCGAAGGGTCGAAAAGGAGTGTAGTAGCATTGTTCTTGACGCGCTGGAGAGTGAAAGTGTGGAACGAGAGAGGCCGGAAAGAAGAGAGTTGCAATAGTCGATGCGAAATAAGATGAAAAAGACAGCAAGTTTGGTGGCAGCTTCGGTGGTGAGGTATTTTCTGATCTGACTGATGCGACGGAGGTGGAAATAGCATGCCTGGGCCGTGGCCATGATGTCAGACATATTTTTAAAAAAAATCATTCATTTTAGCAGAAAGCAAAACACAATAATCCACCAAAAATAAATACAGACGCTCATAAAACACCTGAAATCATAACTATGCCTACCTACTCATTAGACCCTATGCACCAAAACTATCTATTCTACCCACAAAGACCAAACAACCAACACAAGTCAAAACCAGACCCTAATGACGAGTTCTATAGGTCCCAAACTCAATTAACTAAGTACTTAAATTATCTACTTAAATATTTACATACTTGTAAATTAAATGTTTCTTGCGGGACAAAGGCGAATCCGTTTCGGGATTGTTGGGTAGTCCTTTCCGGGACTAAAGAAGATAAAACTCGTCCGTTTTTGGACGAAGCACTACGCTACACTTAAACTGCGTCCTTTGCGGGACTATCTAAACCATGCAGTATGTCCGTTGCTTGACAGTTTTCCTTTACATGAGTTCTGGTTAACTAAAGATGCCTTAATCTACCGTATTTGCCCACGCAGTCTAGTGCCCCTCTATACTGAGGAACTCTTAACTCATTCTACCCCAGACACACCACAGTAAGATAAGGATCGCCCATGTAATTCAAGGGTGATGCCAGAATAGCTTGGCGCCTATGGGCGCCAAGCTATTCTGGCATCACCCTTGAACTATCATGGTCGATCTGTGTCCTGCACTGCAATGCAGTCTTCAGAGAACAACGGCAACATTTTGGGTTTTTGGTGTTGGGGTAGAATGAGTTAACTAACTAACTAAGTATTAATTAATCGTGCCTTAACTATCGTTGCTGCGCACGCAGTGCGGTGCCTCTCTGTACTGAGGAACTCTTAACTAACTAACTATTAATTAATCATGCCTTAAATATCGTTGCTGCCCACACAGTCCGGTGCCCCTCTAAACTGAGGAACTCTTAACTAAGTACTAATTAATCATGCAGTAGTGTCCGTTGCCTGTCATTATTCTTTCGTAAGACTTGAATATGTCCTATGCTGGACAATATTTCTTCACAGTAGTTGCATATGTCCGTCAGTTGCCGGACAGTTTTCCTTCAAATAAATTATAACTACAAGTCTATTGCTGAGCTGTATTCCTTTTCAGGAATTCTAACTAAATGCGCGTCCTTTGCTGGACGGAGGCTTCGCATCGCATGCGGAAGCCTCCCCGACAATATGCTATTTTTAAAGGGACAAGGACTTTCAGCTGGCGCTGATTTCGTCGGGGCACTCCCCAACTTTGCTAGTGCTAATTTTGACGGGACAGGGACTTACAGCTCTCGCCGATTTCGTCCGGGGGGAGGGGAGGGGGTGAGCCAGGGGGTGGGTGGGGGGGGGGGGGGAGGGGGCTCCCGACTTTGCTAGGCACCCGTATTTATACCCTCACCCCTAAGGGTGTGTTTGGTGTGCCTCGCGCTGATTGGTCGATATACTCTCTCTGAGACATAGCTGTGTCGCGCTAGCTACTGAGCCTGCAAAGGTGCTGGGGAAAATCCGTGCCACTGAACCTAAACACTGGGCTAAGTCATCTCCCCTGCTACACCCCCCCCCCCACCCCTCCTTAAGATCTAATTTGACTGTCACATTAGTCTACAAAATAATAAATTTGCACAAACTCAACAAAACCTCACCAAATTTAAAACATAATTATAATCAGGCATGCACAGTAAATTTCAAATGCAAAAGACATTCAACAAAATCAAATCATGATGCACGCACAAACAATATTCAATATAAAATTGCAACCAAGTCCAAAATAATGGAAACTTCAAAACGCAACTCAAAACGTGATCCCTGATCATAAACACGTATTAGCAACCATTTCAGCAAGTGTGATGCGCATGTGACAGTCAACAAGCTTCAGCGCCACTAAAAATGCACGGCCGCCATTTCGTGGAATAATCCTTCAATCAAAACGCTGAACTAAAAAAAAATAAAAATCAGAACAATTATTCAAGTCCTTGTATCATTCTGCGAGCTGATGCACAACAATATGACCATAACAAAAAAATCTATACTTGAACTTATAAAAACAAAATCAGTCTCCACCGAAGGGCAACATTTGGTTTACATCGCATGGGATTATCAAAACCCGTGTGATTAAAAGTGGCTCACATAACACAAAAAACAGGCATTAGTACCAGTTAAACCCGACGAGTTCAAAGTGCAAATTCACAAGATAAAACTAATTACATGAGCAAAAAAACAACAAATTAAAACTAATTAACAAAAATAATTCAAAATCGCATACTTAAAAGTTCAAAATTTATTACAAAATGAGCAACTACCCAACAAACACTCATTTATGGTACCCATAAGGAAAGATAAGTGGGATATATTTGGGAAACCTAATGGATTACCACTGGGTTTTGATTACGAGTGCAAATGGGATCACAGAGGGAAAAAAGTGTGCGATCCGCATGGGAAGTCCCACAGAGGTCTGTGGGTTCCAAGTAGGAAGCGTGTGCGTTCCAAGTAGGAAACTTCTAGTAGCCTTTTGGTATTACCCACTTTCGTCCCACATTCATTTCTGCTCCCGCACCCCCCACCCGTGCATGGATCTCGATCCTCCTTTCATTGCAAACAGGTTTGCTTGCATCGAAATAAGTGTAATAACACAAGCCATTTATTCGTCCGAACGTTCACATGGCTATTTAACATGGAAGGAGAATCAACTGACGTGGTAATAATAATAATAATAATAATAATAATAATAATTACGGTATTTATAATGCGCTTATCTTATAATAATTATAACTATAAGCGCGCACTCACAACTCACGCACTATGCGCACGCTTTAGACAACGATTCACGTACCACAAATAGTGAAATACATTACGACAGTCAGCTTGGGGTGGGTGTGTGGTGGTATAGTGCTAGAACTGTTGAAAGAGGTGAGTTTTCAGGGCGGACTGGAAGGAGGAAAGAGAGTGTTTCTGACGGAGAGAGAGTGGGAGAGAGTTCCAGGTGGATGGACCGTATACTGAGAAGGAGCAGGGACCGAAAGTGCTGAGTTTGGTGCGGGGGATGTGGAGACGGAGAGGGTCAGGGGAGGAGCGGAGGGAGCGGGAAGGTGTGTAGGGGTGAAGTAAGTTTGAGAGATAGGCAGGGGCGCAGTTGTTCAGGGATTTGTAGCAGAGAGACAGAATCTTGTATTGGATGCGTTGGGGGATGGGAAGCCAGTGAAGGAGTTTCAGCAGGGGAGTGATGTGGTCGGATTTTTTCTTTCTGAGGACGAGGCGGGCAGCATTGTTCTTGACGCGCTGGAGAGTGAAGGTGGTGGAGTGAGGGAGGCCGGAAAGGAGAGAGTTGCAGTAGTCGATGCGAGATAGGATGAGAGAGACAGCAAGTTTGGTGGCAGCTTCGGTAGTGAGTTATTTTTTGATCTGACTGATGCGGCGGAGGTGGAAGTAGCATGCCTGGGCCGTGGCGGAGACGAAGCTGGTCATGTAAAGAGAGGAATCAAGGATAACGCCGAGGTTTTGGGCCGAGTCAGTGAGGGAGATGGGGGTGCTGCCGAGTTGAAGGTAGAGAGAGGGAGGGAGCTGGGAAAGTTTCCGGCGAGTGCCTACCAGCATGGCTTCCGTTTTGTCGTCATTCAGTTTAAGCTTGATTGCTGTCATCCAGTTTTTCATGCCTTCGTAGCAGTCAGCCGTGCGAGTCAGTAGTGACTGAGTGTTGTCGAGTTGTCTTTGTCTAGTAGTTGTGAGTCGTCGGCGTAGAGGTGATGGTGTATGTGGTGAGACTGGATGAGGTAGGAAGGGGAGAGGTGTAGAGTGTGAAAAGGACCGAGCCCAGGACGGACCCCTGTGGAACTCCGCGGGAGAGGGTGACTGGGTTGGAGGAGACGCCGTCGAAGGTGACGGACTGCTGTCTGTCGGAGAGGTAGGAGAGAAGCCAGGAGTGAGCAGAGTCAGTGATGCCAAAGGAGTGGTGGAGTCGGTGGAGGAGGATAGAGTGGTCTATAGTGTCAAAGGCGGCAGAGAGATCGAGTAGTGTAAGAAGAGAGATGTTGCCCGAGTCGGTCGAGAGAAGCAGGTCGTTTAAGATATGTAGAAGGGCTGTTTCAGTGCTGTGATGTTTGCGATAGGCAGACTGGAAGGGACTGAGGAGGTTGTGGTCGGCGAGGTGGAGGTTGAGCTGGTTGAGAACGACCTTTTCAAGAAGCTTGGACAGGAAAGAGAGATTGGAGACTGGGCGATAGTTTTTGAGTTCGTTTGGGTCGAGGTTGTGTTTTTTGATGAGAGGACGGACGTTGGCGGACTTGAAGATATCACGGAAGGAGCCGTTCTCTAGAGATGTGTTGATGATGTCGGTAATGAAGGGTATAAGTTTTGGAAGGCCGTCCCGATAGAGAGAAGCTGTGAGAGGGTGGAGATCGCAGGTTTTGAGAGGCATGGACTTTATGGTCTTGAAGACTTCATCCTGAGAGACGGGCCGGAAGGACGAGAGGGGTGTGCCGGAAAAGGGGGTGTTGGGAGGGCAAGGCGGAGAAGGCAGAGTGTCGAGTGTGTTGCGCAGAGTTTGGATTTTGTCGGAAAAATAGGTGGAGAAAGCGGTCGGGGGTTCTTCCTTGCTGTGTGTGTTGGGGAGATGAGAGTCTTTAGAAGTGCCTAGGAGTGTGTTCATGGTAGCGTAGATGGTTTTGGAAGAAGTGGATTCCAGGATTTTGTTTTGAAGGTATTTACGTTTGGAGTCGGAGATCATTCTGCAGACTTTGGATCTAGTTGTTTGGAAGATCTGTCTGTGAACGGTGAGGTCAGATTCGGCACTCGCGCTTGACCTCAGCTATGTCGTCAGTGAGCCAGGAGGAGGGGGGCGAGCGGTTGGGTATGGAGCAGGTGGTGACAGGTGCATGGGTGTCTAGAAGTTTTCGAAGGGAGGAGTCCAAATGAGATGTAAGATCAGGAGAGGAGGCGGGGTCCATGAGAAGGTCGACAGCTTCGTCGAAGAATCTCTCCCGGTTGACAGATTTTAGTTTACGACGAGAGACAAGGAGCTTGTTTTTTTTCGGGGGAGGGAGGCTGAGGGAGACGAGAATAGCGAGGTGGTCAGAGGGAAGCACAGAGGAAGTGTCATAGTCGAGTGGTCTTGGACTTTGCTTGCGATTCCCTCCCAAACGAGGTCCCCAAATGTTTTTGAACCTGTGCATTTATTTGCCTTCTTTTACTTGAATATGAAGACATTGTGATTTAAACGAGTACAAATAATCAAAGAACAAAGTAGCGCCGTATAAGTCCTTGCACAAAGTGCAAGTACGTATACGGCGCTACACTAAGCACTGTGCACTATGCACTGCATCGGATGGTGGCTAGAATCGGACATGCACTCTGCAGATAATAGACTCGCACTTTCGAACAAAATATTAAACAATTCAAAAGATTATACATAGACATAGTTTTTAGTGCGGGAAAATCTAATATATGTAGATGTAACTAAAGAAAAGAAAATAATACATTCCTGGCAAAATAAAGTTTGGAGAAATCTGCTCCGCAGTACGTACCGTGACGTCAACACAGCGCGCATGCTGCCAGAATAATAGATTTATTCGCACACGCGCAGGGCAAGTGGGAATTTCCCACACAAATCCCAATGGAAACCGTGTGCGAATTCACATAACTCGTATTTCCCATAGCCCAAAGAAAGTCCCACACGTTCACCACGTTTTCCCGTGTTGGTACGATGTGTGTAAGAAGTGGCCCACACTACCATTGGTTTGCCACTCAATACCCTCACGGCAACCTGCCGGACATGTCTGTGCGTGTTTGTTGCTGAGATACAAAATCTTCTAAACGACACAATACCTTAGTCAGACAAACATATTATATATTACAAAAATGATCTTTGATATTATAAAAAGTAATAAATGAGCCAGACATCCTGGCGTACACAAAACTATTCGACAATCAAAAACATAAGAGCCCAAAAATATTTTCAAATTCAACACCTAAGGAGAAATGTACGTACGCATACAAAGAACATCTAAAAATAAAATAAATAAATAAATAAAAAACGGTTATTAATGGCATTATGTCTCCTTGTCCTTGGTCTTTCTAGTTGAAGAACGTCCTTGGTCTTTCTTGATATCTAGAGTCCACTACCAACTAACATCACCGTTGACTCGCACGACGTGAGAGGTTGCCTAGTCACAGCTCACCGGACAACACTCTTGTCTTGGAGTTTCCAGCTGGAGCCGCTGGCTTACTCTCAGACAGATATGAAACAGACGTCTATCTCAGATGTAAATTAACGGACTCAACTTGAGCTGGTGGCAAAACTCACTCTCAAAGGGTCACATAGTAAGGAAGGCAACTAGAGCCAGTACGAGCTCTCTCGTGTGATGCCGCCATCCCACAAAATTAATTCGGACACTGACATGAGATATGCGCATGTCTCACTGACCACAATACTCTCCTGGTATTGGGTCAAGAGTCTTGAAAACAAGTCAAGTTCAGGATTATGGGGTTGGGCAATACCTTCTTGGGGCGCTGGTTTCCCTTCCCCTTCTAGTTATTACTTGGGTTTCCTCTCCGCCCCTTTCTTCGACTGCTGTCAGCTCTTCGTCACTCATCTCCTGACTCTCACTCGCACTACTCTCACTTCCAATTTCTATCGCACAGTCACCCTCATTCTTGCTGAGTGGTTGGTTTCTGACCTCGTGGGGTTTGACATCATTAATACGTACAACAATGGACTTGTCGTTTATGCTCTTAGCAATCTTTACTGCACTGTTTCCAACTTTCTCCATGACTCTGTAAGGACCTGTCCATCCTAGACCAATTTTCTGTTTCGCTATTGGCGGGTACTATCTCCAGACCCACATCCCTGGCTCTATCTCTCTTTCTTTACAGTCTCTGTTCATGGTAATATTTTTTTGCTTCAGGACGCTAGCCTCTGAATTTTATCGCATGAAACAGCATACTCTCTCTAGAGTATTTCGAACCCACCCGATATACTGTACAGGACACTCATCCAGGTCTCCATGAGGGAAAACACCCAGTTCTAACGTCAAAGGAAGATTTACCCCTCTGCCATAGACAATGAGAGTAGGAGTACACCCGGTTGAATTGTGGAGCGAAACCCTATACGCCACCATAACCAAGTCGAGGTGATCACTCCAATCGTCTCGGTTCTGATTGACGTATACGGACAGCATCTGTTGGATAGTCCGATTAAGCCTCTCTACCATCCCGTCACTTTCTGGGTGATTCGGGGTAGTTCTCGTCTTGTTCGATCCTAGCGCTTCGCATAGATACTTGAACAGATGAGATTCAAAAACTCTGTACCTTGGTCTGTATGAATAGTCTGTGGAACACCAAATCTACAGATGAACTCCGTTAAAAGTTTGTCCGCTACAGTCTGGGCCGAATGCTCAGAGAGACAATACGCCTCCGCATACTTTGAATAGTAGTCTCCAACGACCATTATGTACTCAAATCCGTCTTGTGACAAGGGCAGTGGACCCAGGATGTCTATGGGTGTCCTCTCCATGAGCATACCCACGTTCACATGCTGCATAGGAAGCTTCGCCCTGCCCGGACCCGGCTTCCTTCTTGTACACATGCCGCACTGTCTGTACCACCTGGCAACGTCATCCGCCATGCCTGGCCAGTGCACGCGTCGTCTGACATTTGACAGGGCCTTATCGCGGACTAAATGACCTGCACATCTTATGTCATGTGACATACGTGGAACTTTTTGTCTAATCTCAGCTGGGGCTAGTAGCAATAGTACCCCATCCTGAGTAAGACATCTACTGCAAACGGCGTACAGCAAGCCATCCACTACTCTCAGACTGTCCCACTGAGCTATCAGTGTTGTGACGGATGCACTACACTTTGAAACTTCTGGCTTTTAAAGGCTTCTCTCCCTTCGCTATTAAGGCTAACAGAGTGTTACACACTGGATCCCTCTATTGGAACTTTGCTACGTCCTCACGAGACCAGACAGCAAACCAATTTCTCTTACGAGCAATAGAGTCTAACACTACATGAACACTATCGGACCAACTGTTAGCATCCACACAGGAATCAACGCTGTTATGATCCACACAGGAATCAACCCCGGTCCAATCAACACCATGCTCCACCCACTCTTTTTCCTCTCAGGACGCGCCCTCTACATCTCTCGACATGTAAGGATTATCTGGACTAGACTTAGCAGAATATAAGGCATCCTCAGCTGACGCTGAGACAGAATCACTCTGAACCATGTCATCTACTCTGACCGTTACACCTGTACTGTTACTGGTAGTACTGCCTTGACTGTCGCCGACAACTAGGTCCACATGCGGAACATCTTCATCTTTCGGTGAAGCAGGTTTCCTCTGAGTACCGCTTGCTTCTCCACTGTCTGCACTTGCGAGCGTGTCACCACCCTAACATGCACACAACACTGACTGCACACTTCCCTCAAACGTCTTCTAGGGATTCTAGACAACCCATCCGCATTTCCATTTCCGGTGCTCTACCTGGAAATCGTATGTTTCCAATGTAGCTACCCAGCTGGCTACCATGCCTTCAGCCTGATCGAATGACTTCAACCAATAAAGGGAGCTGTGGTCACTTTTGGCCAAAAACGGACGTCCCCAAACATAGTGTGAAAAATACTTGACAAACTTTACCACTGCATACAACTCTCTGTATGTGGCACAGTAGCTCTGCCTAGACCTAATAATAATAATAAATAATTACGGTATTTATAATGCGCTTATCTTATAATAATTATAACGCTAAGCGCACACTCACAACTCGCGCACGCATGCGCACGCTTTAGACAATGACTCACGTACCACAAACAGTGAAATACATTACGACGGTCAGCTTGGGGTGGGGAGTGCGGTGATATAGTGCTAAAACTGTTGAAAGAGGTGAGTTTTGAGGGCGGACTGGAAGGAGGAGAGAGAGTGTTTCTGACGGAGAGAGAGTGGGAGAGTGTTCCAGATGGATGGACCGTAGACGGAGAAGGAGCGGGGACCGAAAGTGTTAAGTTTGGTGCGAGGGATGTGGAGGCGGAGAGGGTCGGAGGCAGAGCGGAGGGAGCGGGAAGGTGTGTAGGGGTGAAGTAAGTTGGAGAGATAGGCAGGAGCGCAGTTGTTCAGGGATTTGTAGCAGAGAGACAGAACTTTGTATTGGATGCGTTGGGGGATGGGGAGCCAGTGAAGGAGTTTGAGCAGGGGTGTGATGTGGTCGGATTTTTTCTTTCTGAGGACGAGGCGGGCAGCATTGTTCTGGACGCGTTGGAGAGTGAAGATGGTGGATTGAGGGAGACCGGAAAGGAGAGAGTTGCAATAGTCGATGCGAGATAAGATGAGAGAGACAGCAAGTTTGGTGGCAGCTTCGGTAGTGAGGTATTTTCTGATCTGACTGATGCGGCGAAGGTGGAAATAGCATGCCTGGGTCGTGGCGGAGACGAAGTTCAACTTGCGTAAGCGATCACTTTCTTTTCTCCAACTTGGATCTGTGAAAACACGGCACCTACCGGTGTTGCCGAAGCATCAGTATCGATGACAAATTGACCCTCTTTCGTCGGGGAAGCTAAGACGGTTGAAGAGAACAGAGCTGCCTTCAATTTCTGGAACGCAGTTTGACACTTCTCGCACCAATCAAATTTCTCGTTTTTCTTAGTCAGGTTGGTCAGGGGACTGGCTATCTCTGGAAAGCCACAAATGTACTTCATATAGTTCGACGTGATCCCTAACAAGCTTTTGACCTCCGTGACGTTAATAGGGACAGGCCAGTTTACCACTGCCTCCACTTTGGCTGGATCACACGTCGTCCCTGCACGCGACACGACATGACCGAGAAAGGTAGATTCAGTTTGAAACAAATAGCATCTGGACGGTTTTAATTTCATGTTTGCTTCACTGAACTTCTGGAAAACCACCCTGAGATTCTCTAGTGCCTGACTTTCAGTCTTGCCTAAACAGATTAGGTCATCAATGTAAACTAGGCACCTCTCGAACAAAACACGGCTCAGTGTCATTTCCATCAATCTTTCAAATGTCGTTGGACGGATGCAAAGCCTAAATGGCATAACTTTGAACTGAAAAAAAGGCCCCTGTGCGTTGCAAACGCAGTCTTTTGTTATCATTTCCGTCCATCGCAACTTGAAAGAAACCCTGAGCTAAATCGAGAGTTAAAAACCAACAAGAACCCGACAAAGCGTCAAGTGAATCTCCGATGTGAGGAATGGGATATGCATCTTTGCACGTCACGTGATTAAATCTCCTGTAATCCACACAGAACCTGACAGACCCGTCCTTTTTCTTGACCAACACCAAGTTTGTTGCCCAACGACTATCTCTAGGTTCTATGACATTTTCTTCTAACATCCTTTCAAGTTCTCTCTCCACAGTTTCTCTTTGAGCTTGCGGAAGACAACGGGGAGGTAGTTTCACTGGCTTTCTATCCCCGGTATCAATCGTATGTTTTATTTTGCTCATTCTACAAAGCGTACCACCTGGGGACTGAAAAACATCTTGAAACGCAACGAGCGTTTCCTTCAACTTTGTTTTTGTCCCTTCACTTATTTCTGACGACACACCAGTAACCAGGTGTTCGAGGTGACAAGGAAGTTTATCGTCCGCATACACTACTTCTTTCTCCTCCGACCCTTCGGACAAAGAATTCACGGAAAACGCAGTTTCCACATATGCTACTTCCGTGACAGCTCGCACCTTAACACCTCTATCAGTAAAATTGGTAAGCGAAACAAAAGTCTTTCCGTACGTAACCTGAACCATGCACATAGGGACCGCTAACCCTGTGACCTTTTTGAACCTGTCAATGCCTTCTGACAATCCACCAGTCTTTCCTAAAGTACATTGTTGTACAAAGGATCCCCTGACGAATATTTCCGATTTAGTGGGCACAATGACGGTATCGCACACTTGTACTCTTGTACAGATATTCGACTTTTCCCTTTTAAACTAAACCACTGCCTCGCCTACTCTCAACGAACCTTGTGCCAAGTCTAATAGACAGGCATGTTTCTGCATGAAATCTGTCCCCCAAATCCCGACAGATTTCCCAGTATCTCCAACGACCGCAGTGTGTTCGAACATTTGACCACCAATTCCTAGAACTACGACGCTTCACCCTTAATCTCTAGACTCTGTCCATTAACAGTGCAAAGTCTTAAGTTACATTCTCTCAATGGAAGCTAGGAATCTCATTTTACTGGCTCAAAAACTTCCGTGCAAGTGACCGTAGCAGAAGACCCGCTCTCAACTAAAAAGTCAATGTTAACTTTCTCCATTTTCACTGATGCCAACCAGCATCCTGTATTTGACAAGACGCGTCAACGTGGCCCCTTCACATCCTGTAGGCAGCCTTCATCCATTGGTAATTAGCCTTCGCGCTGCAGAGAGCTCTGCCCGCCCTAGTTTCCCTGTCCTGGCGCGTTTCCGTTATGCGCAGCACAACAAACATGGCCTCTCTTATCGCCGTTCTCGGGGCACAGCTTTGAATAGTGTCCCTTTTCTCTGCAGTTATAGCACACAACTTCGGAAGTGTTTCTAGCTCTACCACCAGTAGGTTGACGACTCAAAACTTTCATCACTTTCTGTAACTCTAATTTGAGTTTGTTACTACATTATTTGGAAAGCTTTCGCTAGACTGTCACCCCTGTAGGACTGATATTCCGCACTCCTCCCTCTGGATTAACCGGCTTCCTATCCTCGAACCTCTCTTCGAAAGACTCAAATTCACTCGATAGTGCTATGGCCTCATGGATGGTGAAAGGATGGTGAAACTGTACATGTCTCCTCAGGTCTTTTGATGACAAGCAACTGACAAACTGATCTATCACAATTGTTTCCCTTGCTTCAGGGTTCATTCGAGGATAAGCATTACCCGCAATGCGGTTCAGCACGAAACCATACTCTATCACGCTCTCGTTTTTCTTTTTCAGTCTCGATCTGAATTCAACTTTATACAGATTTTCTTTTTCTGCAGGATCAAAACATCGTTCTAAGGCATCTTTGACAGCATCATAATCTTCCAACTCGCCTAATGACAGCTCGCCTAGCACCTGTTGTTCTGAACCTCTGAGTGACATGGCCAGGTTCACTCCTTTTTAACCATAGTCCCAACCGTTCCATCTAGCACACGTTTTAAAATGACAGAACCAGTCCTTCAAATCACCTTTGGTACCCGTGAACACATCAGGGACCCTCTCCTTCCTAGCCGTACTGCTACTTGCATTCCGAAAGGACCTAGTTGTATCTACCCTGTCCCGTGGGCAACGATGGCTACAGCTACTGCGGCTGCACGAACTCTCTTCACTACTACTATATGATTCTCTAGATGGGGAAACACGCTGCACTAAATGCCTGCCTTTTTCCTGAGACGTCTTCCTCTTGTGATCTACCTTTGGATGAACACTAGACGGACTGTGCACCAACCAGCTTGGCGCTAGGAACCTCAATAAGCACAAAACTTCACCCATCTTGCAATGACTAAGGCTCACACTAGGCGAACTAAATCATAAACTACAAAACCGTTCGAAAACGATCAAACGCTCGCTAGACTCGAAAGTACACGGCCGACTCTAAAGAAAACGCTTCACGACATTACTGGCGCGAACGGTCCATCCGCCGGTCGGAAAAGCGATATCACCAACTGTCATACTGACATAAACATACAGTGGGAACGGCGCTCTACACAGTACACTACTGACATATCAACCTGTCCCAGTCGTGGAGACAATCTAGTTAAAATCCTGGTCACGGCACCAAAAATTTGTAACCGGACTAGCCTGCCACCTGCTGGCGGCTTGTTATTAGATGCTCAGACTGGACTTCCCATCAAACGTGCAAGTACCCGTTTAGTCCGTATCCCTTTTTCGGTTTAGGGAAGGGCTGGAGATTGCTGTGGAGTGTAATTAAACTTATTAGTCTATTATTGTCATACACTCGTCTCGCATGCGCACTCACAAATGTGTGTCTGCCTCGCGTTGTGTTCAAAATACTAATAGCGCAATTGACCTACCACAGTATTCAGAGAAACACTACTGAGTTGATATGATCGTAGTGACTGAGCGTGCATTGACCTGAGTGTGACACTTAACTGTTAAATTAAGCACGTCACAAACTCTTAGCATATTCACACACACACACCTACTCTTGCACTGCCGCCTACACAAACGTGTACAAACATTACTGACTCGCACCCTCGCATTCGTCAGTCTCTCAGTGATGTGACTTCTGGGAGTGCTTTAGGATTATTTACAGTATATACATTTCATTATCAGTCATGATGTCAGACATATCAAAAGCCATTCATTATAGCCCAAACAAAACACAATAATCCACTAAAAATAAATACAGACGCACATAAAACACCTGAATTCATAACTATGCCTACCTACTCATTATACCCTATGCACCAAAACTATGCTATCCTACCCACTAGACGTAACAACCAACACAAGTAAAGACTAGACCCTAATGACGAGTTATATAAGTCCCAAATGTTACACGATAAGTGTATACGACCAATATCACGGTCGGGTAATTTTATAATTTCCCTTGATATGAAAATAACGAGAATATAATTAGTACCACGGGCAGAGCACGGAGAGGGTTATGACACGGTCTACTTTGGCTACCACGGGCTCACGTGGAGTTGACAAGTGGCCGGCCCTACTAAGCTGGGACTAATGAATAAATAATGAGCCCTCGTTAGTAGTGAGGAACACAGACTCCTGCTGACAAAGAAGAATTAGGAGGGTCAGTAATAGGTTACTGGTCAGCTAAGATCAGAGGACGCTGGCCACCATAATAGATGTGGAATAATTAGGAGAGACAGTAATGGGTCCCTGGTCAGCTAAGATCAGAGGACGCTGGCCACCATAATAGATGTGAAATAATTAGGAGAGACAGTAATGGGTCCCTGGTCAGCTAAGATCAGAGGACGCTGGCCACCATAATAGATGTGGAATAATTATGAGAGACAGTAATGGGTTCCTTTGATAGCTAGGATCAGAGGACGCTGGCCACCATAATAGATGTGGAATAATTAGGAGAGACAGTAATGAGTTCCTTTGATAGCTAGGATCAGAGGACGCTGACCAGCATAATAGATGTGGAATAATTATGAGAGACAGTAATGGGTCCCTGGTCAGCTAGGATCAGAGGGCGCTATCCACCAGAGCAGATGGGGGATAGATTATGGGCGACAGTAATAGCTCATTTGACAGATAGGGTCAGGGGACGCTGGCCACCATGATAGATGTGGAATAATATGGGTGACAGTAATAGCCCTTTGACTGGTTGAGACAAAGGGGCGATGCCCTCGGCCAGAACGGGTATATATATTGGGGGTAAACACCAGATAGAGAGAGCTCACAACGAAGAAAACGAGAAAGAGAGAGAGCTCGCACAATGACCAGAACGAGAGAGCTCACAACGAAGGGAACGAGATAGATAGAGAGTACACAACGAAGAGAGTGAGATAGATAGATAGAGGGAGCTGAGAAGCGAGAGACCGAGCTCCGGTATTTTCGCCATTTTAGTATGCCATGCTAGTAGGTTGGTTGTGCCCAACCTATTAGACCCACGATGACCAAGAAATAAAAGACTCTTCTGGAAACACTCTTGTCTGGCTGTGTCTTCCATCTACAACACCTTGCGTGTGGCTGCGGTAGTGTAACACTACCTTATCTTCTTATTTGGTGCCGTGACCAGGATCTCGGAACGGGAAGAAACAGAGGAACGAAGAAACAGAAAAACTAGACTATCAGCACCAAATCGACAGCCAACGACGCAAGGGTGGAAGAGCAGACCAGAAGGAGAAGAGAAGAGTGCAAGCCAACAACCCGAAGAGAAGAGAAGAGTTCGAGCCCACTTCAAGAAAAGCAGAGTTCGAGCCCACGTCAAGGAAAAGCAGAGTTCGAGCCCACTTCAAGGAAAGCAGAGTTCGAGCCCACTTCAAGGAAAAGCAGAGTTCGAGCCCACTTCAAGAAAAGCAGAGTTCGAGCCCACTTCAAGAAAAGCAGAGTTCGAGCCCACGAGACGTCTGCGACTCATTCAAGACCAACAGCCGAAAGGATCACGGGGTAAGTGACTTTTTTCGTTTAACCCTTGTTGAGTCTTATATAGGAGCCAGACCAGTTAGCTAGAGTTGTGTTGTTGTTACATTTAAAAAGAAACAAAAATGGCAGAGGAAGTGTTTAGGATTTTAGGCGAAAAAGTAGAGGAAATGAGTCAGGCGATTAACGCCCAGAGTATAGGGCAGATGGTAGGAACGTTTGACGGAAAGCCTACCAAATTTAGGGAGTGGATAAAAGAAATTGACAAATATGCAGTGCTAATAAAAGCCCTCAACAGGCGCCCCGTCATTGCTTATCAAGCAAGCTCGGGGGTGGTGAGTGATTTTATCCATCGATTCTTACAAACGGAAGCGGCAGGGGATTGGGATGAATTGAAGAGGCAGCTAACCGTAAGGTTCGGCGAAATCGCCGATGAAAATCATGCTCTTGCGTTGCTACAGCGGGTGAAACAAAACCCAAGGGAAAGTGTGCCTCTGTACGCAGAGCGACTAATGACTCTGGCCGGCGAAGCCTTCCCGGGTCAGATGGGCGCTGCTGTGGTACAACGGCAACTAACAAATTTCTTTGTTGACGGATTGGCGCATGACTTTCTTAAGATGAAAGTCCTGAGGGATAACTCAAATACATTAGATAGGGCCGTGCAGGTGGCCATGCAAGAGGAAAACCTTCGCCATAGGTTTGAGCTACGCACGATAAACAATCGGCCAGTTAGTCAGCCGAGAGCGACAGCTAGGGGTGGAGAAGAGGCTATGGAAGTAGACCATGCTCGTCACCGTAATTGTTTTAAATGCGGGAGAGTAGGGCACCAGGCACAAAATTGCCGAGTGATAGGGACGGTTGGTCAGCAAACAATGCGTCCCCCGATTCAATGCTGGAAGTGTGGGGAACGAGGTCACATTCAGCGGGAATGTAGAAAGGCCAGAAACAGGCGGCCACAAGGTCAAAGAAGGTTTCCGCCGAGGCAGGAAAACTAGAAGGTTCTGCGGCACACGAAGCCGTTACGCAGGACCGGAAAAGTAGAAAGAGTCAGTTGTTTAGCATTAATGTAGCGGGTAGCCCTAAGTGCATAGTGTTCAAAATTGGGAAGGAACGATTTCGTAGCTTGATCGATACGGGAGCAGAGGTGTCTTTGATTAGCAAGGGGGCTTACGATAAACTCAGTCATAAGCCAAAGTTAGGAAAGGGAGATGTGTCGTTACAGTCAGTTAGTGGAGAAGCTTTACACGTATTGGGGAGTTCAGAATTAGAATTTACGGTAGCGGGGCAAAAGTTTAAACATAAGTTCTACGTGGTATCCGGGCTCAACAGGAACTTTATTTTGGGAAATGACTGGTTAGACAAAAACGGGGTGAGGATTTATTTTGACTTGAAGAAACTCAGAGTCGGAAGTGTTTATGTGCCCTATGAACAGGACATCCACATTTCGTCTTTGGTCAGAGTGACTAAGACGAAAGTGATAAAACCTCAGACGGCAGAAGTACTCCAGGTACGGATGAAGAATGCTCCGTATTTTGCAAGAGAGACACTCTTAGAGATTTCGGAAACAGACAAGGGATTTATAGCACAAGAACCGGGACTGTTAGTGACAAGCACGGTAGTCAGGCAAAATAAGCACCAGACGTACCCCATACTGATAGTAAACAACACAAACAAGACGTATAGAGTTAGAAGGGGTTGTGTTGTAGGGAAGGTAACAGCAGTTCAGAAAGTTCATGAAGTACAGATAGGGTCGGTTGATCGGCAGGTATCGGCAGTCGACTTGACGGAAGTCACTGCGCCGGAGAAGATGAAAGATGTAGTGTCAGAGCTCATTACGAACAATCAAGACTTGTTCGCGAATAGCGACCTTGATTTAGGGGCTACTGACACTGTCACGATGAAACTAGATACCGGCGATCATCCTCCCATTAGGATAAAACCGTATAGAATCCCGCTTCAAGATAGAGAGATTGTTGACAAGGCTCTAGAAGAGATGTTACAGGCAGGTGTGATAAGACGTTCTCAGTCCCCATGGTCTTTTAGTTTAGTGATTGTATCCAAGAAGGATGGGTCGAAACGTTTATGTGTTGACTTTAGAAAACTGAATGAGGTTACAAAGAAAACATCGTACCCACTACCGCTGATAGATGACATTTTGTCACTGCTTGGAAAGGCCAAGTATTTTACCAGTCTGGACCTTAAGTCGGGATACTGGCAGGTCAAGATGGCGGATCAGGAGAGTAGGGATAGAGTAGCATTTGCATGCCACAAGGGATTATTCGAATTCACGAAAATGCCTTTTGGTTTTGTGGGAGCACCGGGATTGTTCATGATGCTTATGAATATCGTGCTAGCCGGTTTAGAAAGCTTTACCTGTGCCTATCTCGATGACATTTTGATCTTCTCAGAAACAATAGAAGACCATCTGTGTCACCTTCAGACAGTCTTTGATCGATTGAGACAGCATGACCTGAAGCTGAAACTCAAGAAGTGTCAGTTCTTTGCGGAAGAAACCAAATACTTAGGGTTTGTCATTAGTAGCCAGGGGATAAAACCGGATGAGGAAAAGGTAAAAGTCATTAGGGCTATGGCGGCTCCGACCTGTGTCAGAGAGTGCCGTTCGTTCATTGGTATGATTGGGTTTTACAGGAAAATGATTCCTAATTTCTCCCAGATGGCTGAACCAATCATAGCACTAACACGAAAGTATGCGAGATTCAGTTGGACAGAGGAATGCCAGAAAGCGTTTGATTTGATGAAGGAAACGTTAGCTGTAGCACAAGTGTTAGCCTATCCAGATACACGGCGTCCGTACATCCTTTACACGGATGCCAGCGACACATGCGTGGGGGCATGTCTCGCGCAAAAATGTGATGAGGATTCAGACATTTCCCCAGGCTCAAAGGTAGAAAGACCTATTTACTTTCTATCCCATAAACTTAGTACCAGTCAGAGGAAATGGTCGACAATAGAGAAAGAGGCTTTTGCGATCCATTATGCGCTTCAAAAGCTAAATCACTACTTGCATAATGCGGAGTTTGTAATCCGCACGGATCACATGCCTCTTAAGTATTTGCTTAATTCACCAATGCAGAATAAGAAGGTGCAGATGTGGGCCCTTGGCATTTCAGGATATAACTGTACTATTGAATATATCCCAGGTCCCCAAAATGTTTTGGCAGACTTACTATCCAGAATGCCGAGTGGTACTCACATGCCAGAGCATGAGGAAGAAGAAGAGTTAACCAGAGAGGTCAATGACAATGCTTTTGTCATTGGAGTCATAAACTCCAACCATTTCACACCCAAGCAGTTTGCTAGTTGTACAAAAAGGGCAGGGTGTGACGAGAAGCTGGAAAAAGTTGATTTTCCAGGGTTTGATATTATTGAGGAACAGGGGAAGGATTCTGAAATAGTGCGGTTAAAGGACTTATTGATTAGTGAACAAGGAACCATGACAGTCAATAGGAGGTACATGCTGATAGAGGATGTTCTATATTTCTTGTCTCATCCTGATGATGAACCAGTAGCCAGATTGTATGTTCCGTCTCACTTGGTAGAGTACGTAGTCAGACAGTACCATGACGAAAATGGTCATTTAGGGATCGACAAGACTCATGACACAGTCAGTAGAAAGTATTACTGGCCTAACATGTACAAACAACTGTATGAATATGTTAGTGGGTGTGTCATCTGTCAGTCTAGAGTGTTACAAAAGAAAAGGGTCCCCGTCCAGGAAATGGACATTCCTCCATACCCATTCGCTAAGTTGTCATTGGACTTGGCAGGTCCGTTTGACCGCTCTCTTAGCGGGAATCGCTATGTCATAGCATTCATCTGTCATCTGACAGGTTGGGTAGAGGCGTTCCCTGTACCAGATAAAACGCCGCAGTCAGTGGTACAGCTGCTCGTAGAAGAAATTCTACCCAGACATGGCTGTCCATTGCAGATAGTATCAGACAATGGATCTGAGAATGTGAATAGGGTTATGGCAGAAACGCTGGCAGAACTGAACATAGATCATGTCACGACCAGTCTTTATCATCCACAGTCCAATGCTAAGGTCGAACGTTTCCATAGAACATTTAACGACATTCTGTCCAAAAAGATACAAGAGGATTTTTCGACCTGGGACGTGCATATTAACCAGGTACTAGCAGCTTATAGGGTTTGTGTTTCGGAAACTACGCAGGAATCTCCTTTCTTTTTACTGTACGGTCGCGATCCAGTGCTACCGTTAGATAACATCCTTAGACCCCGAAGAAAATACGCTGGTGAAGATTTTCACAAGATAGCGCTTGAGCAGCAACACAAGGCCTTCACTCAGGTGTATCGGCGAATTAAGAAAGCACAGAAGAAGGGGGCTAAGTATGCTAATAGATGTGTACAGCCTGTCGAGATTAAGGTCGGTGACCCAGTGTACCTTCGTAATCACCGTAGACACAATAAGTTAGACAGTAAGTGGAGGTCGCACTATAGAGTGGTGGAACAATTGTCGCCTGTCACCTTCAGGGTACGACATCAACTAGATGGCACTGAGGTCAGTTCACATGCTGAACACTTGCGGATAGCCAAAATTAGCGAGTGGCCTATTCCAAAAGCCAGGGGGAGAACATTACGTAAAGCCACACAGGTTGTAGCTCCAGAATCATCCGATAGCGACAGTGACGATGCAGTAGGGCAAGAGAACGCACGAGACAGACTGACTAGGGGGGTGCGAAAAGAGCGTGAGAATTCTTCATCCGAGGAGGACGTTCCGTTAATGGAGTTAAGAAAGCGCCTAAAAACAAGAGAGAAAAGATATCTCTCAGCAGTAAACGTTAGTTGTAACAAGGGCACATCAGACAGTTCTGATGATGGGGAGATCGACGACAATCGTTCGATTCAGCCTAGTTTACAGACTAATGGGGTTAGGGAAATTCTTGAAGCGATACTGACTCTTCTGCCAAAGAAGGCTTCAAATTTTAATTAGAAATGCGACTCTCAGACGGTATCTGAGAGAGGACTATTGTAATGTGTAAATCATGAAGCATGATTTGAGTTTTGTCAGAGACAGTGGTGTAAGTCTCTGGTGATATCTCGTGCTGCAGACAACAACAAGATGAAGTTTTTCTTGAGTCTGATAGTATTGGGGCTAGCGCAGGGTTTAAATATTAATCACAATGTCGTATTTCAAAAACTTGATGAAGTTACCACTAGTAACTGGAGATTCAGGTCGGCCTGCGCCAGAATCAATGACGGCTCAGTATGACTTAGAATCCACAACAATAGCAGTAGACGCGCAACGTACGCGGTTCGCGCTCCTTACGGAAGCTGAACTTGAAGCTTGTTCCAAACCCTTGATAGGATTCTGTGCAATTCGAAGTGCAATATATCCTATGAACATTAATCAGTTTTGTGTTACGGCGCTGTTTTTAAACAATTCAGACGAAATTGCAACACACGGCCAAACAAAGGTCAAGTTGGGTACAGTGTTACCTATGGCACGGTATATAATGGATGGGCTATGGGTCATTAGTAATCATAGTCCACTAAAGATGAGTATTAGTTGTCACGGTAAAGGGGTCACGTACCAACAAATCAACCGACCATTATCGCTAATCCGCCTCAATGAATCATGTACGGCTATTAGTGATAGATTGATGTTAACCCCTTACTACCAGCAAGAGAGCCAGTATCAGGTGGAAGACAAATTGATAGGATGGATGGAAAACTATGCATTTTCCAATATAACGATATGGAAACCATTTCATAGCGCTTTACCAGACTACGATCTCATCTCTTTGTCCAAAGAGCTAGATGAAATTAAGAAAATGCCAATGGATCATCTAATTGCTCGACTTCAGAGCGATTCGTTAAGCCAAAACAAGAATGGGCGATATGGAAACAGATCATCATTGGTTCTATCGTAGGGACAGTTGTAGTGATCATAATTCGGGTAGGGTGTATACAATATAAAAAGAAAACTAGCGCATGGTTTGGCTCCATACTATCACGACTCAGGAAGGGTGAACGTGAGGTCACTGTGCCTACGTTGATTTCGGCGGCTGTGCAATCAGCAGACGTGAATGACGTCGCAAGAGCGAAGGACTCTACGCCGATGATGGAGGGAGGAGTGCAGTTACTCCCCGCCTCGAACGTTGTCAAGTTTTACCCGTCGTTGGGGTAACCAAGGATCAACGCTGTTGCGATCCAGGAAGGATCGTGAAGAATAACGAACACATGTGCAAAGACATAACTGAGTCGACGATTTTGATGTGAACATTTATTGGCGTGATTACGCCGGACAATAATAATTTTTAATAAAGAGTGACCGATTTAAATAAGCGGTCATTCCGAAAATGATGTATTTTGTGGATAACATGTTTAATTGTTTGAAATGATTTTGTGGTCTGAATATTATGTAGTGAAAAAAAAAACGAATCTTGTGAATTAAGATTCCTTTTTTTTTCGGGTAGGTTTGGGAGGAATGTTACACGATAAGTGTATACGACCAATATCACGGTCGGGTAATTTTATAATTTCCCTTGATATGAAAATAACGAGAATATAATTAGTACCACGGGCAGAGCACGGAGAGGGTTATGACACGGTCCACTTTGGCTACCACGGGCTCACGTGGAGTTGACAAGTGGCCGGCCCTACTAAGCTGGGACTAATGAATAAATAATGAGCCCTCGTTAGTAGTGAGGAACACAGACTCCTGCTGACAAAGAAGAATTAGGAGGGTCAGTAATAGGTTACTGGTCAGCTAAGATCAGAGGACGCTGGCCACCATAATAGATGTGGAATAATTAGGAGAGACAGTAATGGGTCCCTGGTCAGCTAAGATCAGAGGACGCTGGCCACCATAATAGATGTGAAATAATTAGGAGAGACAGTAATGGGTCCCTGGTCAGCTAAGATCAGAGGACGCTGGCCACCATAATAGATGTGGAATAATTATGAGAGACAGTAATGGGTTCCTTTGATAGCTAGGATCAGAGGACGCTGGCCACCATAATAGATGTGGAATAATTAGGAGAGACAGTAATGAGTTCCTTTGATAGCTAGGATCAGAGGACGCTGACCAGCATAATAGATGTGGAATAATTATGAGAGACAGTAATGGGTCCCTGGTCAGCTAGGATCAGAGGGCGCTATCCACCAGAGCAGATGGGGGATAGATTATGGGCGACAGTAATAGCTCATTTGACAGATAGGGTCAGGGGACGCTGGCCACCATGATAGATGTGGAATAATATGGGTGACAGTAATAGCCCTTTGACTGGTTGAGACAAAGGGGCGATGCCCTCGGCCAGAACGGGTATATATATTGGGGGTAAACACCAGATAGAGAGAGCTCACAACGAAGAAAACGAGAAAGAGAGAGAGCTCGCACAATGACCAGAACGAGAGAGCTCACAACGAAGGGAACGAGATAGATAGAGAGTACACAACGAAGAGAGTGAGATAGATAGATAGAGGGAGCTGAGAAGCGAGAGACCGAGCTCCGGTATTTTCGCCATTTTAGTATGCCATGCTAGTAGGTTGGTTGTGCCCAACCTATTAGACCCACGATGACCAAGAAATAAAAGACTCTTCTGGAAACACTCTTGTCTGGCTGCGTCTTCCATCTACAACACCTTGCGAGTGGCTGCGGTAGTGTAACACAAACTCACTTAACTAAGTACTTAAATTATCTACTTAATAATTACATACTTGTAAATTAAATGTCCTTTGCGGGACAAAGGCGAATCCGTTTCGGGATTGTTGGGTAGTCCTTTCCGGGACTAGAGAAGATAACACTCGTCCGTTTCTGAACGAAGCACTATGCGACACTTAAACTGCGTCCTTTGCGGGACTATCTAAACCATGCAGTATGTCCGTTGCTGGACAGTATTCTTTTACAGGAGTTCTAGTTAACTAAACATGCCTTAATCTACCGTAGCTGCCCACGTTTCCGGTGCCCCTCTATAATGAGGAAGGCTTAACTAACTAACTAAGTATTAATTAATTATGCCCTAACTATCGTGATTGTTCGTGAGTGACACAATCACGAACTTGCGCTTTGCGGACGACATTGATGGTCTTGCAGGAACAGAGAAGGAGTAGCTCAGCTGGTGGAAAAGCTGGACAGTACAGCCATTGCGTATGGGATGGAAATCAGTGCAGAGAAGACCAAACTGATGACAAATAACACCAGTGGCATTGGCACTGACGTCATGATTGGAAGCCAAAAACTAGAAACAGTTAATAAATTCAAATACTTAGGAGCCATTGTGACAGATGAGGGACCAAACCCAGAAATACTGTCTAGGATCGCGCAGACAACAACAGCACTGACAAGATTAAAGACCATATGGAAGGACAGAAAAAAACATCACGCTCTGCACTAAGATCAGACTGATGCGCTCCTTAGTCATCTCAGTGTTTTTGTATGCCTGCGAGTGATGGACCCTTACAGCAGACCTTGAAAGGACGATACAAGCCACTGAAATGCGATGTTTTAGAAGGCTGCTTGCCATTTCATACAGAGATCACATCACGAACGAGGAAGTGGGAAGCAGAATCAGGCAAGCCATCGGGCTCTATGAAGACCTATTAGCCATTGTGAAAAAAACGCAAACTGAAGTGGTATGGGCATTTCACGCGTTCAGCAGGGCTTGCCAAATCAATCCTGCAAGGCACTGTGCAAGGAGGACGAAGGAGAGGAAGACAGAGCAAAAGATGGGAGGACAATATCTCAGAGTGGACAGGAATGAGGCTGGTTGATACGCTAAGAATGGCAGAGAACAGAGAGGAATGGAGGGAGCTGGTTGCCAAGTCATCAGTGGTGCCCCAACGGTCGGCAAGACTACGGGATATAGATAGATAGATAGATAGATAGCCCAGCCTTCCTGCCCTGTGAAGAAGTCTGCCTTCCGCTTCGTCTGCAGCAGTCTCCAGCGCAAGCTCAGAGATCTCCAGAATGAGTGATGGACCAGACTTGCACAGAGGACCCAGCTTTGCGCTGACAATGGTGACTACAGGGGCTTCTACGAAGCACTGAAAGCAGTGTATGGCCCCAGGCACCTGGTACACAGTCCCCTGCGGAGCGCGAATAGCCAGGCACTCCTCACAGATAATACCTCCATCCTGAACCGCTGGTCGGAATACTTTCAGAGCCTCTTCAGCGCTGAGCGCACTGTTCAAAAAGCAATCGTCCTACAAATCCCACACCTCCCAGTAAAGGTTGAATTGGACGAACCGCCCACCGCTGAAGAGACCCTCACAGCCATCCACCAGCTCAAGAGTGGCAAAGCAGCAGGCATTGATGGAATACCGCCAGAGATCTGGAAACATGGAGGCACAGCACTGCACAACAAGCTCCATGACCTCTTTCTCTGCTGCTGGTAGGAAGAAACACTACCAAAAGATCTCCGTGATGCAGTCGTTATCACCCTGTACAAGAACAAAGGCGAGAAGTCTGACTGTTCCAACTATCGGGGAATTACCCTGCTGTCCATTGCTGGGAAAATCCTTGCAAGGCTGCTCCTGAATCGGCTGGTACCTGGAATCGCTGAAGACCAACTCCCAGAGGGCCAGTGTGGCTTCAGAGCAAACAGGAGCACCACCGATATGGTCTTTGTGCTGAGACAGCTACAGGAGAAGTGCCGCGAGCAGAACAAAGGGCTGTACGTAACATTTGTCGACCTAACAAAAGCGTTCGACACTGTGAGCAGGCAAGGCATGTGGCAGATCCTGGAGCGACTTGGCTGTCCCCCAAAGTTCCTCAACATGATTGTCCAGCTACACGAGGACCAGCAAGGCCAGGTCAGACTCAACAATGACCTCTCAGAACCATTCACTATTCTCAACGGCGTAAAGCATGGCTGCGTGCTGGCACCGACCCTCTTCACCATCTTTTTTAGCATGATGTTGAAGCAGGCCACAGTGGACCTCGATGATGACGATGCAGTGTACATCAGGTATCGTCTCGATGGCAGCCTGTTCAACCTCAGACGACTGCAGGCCCACACGAAAACCCTAGACCAACTGATTCGTGAGCTGCTTTTTGCTGATGATGCTGCCCTCGTTGCACACACAGAGAGAGCCCTGCAGCGCATCACGTCTTGCTTAGCAGATGCTGCCCAGCTCTTTGGACTCGAGGTCAGTCTGAAAAAGACAGAGGTCCTCCATCAGCCGGCACCCAAGACAGTGTATCGCCCTCCTCACATCACCATTGGCGAGTCTGAACTAATGTCAGTGCACCAGTTTACTTACCTTGGCTGCATTATCACGTCGGACGCCAAGCTGGACAAGGAGCTTGACAGAAGGCTGGCAAAAGCGAGCAGCGCTTTCGGGCGACTTTTCAAGCGGGTGTGGCACAATCAACAGCTGAAAACAGGCACCAAGATCAGCGTGTACAGAGCTGTGGTCCTCACCACCCTGCTGTATGGTTCCGAGTCCTGGGCCCTCTACCGCAGCCAACTACGACTCCTCGAACGCTTCCACCAGCGCTGCCTGCGTACCATCCTGGGCATTCACTGGAGTGACTATGTCACCAACGTCGAGGTCCTTGAACAGGCTGAAACTGTGAGCATCGAGGCTTTGCTGCTGCGGACACAGCTCCGCTGGGCGGGGCATGTCTCCAGGATGGAGGATTATCGCCTACCAAAGATCACCCTGTTCGGCGAGCTTGCTACTTCACACCGTGACAGAGGGGCACCAAAGAAGAGATACAAAGACTGTCTCAAGAAGTCACTTAGTGCCTGCCAAATCGACCACCACCAGTGGTCTTCGCTTGCTGCGGACCGTGACACCTGGCGCTCCACCATTTACAAGGCAGCTGTCTCCTTTGAGGACTCTCACAGAGCTAGCCTTAAGGACAAGCGGCTCAGGAGAAAAAACAGAGATGCCGCAGCTCAGAACCCTGGCCATACCTTCCCCTGCAGCCACTGCGGTCGAACCTGCCTGTCTCGGATTGGCCTCCGCAGCCACGAACAAGCCTGCAGACGTCGTGGGCAACTCCTATAAAATCTTCGTTCGCGAAGTCAAGCCAAGAGAGAGAGAGAGAGAGAGAGAGAGAGAGAGAGAGAGAGAGAGAGAGAGAGAGAGAGAGAGAGAGAGAGAGAGAGAGAGAGAGAGAGAGATAGATAGATAGATAGATAGATAGATAGATAGATAGATAGATAGATAGATAGATAGATAGATAGATAGATAGATAGATGATAGACAGACAGACAGACAGACAGACAGACAGACAGATAGATAGATAGAACGATAGATAGATAGATAGATAGATAGATAGATAGATAGATAGATAGATAGATAGATAGATAGATAGATAGATAGATAGATAGATAGATAGATAGATAGATAGATAGATAGATAGATAGATAGATAGATAGATAGATAGATAGATAGATAGATAGATAGATAAATAGATAGCCTTAACTATCGTTGCTGACAACGCAGTCCGGTGCACACTCTATACTGATAAACTCTTTACTAACTAACTATTAGATAATCATGCCTTAACTTTCTTTGCTGCCCACGCAGTCCGGTGCCCCTCTATACTGAGGAACTCTTAACTAAGTACTAATTAATCATGCAGTAGTGTCCGTTGCTGGACATTATTCCTTCACAGGAATTGCATATGTCCGTTGTTGGACAGAATTCCTTCACAGGACTTGCATATGTTTTGATTGTACAGAATGGGACGTGTTTTATAACAGTTGTGTCAGTCTGTCTGAGCTTGTTGATGTTGTATCGTCTTATATTTCCTTCTGTGTGGACTCAGTTATCCCCACGAAACAGATAATTGTGTTTGCAAACAACAAGCCGTGGATAACAAAAGAATGGAAAAACGTTTTCAACATCAGGAAATTTTTTTTTTTTTTTTTTGTGTGTGTGTGTGTGTGTGTGTGTGTGTGTGTGTGTGTGTGTGTGTGTGTGTGTGTTTTAATCAGGGTACGGCAGAGGAATAAAAACGGGTGAATAAGGAAATGAAGACTGCGATCAGACAGGCAAGGCTGACATACAAACTCAAGGTGGAAATGAAACTTGTTAGTGGTAATTTGCGTGCCGCTTGGCAAGGCATAAAGATTATGTCTGCTGTCAACAATGCCAACGATACACATAAATCGAAGATCGGTGTTGCGGGCTTCAGTGACGATACGTTGCCTGATGCTCTTAACTCCTGTTTTACCCGTTTGGAAACACGCGATTTTTCGTCTGATGTAGCGGATCTGAGGAAGTCACTGATGACACACGATGGCTCTATTGTTATTGAACAAGAGAGTGTCGTGAGAAGTGTTTGAAAATGATTAATGTGAACAAGAGTGCCGGTCCTGATGGGATCTGTGGCAGGACGTTGAAGTTCTGTTCTGAACAGCTTACTGGTATTTTTCAACACCTTTTCTAGCTCTCCCTAGATAACTGCTCTATTCCCTCCGCATGGAAAACATCAACGGTCATTTCACTTCCTAAGAAAGATAACCCAAAACAACTGAACGACTTCCGACCAGTCGCATTAACCTCCCTTGACATGAAAACGTTGGAGAAGATTGTCCGAGCTTTTGTTTTGTCTGCAACTAAAAGTAAAATGGATCCACTGCAGTTTGCTTACCGGGCTGGAAAGGTTGTTGAAGATGCCAAGCTGTTTATTTTAGACAAACTGTACACTCATCTGGAGAGACCCGGTGCACATTCCAGGATCCTATTTGCTGACTTCTCCTCTGCCTTTAATACCATGCAGTCACACCTGTTAGTCCAGAGATTACTGTCTAATTTCAACCTTCACCCACAGCTTGTTTGTGGATTACAGATTTCCTTATCGGTAGACCACAACGTGTTTTGGTTAATGGTCGCTTCTCTTGTACTGCTGTCACGTGCACCGCCCCCCCCCCCCCCCCAAAAAAAAAAAAAAAAAAAAAAAAAAAAAAAAAAAAAAATGGTGCTGCTTATCTCCACTCCTTTACTTCCTGTACACTGACGATTGTAGGAGTTGTCATGCTGACAATTACATTGTCAAGTTTTCAGATGACAGCGCCTTACTTTCCCTTCAGCAAGGGTCATCTGATGAACATGGACCCTCATTGACTGACTTTGTTCAATGGTGCGATGATTCTTTTTTAGAACTTTACATGGGTAAGACATGTGACTTTATTGTTCGTTTAGGATGAACAGGTAGGATCACAGTAAGACTATTATACATGATAAGGAAATTGCCATTGTCCGGAAGTATAAATACTTAGGCACCATCTTCGATGATAAACTGAGTTGGGATGACAATACTGAAAATTTGGTGAAGAAAGGCCAACAGAGATTGTATTTTCTGAGAAAGCTGAACTCTTTCTCTGTTGACAGGACCATTTTAACTTTGTTTTACAAATCTTTCTTAGAAAGCGTCCTGACTTGTTCTATTATTTGCTGGTTCCCAAATCTTAGTGTTAAAAACAAAAACAATCTTCAGAGAATTGTTCATCTCTGCTCCAAGATCATTGGGGAAGAACAGAGAAGTTTGGCCGTGTTCTGCGATCGTCAGATTGTATGAAAAGTTACTTTTATCTTGGCTAGTGATGCTCACGTGATGAAAGACCTCTTTGAATTGCTCCCGTCTGGCCGCCGACACAGACAACCATCATGTAAAACCAACCGCAGGAAACTGACTTTCATCACTGTTGCCGTCCGACTGTTAAATATTTTGTAAATCTACACAGCTGTTAAAAGTGTATGTGCGTGTGCGTGTGTGTGATGTGATGTGTGTGTGTGATGTGATGTGTGTGTGTGCGTGTGTGTGTGTGTGCGTGTGTGTGAGTGTGTGTGTGTGTGAGTGAGTGTGTGTGTGTGTGTGTGTGTGTGTGTGTGTGTGTGTGTGTGTGTGTGTGTGTTTATGCTGCTGTTTCATAGCATGGGTATCGCTGGCCTGGATGGACAGTTGTAGAGGGTGTAAGTGGAAAGTAAGACGTTAATGTGTTCGCTGATAATGTCATTAATAATGCTCTTTAAGTGTTAAAAATGTTTTAGTAATTGTATTAGTTTAGAATTTTAATATGCCTTAATATTAGTATTATAAGTCTTACAGTTTAGAATATTAATATCAGGTACAAATAGGACATTAGAATGCCCTGATATTAATTAATGTTTGTTGAATGACTTTATTTGATTGTTCCCCCGTCCACGCAAATGTAATTGCCTTTAAGGGATCAATAAGTTAATTGAATTGAATTGAATATGCCCGATGCCGGACAGTATTCCTTCACATGAATTATAACTACAAGTCTATTGCTGGACTGTATTTCTTTACAGGAATTCTAACTAAGTAGACGTCTTTTTGTTTGTGGTAGTGTGCCAAGTGTGGGGGTGGGGTTTACGCGACCTTACATTGTAAAGGGTGAGTTTAATGTCTTCTAGGCTAGCTCTGGCGTGGTTTATGGTTGGGCAGTCTACAAGTAGATGTTCTGTTGTGAGTGTGTGGTCGCATGTACATGTGACAGGGTTGGGGTGGACCAGGTATCCATCCATCCATCCATCCATCCATCCATCCATCCATCCATCCATCCATCCATCCATCCATCCATCCATCCATCCATCCATCCATCCACCCATCCATCCATCCATCCATCCATCCATCAATCCATGCATCCATCCATCCATACATCCATCCAGCCATCCATCCATCCATCCATCCATCCATCCATCCACCCACCACCCAACCACCCACCCACCCACCCACCCACCCACCCACCCAAACTGAAGTAAAATAGAATAAAATAAACTGAAAAAAACTAAAATAAAATGCACTGAAAAATAAATAAAACTAACAGTATTACTTTTTTTGGCCGTAAAAGGTTAGCATAAACTCAGAAATTCATTGGACTCGTGTGCCGATCGTGGGCAAAAAACACATTTGTAGGAGTTAATCTCTAGACTTGCGGCTTCACTGTGGCCGATGTGCGGCCGGTAGACATTTCTCAGTTGCAAAACGTCTTCAAGCCCACTGCGTCCGTCTTTGGTCCGAGGACTCTTGCTTACTGGTTCTTGCAACACTGGATCAGCCAAAGCGTCGGTGGAAAAGAATGGCGTCATCGGTCAACTCCGCAAAAGTGAAATGATTGGCTGTAAACCTTTGACTAAAGTCAGACCGATGACGACATACTCGCTTTTCTCATCAGGCCTAGAACTACAGCTGTAGGACGTAGACATACTCGCTTTTCTTATCAGGGCCCGCATGCATATCACGCCATTATCCATGGTAATGAGCCATTTTGGTTAATGGTCACAAATCTTCCATTTAACGGAATGCATGACCCATTTTAGCAGCCTAATGATTCATTAAATTTAATGCCGCTGTACCCCACCATTAGCGATCCTAATGGGCGATTAGTGTGCGGTGGTGCGGTGAAAAGCCGGTAAGTTGCACGGGACTGATTTCGTGCTTGAGTGGCTATTCAGTTTCCGCTGAATGACTGCCCGAGGAAGAGAAAAGACAGTTAGTCCATAATATTTGTCACGGCTGTTCAGTTCTTCTACAAACCCACACATTTAGTTAGGGAGTGCCGCGCTCGCTTATCAAGTGACGAGGTGACCTAGTTACAGCTACAGTTAAACTGTCTTGATACAGCTATATTTTAACCTGTTGCCGCCTGTCTTCTAGTCCGTTGCATGCATTGCTCATCTTCATTTTCAACATACGTTCTGTACAGCTTAAACAACATGCCGTAAATGACCGGCGCCATTCAGTAAAATGTATCCCGTGTAGTACACGGTCTCACGCTGAGCGTGTACACACATAGCGTGCTCGAGTAAAACAGTGACGAGAATAGCGAGACTATAGCTGCACAGCCGTAACAGATTGCGCTCAGCTCTGTGCTGCCAGCCGGCGATATTAACAGAGACGACGCGCTACGCGGACTCTAATTGGAATGCACGTTGTCCAAAAAACGTGCCATTAGTTAAGAGCTACGTTATGTTTAGACTGGAGGGAATCCCTTCTGCTTTGACTAGTTTGCGCATGCGCAGTTCAAGGCCTCCCATTTAGTTTTAAGGCGCGCGTGTGTGCGGCGCCGAAAGATAAGGAGCTGCGCAGCGCGTCGTCTCTGTTAATATCGCCGGCTGGCAGCACAGAGCTGAGCGCAATCTGTTACGGCTGTGCAACTATAGTCTCGCTATTCTCGTCACTGTTTTACTCGAGCACGCTATGTGTGTACACGCTAAGCGTTGACCGTGTACCACATGCGATACATTTTACTGCGGAATGGCGCCGGCCATTTACGGCATGTTGCTTAAGCTGTACAGAACGTATGTTGTATTTAAGACATACACTTAAAGGGTAAGAAAATAAACTTTCTGTAGACACTAGACTTGCTTAGAAAAATGAAGATGAGCAATGCATGCAACGGACTAGAAGACAGGCAACCGGCTACAATGTATCCGCAGTATCAACAGACAGTTTAACTGTAGCTGTAACTAGGTCACCTCGCCACTTGATAAGCTAGCGCGGCACTCCCTAACTAAATGTGTGGGTTTGTAGAAGAAATGAACAGCCGTGACGACCGCACACAAATCGCCCATTAGGATCGCTAATGGTGGGGTACAGCGGCATTAAATTTAATGAATCATTAGGCTGCTAAAATGGGTCATGCATTCCGTTAAATGGAAGATTTGTGACCATTAATCAAAATGGCTCATTACCATGGATAATGGCGTGACATGCATGCGGGCCCTGGACTATAGCGACAGCTTCAGGAGGTCGACATACTCGCTTTTCTCATTAGGTCTATACCGACAGCTGCAGGAGGTCAATATACTCCCTTTTCCCATCAGGTCTATACCGACAGGTGCAGGAGGTTGATATACTCGCTTTTCTCATCAAGTCTATAGCTGCAGGTGCAGGTGTTCGACATACTCGCTTTTCTCATCAGGCCTATAGCGACAGCTGCATGACGTCGGCATACTCGCTTTTCCCATTAGGTCCCTAGCGACAGCTGCAGGACGTCGAGATACTCGCTTTTCTCATCAGGTCCCTAGCAACAGCAGCAGGAGGTCGACACACTCTCTTTTTCCATCAGGTCTATAGCTACAGTTGCCGGACGTCGACATACTCGCTTTTCGCATGAGACCTATAGCGACAACTGCAGGACGTCGACATACGCGCTTTTCTCATCAGGCCTATAGCGACAACTGCAGGACGTCGACATACTCGCTTTTCTCATCAGGTCTATACCGACAGCTGCAGGACGTCGACATACTCGCTTTTCTCATCATGTCCATAGCGACAGCTGCAGGAGGTCGACATACTTGCTTTTCCAATCAGGTCTATTGCGACAGCTGCAGGAGGTCGACATACTCGCTTTTCTCATCAGGTCCCTAGCGACAGCTGCAGGAGGTCGACATACTCGCTTTTCTCATCATGTCCATAGCGACAGCTGCAGGAGGTCGACATACTTGCTTTTCCAATCAGGTCTATTGCGACAGCTGCAGGAGGTCGACATACTGGCTTTTCTCATCAGGTCCCTAGCGACAGCTGCAGGAGGTCGACATACTCGCTTTTCTCACCAGGTCTGTGGCTAGAGCTGCAGTACGTCGACATACTCGCTTTTCTCACCAGGTCTGTGGCTAGAGCTGCAGTACATCGACATACTCGCTTTTCTCCTTGATATAAGTGCACTTTAGGATATAATACTAGCAAAGACAGCATAAAAATAACTTCTATCTCCGCAATTGTCCTTACAAAATATTTTCGAAAATAAAAAGAGATCGTTTTCTGTTAATTAACCCTGTTACTGGGAGTGGACACCGGCTGTTATGAAAATATTGTAAATTACAGAACATGTTTGGAAAATGATTGTAAATTGAGCCGCTCATAGTCCCAGCTGTCAAAGCAACATAGAGTGGTTTCAACAAAAGGCATAGATCACCAGGAGCCCCCGCTCTTGACTTGGTGGTGGTGGTGGTGATGGGAGTGGGGGAGGAGGTGCTCATGAGGATCTAAACGTTTAAGCGGTTGCCGGGTGGTGTTCCATTTTTCTCTGCTGTTAAGACGTTTAAGACAACAGATTATTAACTGTTTGTGTCCCAGGTAAAAATTCCCCACATTTTGAAGTTATCCTCTGAACTGCAATACAATTCAGAAGACAGGTCGACCATGACAGTTCAAGGGTGGTGCCAGAATAGCTTGGCGCCTGTAGGCTGACTGACTGACTGCCTGTAGGCTGACTGACTCACCGACTCTAGGCTGACTCACTGACCGCCAGTAGGCTAACTGACTGACCGCCTGTAGGCGCCAAGCTATTATGGCACCACCCTTGTATTATCACGGTCGATCCGTGTCCTGAATTGTATTGCAGTCCTCAGATGATAACTTTTAAATGTGGGGATATTTTACCTGGGACACAAAACAGTTAATAATCTGTTGTCTTAAACGCCTTCACTGCAGAGGAAAATGGAACACCACCCGGCAACCACTAAAAAGTACAGAGCGAAGTTGATGCGGAAATCAGCGTGGACCATAAGCAGAGGCAACACCCCACACATCTCCAAAGGGCGTAGGTCCTCCTGAGCCCGGAGTCTTGTCTGTGCTGATGGTAGATCTATGCTGGCTATACGCCATGACTTTGCTCTCGTTCGCTGTCCGCAGTCGTTCATTGCCAGCGAAACGTCACTATTGTTCATATGAACTGTCACTGTCGCCCTACAAGGACTATCAAACGTCACTATTGTTCATAGGAACTGTCACTGTCGCCCTACAAGGACTATCAAACGTCACTATTGTTCATAGGAACTGTCACTGTCGCCCTACAAGGACTATCAAACGTCACTATTGTTCATAGGAACTGTCACTGTCGCCATACAAGGACTATCAAACGTCACTATTGTTCATAGGAACTGTCACTGTCGCCCTACAAGGACTATCAAACGTCACTATTGTTCATAGGAACTGTCACTGTCGCCCTACAAGGACTATCAAACGTCACTATTGTTCATAGGAACTGTCACTGTCGCCCTACAAGGACTATCAAACGTCACTATTGTCCATAGGAACTGTCACTGTCGCCCTACAAGGACTATCAAACGTCACTATTGTCCATAGGAACTGTCACTGTCGCCCTACAAGGACTATCAAACGTCACTATTGTCCATAGGAACTGTCACTGTCGCCCTACAAGGACTATCAAACGTCACTATTGTCCATAGGAACTGTCACTGTCGCCCTACAAGGACTATCAAACGTCACTATTGTCCATAGGAACTGTCACTGTCGCCCTACAAGGACTATCAAACGTCACTATTGTCCATAGGAACTGTCACTGTCGCCCTACAAGGACTATCAAACGTCACTATAGTCCATAGGAACTGTCACTGTCGCCCTACAAGGACTATCAAACGTCACTATAGTCCATAGGAACTGTCACTGTCGCCCTACAAGAACTATCACATGTCCTGACAGCTGTGGCTCTCCGGGCTCCCGTCCACAGGCTCTCTGCCGCAGGCAGACAAAAAGACGGCAAGTCCATTTTTGTATTACAATACAAATCACGCTGTCCTCCAAAGAAATGTAAACACTGTCTTTTTGTCTCTTGTATTTATAGAAGGGACATTTTAGGACGGGTCGCGCGCGGTATGGCGAATTTAATAGCATGTCCATGATGTCAAAGGCGGACTTGCCTAAACCTCTCACAATTGAAGTGACAAGATAACAATTACGTCATGACCAGTAACGCTTACCTCGCTGCTGAACGTTCATTTGGCGCAAAGCATCGTATGTGCGTATGTATGTATGTTTGTGTGTGAATGCGCATGTATGTTGCGTGACAAAGTGCCTCGAGCCACTGCTCTCTTACAGCATTCTCTAGTCATGTACGGACCCTGGGTATTTCACAACACAATTCAGTAATCGCAACTCTGCACCGCACACGACTTGCAAATTGATGCTGGGCCTACCAGAGCGGTTCTCGAATTCATGCTAATTTATCTACGGCTTTTTCATTCTCACATGAGTGCCGACAACGCAACCAATCGCGTTTTTAAAAAAAAAAAGCCTGCTAGGGCGTGAAAAACAAAAACAAAACAAAACAAAAAAACGCTTTTCTTGCGGCGGGAACTTTGTGTGAGTGGGGCACGCTGGGACTGGCAACACGGTGTAAAGCACGAGACAGGTGACTGGTGGATGTTCATTGTGTCGCGCACGACAGTCTGGAAGTTGCCCGTAGCATAAAAAAGCCGCAGAGCAACCAACACTTATTGTGTTGGGGTGAGGCTGCCCTAGCGTAGACACTTTAAACTGTAGGTCACCGGCTATATCTTGAACAAATACTCGTAATGTCTGCTCGCCTGAATCTGTAACGCTGAAAAACTTAAGGCATCAGTATACTCTCCTAAAGGATCTCTCCTTTCTCGGTATACTGGCATTCAACGTTGAGGTCGAATGCCGTGACCCATCTGATGCTGAATGCTGGCCATTATAAATGAATTATAAAGCAAGAGAATAAACACCACAAAACACACCCAATATACACAACACAAAAACAAACAAGAACAAAAAACAAGGAGCGGGGGAACATGGGGCAACAGCGCAACCTGCACAATGGAAGAAACCCGTTCGAAAGAGATTAAAGCTTGCTGGCCAGGAATACTGTACAAGCAAAGGAAAGGTACAGAGAAAGAGGACGGCCAAGCCGGTTGATTGCTCCAAAAGCATGCGCAAGTGCACTGAAGCATTAAATGAAAGAATGCGGGAAGACATCTTTCAGAGTTTTTACATGCTGTCCAGTTACGAAAGGCAGAAGGATTTGGTCTGTAGACACGGGACGTTAGAAGAAACAAGAACTTACCTTTACAAAGACAAGAACGAGACAAGAAAAAACGCAATCTTCAGCAAGATTTCAGTGTTACTGTGGATGTTATGAATTATATACTCGCGCATTTGGTTCACACAGAGGGTTTAGTACGCTACGGTTTTTTCAGCGGGTTGTTTTGTGACAGATAGTCCGTGGGGCACACGAGGCTCTCCTGAAATCGTAGGGAAACGTTTTGCACGGTTTTTTTTTTTTTTAGTGAGTTCAGGCGAACAGAGCTGTATAAACGTCAGTGCGGGCTAGACTGTCAGTAAGAACGGTTATATGTCAGATACACTAGCCGTATTTCAAGACTCTGAAACCGAGAATTGAGAGTGCTTGTCGGGGGTGAAGCGACGGACACAGAGACGTCATTCACCAGAGGCTACCGCCGAGGCACCTATTGTGAGGTCATCTCCATCTCTTCACTCAGGGAGTGAGTGACCGGTGCGGAGACACCCGGGTCAGCAAGGACTGCGCTACAGAGCGAGTTACGAGGACGTCCACGGTACGAGAAACGGGACGACTCGGAAGCGTGCAACGAAGGACTGGCACGCCTAGACGTGAAAGGACAGAACGATATCAAGCGAGAACACCAGCAAACAGATTGGATTGTGAGAGACAATAACCTAGCCTGGCATTTGCATTGGGTGTGCGTATGCGGTGTTGTTGTGTTTGTAGTGAGAAGGGGTGGTATGGTATGGTATGGTATGGTATGGTATGGTATGGTATGGTATGGTATGGTATGGTATGGTATGGTATGGTATGGTATGTTATGGTATGGTATGGAATGGTATTGTAGGTGTCTCCAAGGCGCACATAACCTGGAACCTGGAGCTTTGAAAGCCTGCTGCTACTAAGCGCTACTTTATGTGCAAACCTCCACCCGGCTATTTATATAAAGTTCCACGTTAGAAAGAGAGCTAGTGTGTTGAGTTTTACCGCGCGAATGCGCCCAACTGAGTCAGTGGAGGTGTATGCGTCTGTTGTGCGAGAGTCCGTATGTGTGACTGGGGGTAAATCTGACCGCGTTACAGTGGTGACCTTTTTTTTTTTTTTTTTTTTTTTTTTTTTTTTTTTTTTTTTTTTTTTAAGCGAAAGGTTAGAGTTGCCGGAGGTATTCGCTAGCTTATGTCGAGAATCTAGAATAAGGTTTGATTGTTATGTGGTTGTCTTGTATTAATTCCCCTCTCCGATTCTATGGGGGTAAGATCCGTTGTTTCGGTAGTTTCTGGATCTTACGAGGAGCTAGGTCTTGTTTCTTCCTTTGTATAGCTAGTAATCTAAGTTCCTTGCTCTTCTATCTATCGGGTTTTTTTATGTTTCGTTCCATCTGGACGTCTTTCATGTAAGTAACTGTTCTTGTGCGTAGATTGTTGATATTTCTGACTATTTTCTTTAAGTTCTTGCGGTTGATTTTGTGTGTGTGTGTGTTTTTGTATTTTTACGTTTTTTATTTTTATTTTTACAAGTTGTTACTGCAAATATGGAGTCGGACCAATTAGAGGTGTATATTAAACAAGGGAAAAGATTGGGTCTTAAGGTGGGACAGCTTTTTGATTATGTGGAGAAATGCAAGAATAGGGAGGATAGGAAGAGGGAGAGAGTACATAAGAAGGAGGAGTTAGAAGCTCAGAGAGAGAGAGAGAAGAGAGAGAGAGAGAGAGAGAGAGAGAGAGAGAGAGAGAGAGAGAGAGAGAGAGAGAGAGAGAGAGAGAGAGAGAGAGACTCAGACTCAGACAGTTTATTGTTCAGACATACAATGGAGTGAGACATTACATAATTTATAATTCAGGTGTATATAAAGGCCATAAGGCGATATTTATATCAAAACACACGCACACACACACACACACACACACACACACACACACAGACAGAGGGGGTGAGTTGTGCTCACGATCGACGTCACACAGTTGAAGAGCGGCTCCGCACATTTTTAGCATTTTGCAACATAATTACTTAATTAGTGACTTTAGAACAACGACAGGGTGATTCAGCTCATCATGCCAAGCAGTCCGGTATCTTTTCGTGCCATTTGCGGTACCTTTTACTGGACTTTTCAAAACTTCATGGCTCGCAAAGCACAGAGGAAGGCAGCCCTACGTTACCGCACTGTCAGTGTCAGCGGACCGGTGGCAGTCATTCTCGTGTTTTTGGTCGGCTTTCTGCTCCGGTGTGGCGATGTCGAAGCGAACCCAGGGCCACCGAAACGACAGACTCTTTTGACATGCCAGGGGAACCAAGACAACCAGTCGCCCGGGGGTGAGGCAAACGCAGTGTCTGAGCCGACCATTGCTGATGTGTTTAAAATGTTGAATGTGATGGACAAAAAGATGGACAGTATGAAAGCTACAATGCAGGAGCAGATGGACAAAATTCAGAGTGACTTTACTGCGGTGATGAAAGAAAACAGAGAGTTGAAGGAGAAAGTTACGCAGCTGGAGGATAAGCTGGATGATTTGGAGGGGCGGAGCAGACGCAATAATCTGATCTTTCACGGAATCCCCCACCCCCAGGGGCGCTCAGAGACTTGGGCGGACTGTGAAAAAGCTGTCAAGTCAATGTTGAAGGACGAGATGGGCATAGAGGAGGAGATCGAGGTGGAGCGTGCCCATCGTCTGAAGGGGGGCAAGGCGCCCCACCCCATCATCGTGTGCTTCAACAAGTACAAAGACAAGGAGCGGATCCTGTTTGAGCGAAGAACGCTGAAGGAGAACAGGTCCCGGGTCTACATCTCTGAGGACTTCACCCCTCGGGTGAGGGACGTGCGCCGCAAGCTACTACCCTTCCTCAAGGAGGCCAAGCAGGCGGGGAAGAAGGCCTTCCTCCGCTTCGACTCCCTCGTTGTTGAGGGAAAGACCCACGCATACGACGCTGCTACCCAGAGGCCAGTGGAGCGCAGGGGGCAGAAATGAGGGGCAGGCCGGCATGTTGACCCAGCAACCAGGAGAAGACAGCCCGTCCCTCATTCAGACCCCCAGGGCCCCCACCATGTGTCTTCAAAGGACGACTTACCTGCACACACACACACTCAAGTGCCCATTCTCAAACCCACACCCGCACACTGTGTTGATGAAAGTGGTAGTGATGAAAGTGGTAGCTCTGTGTTTCGCATCATGGCATGGAATATCCAAGGTCTTGTAAATAAGCTGAAAAGTGTTTCTTTTAGGCAGTTCTGTGAAAAGTGTCAAATTTTTGCATTTTCAGAGATCTGGTCGTGTAAGCAAAATGTTATAGAGGATACCTTTCCAGAGTATCAGGTGTTTTTTTCACCACGTACACAAAAGTTAAAAGGGGGCGTGGCCGTGTGTGTACATAAATATATAGCCTGTCATGTGTTGCGTTTAATGCAGGCAGCTGAGGATATTGTGTTTCTAAAGATCGGTAAGTCTGTTTTGAACTCTGCATCTGATGTTCTGGCAGCATTTGTGTATGTGGCTCCAGAGCGTTCTGTTGTATATGGTGAAGATAACGTTGATGGTTTTGAAGTGTTAGAAAACTACATGTCTCAAGTTTTACGTGCTCACCCTGAGCTGCCTTGGCTATTATGTGGCGATTTTAACGCCCGCACTGCCGGGCTGTCTGATACTGATTTTATTGATGGCAATTCACACGTGCAGCCTCTACAGGAATTAACAGATCTGCTAGAGGATGTACCACAAAGTCCACGGAGGTCAAAAGATATTGGCGTAAACAGTTTTGGTCGGAAACTGATAGAACTATGTCAAGAGTACTGTTTGTTTATTGTCAATGGCAGAACGAAAGGTGACAGTGAGGGAGAAATTACGTGCGTGGCCAACAGAGGCAAAAGTGTGGTGGACTACTGTATTTGCTCTAAATCCGTGTTTGACCTAGTGACCGATATGTTTGTTGCAGACAGGTGCGAGTCAGACCATTTCCCCATTGTAACCACGTTTACTTCTATTCAGTCTGTTTATTCATGTGATGATGATGATTTAAATGATGATATAATACTAGAGGAAGGGGTTAAATTTGTTTGGAAAGAAAACTACGCTGAATCCTTTTGGGCATACATTGAAGATAATCAGGAGACTCAGTTTCAACACTTTTCGTCAGCGCTTGACTCGAGTGTAGAAGAAGGGTCGGCCTGTTTTGTAGCATTCATTCAGAAGGCGGCTGACAAAATGAGGTCAGGTAAGAAGATAGGTGAATCCCGTGCACAGCCGCCGTGGTGGGACTCGGACTGCGAGTTAGCAAAACAAAACAAGTACCTACAGTTGAAGCAGTTCAGACACACAAACACACATGACGACTTAGGGAAGTATCTTGACATGAAGAAAGAATTTAAGAAGTTGTGTAAAACAAAACAAGTAGAGTACAACGCACGGGTTTTGAATGAGCTCAACGATGCATGTAATGATGCAAACTCAAGAACATTTTGGCAAAAAATAAAGTCTCTGACTGGCGTTAAAAAGTTGTGTTCTGATGTCGTTTCACCACGCGTGTGGTATGATTATTTTCGTAATTTGCTAAATGTGGATCAGAATGTTGATGATTCAGGTTTCAGCAGACAGGCCGAGGGTGTTTTGAATGACCATATATCTGATGATTGTGATGGTTGTCATAATGCAAAATTTGACGAGGAAATCACGCAGGATGAAATTCGCAGTGCTATTAATAACATGAAGAAAGGGAAAGCATCAGGCCCTGATGGCTTGCCCACTGACCTTTTTCATCATGCAGGTGAGATCCTTGTGAAATTTCTGCATCCTTTGTTTAATCGTGTGTTTCAAAGTGCGGAATACCCTGAAAGCTGGACCATGGCTGTGATATTTCCACTACACAAAAAGGGTAACCCTAGAAATGTTGACAACTACAGAGGAATTTCTCTTCTGAACGTTATCAGTAAGTTGTACAGTTTTGTCATTAACAACAGGTTGGTTCGTTTTTGTGAAGAGAACGATTGTATTCCTGAGGCCCAAGCTGGCTTCCGTAAAGGATACAGTACTATAGACAACATTTTTTGCTTAAAGGCACTAGTGCAAAAGTATCTTAGCAAGCAGGGTGGCCGTTTTTACACCATGTACGTAGATTTTTCTAAAGCTTACGACAGTGTGCACAGGACAAAACTGTTGTATCTCTTGCTACGTAAAGGAGTTCATGGAAAGTTGCTTCAGACACTTGAGAGTATGTACAAACATGTAAAAGCTGCTGTAAGGGTTGGAACCAAAGTTACCGACTACTTTGATTGCATGTCAGGGGTGCGACAAGGTTGTGTGTTGAGCCCACTGCTGTTTTCTATCTTTCTTTCAGAATTTGAGACAGAAATATCATCGTGCGGTGCACGTGGCATTGATATTTTTGCAGACCCACTGGGTATTTTCCTTCTTATGTATGCTGATGATATAGCCATTGTCTCTGACTCTGTAGCAGATCTCCAAAAGAAAATTAATTGTTTAGAAAAATACTGTAAAAAATGGGGTCTCACTGTGAACATGGACAAGACAAAAGTGGTGGTCTTCAAAAATGGAGGTTTTGTGAAAAATTGTGAAAAATGGTTTTATGCTGACAAGCAGATTCAAGTCGAGTCCAGTTATACTTACCTTGGTGTGATATTTTCCTCTACTCTGAACTGGGCTAGATGTGTAGAAAACTTAGCTGGAAAAGCCAGGAGAGCAGTTGCAGGCATCAAAAGACTATACTTCAAATTACAAAACTTGCCAGCTGACACTGTTTTTCACATTTTTGATGTCAAGATTAAACCCATTGTGCTATACGGGTCAGAGGTCTGGGGTTTCCAGAGACATGATGTAATTGAGCAGGTTCATATAAAGGTTTGTAAAATGGTCCTTGGTGTTGGAAGAGATGTAAAAAACAATATTGCGCTGGGTGAATGTGGAAGATTCCCTATGTATATTGATGCCTATGTTCGAATGGTGAAGTACTGGTGCAGACTTCTTACCATGTCAGAAAACAGATACCCAAGACAGTGTTACACGATGTTATATATGCATGATACTTCGGGTAGATCGAACTGGGCTACTCAAATAAAGACTCTATTGTGTATGCACGGGTTTGGGTATGTATGGGAAATGCAGTCAGTTGGAAACACTCCTCTGTTCATTCAGATATTCAAAGATCGGCTGATGGATTGTTTCCGACAGGACTGGCATGCATCCCTTACCTCAAACACAGAATACTGCCATTACCACCCAGAAATACTTAGAGCCAGTTACATAGGGCAGCTGAACTCTTGTGAACTCAGGCGGGCAATATGTTTACTTAGATGTAACCGTTTACCTTTAAACGGAGTATCCAGATTTGGAAAACCCATCACTAATCCAGAATGTAATTCATGTGATTGGCATAAGGCTGAATATTTGTGTCATTTTCTGTTCGAGTGTCCAAAATATGCCCCTTTACGTAAAAAGTACATTCCACTGTTTTACTACAGATTCCCATCCGATCTTAAAGTTCAGCTGCTGTGTGGAAACCTACATGATAAACTGGTCTTTAAAGTTGCTATGTATATTTCAGGTTGCCTTAAATTAAGGAATTAGAGGGATTTGCTTTGAACTTTTCTTGTTTTTTGTTTATTTATGTGCGCTGATGTAATGCTATATGAGTGTGTTTTACAATCACCTTCCTGTATTTTCTGGTTGTAAATTGTATTTTGTGTTCATATGGGCCTGATGGCCTGCAAAAACTGAAATAAATTTATTATTATTATTATTATTATTATTATTATTATTATTATTATTATTATTATTACACACACACACACACACCGCACACACACACACACACACACACACACACACACACACACACACACACACACACACACACACACACACATTTCCATTCGATCTACGCCAGCACATAATAGCCACTTTTGACCTACATGTAAAATGCGGTATCCAAATCCAGGCCACAGCCGTGTACTACACAGACCAGGTCGGAGTAAGAACCACAGTTTGCACATGGAATCATACAAGCATGCTGCTACGGAGTTTAAAAGTATGGCATACAAATCTTGCTAAATCGGCGATAGACCGCGGGTTGGTAGTGTCTAGGATACACAATTCTCTCTTCCTGAGTTCCACAAGGTCAAACTTACATAGGTATTTGGCACGCAGTTCATCATAGAATGGACAATAAAACATAAAGTGAAGGCGGGAGAGGGAGAGGGAGGGAGAGAGAGAGAGAGAGAGAGAGAGAGAGAGAGAGAGAGAGAGAGAGAGAGAGAGAGAGAGAGAGAGAGAGAGAGAGAGAGAGAGAGAGAGAGAGAGAGAGAGAGAGAGAGAGAGAGAGAGAGAGAGAGAGAGAGAGAAATGAAATGAAATGAAATGAAACTTTATTTTCCAAGGATAAAAGAATAGGTGCGCAGACCTGTTTTCATTCTTGTCCTTGCTACACACTACAAAACAAAATAACGTACACACACACACACGCGCGCCGGTGTGCAATTGCCGCGTGCACAGGCTTGTGCCAGATTAGCTTGTAGCCTACAGGCGCCAAGCCAAGCCTGCACAACCCTCCACACACACACACACACACACACACACACACACACACACACACACACACACACACACCCACTGACACACACATACACACACATCAGTATATCATGTACACATACATTCTTTCGCTTAAAACTATACTACAGCAAATATAAAAAGTATAATGGATTTTGTACATAAAACCGCTATTGTTCTCATCATAAAAACCAACACGGCGGCTCACTCCAACAAACATAAACAGGCATACACACACACACACACACACACACACACACACACACACACGCACACACACACTCGCACACACACACACACACACACACACACGCGCGCGCGCGCGCGCGTGCGCAAGCACGTAGGGATGCGCGCGTGCACACACATACACTTGCACACACTGACACAGATAAACACACACATGCGATAGCGGCCTCCCCGCGCCACTAAACCGCGCACAGCTAGATGCTAGTCTGCCATGGAATTAGACTAGACTTGTATAGCGATCCCGCAACCACCGCGCGCGCGGGTCGACGCGAAGAAACCACAGCACTGCCACGCCTCGCGAGCGCCCAATGCTGTGTCTATCGACGGCATCCCGTCTGGCCAGCCGAGTCCATGGGGTCATGGATATTACATAATGCGGCTTGCTGGAATGCCAGCGGTATATTACATGCGTTCATAGATTTTTAATGTTAGAAGAGAATGCAGACTATCCGGGAAATGCCGCATAAGGCATGGAGTGCTACATGTAAAAATAAAAATAAAAATACAAAATAAAAGAAAAATTAAGTTTTGTCTAGATGTTTGAGCAGCTTGGTCTTGTAAGTTTTAAGCGATGGCGCGGCTCTAACATCCGCAGGAATGGAGTTCCATAACTTTGCACCAGAATAGGACAACGACGACCTATAAATGTCTAGTCGAGGCATCGGTACAACAAGATTGTTCCCTGGTGTTCGACTGGACCTCGTATGAGCAAAGTGGAACAAACTATTGAGATAGGCTGGTGTTTCTGAGAGCGTGATTTTGCGCATGAGCACCAACTTATTATACTTAAACTGTTTTTCAAGTGGCAAAATGTCTAACAGCTTGAACTTATTGTCAGTATTAATGACTTCTGAGGGTCTGTCAACAATAAGTTTAATGGCTCTTCTGTGGAGCGAGTTCAGACTTTTTAAATTAGCATCGCTACTACCGTCCCAAATAGATGAGGCATAATCCAAATGTGACTGAATATGGGCATAGTAGAAGAGTTTCCTTGTTGGCTCATCAGCAAAATGTCTCAATTTCGACAGGAGGAATACATTTTTAGATACTATTTTACACAGTTTAGTAATGTGGCCTTGCCAGCACAACTTGTCGTCTAAGTTGATTCCAAGCACGCGCTGTTCTCTGACTTGCTCCACAGGCTGGCCATTAAGTGTTAGTTGAAGGGGAGGGGGGTTCAACTGATGCTTTTGCCGTGTGGTAATCAGCATGCATTTGGTTTTAGTGGGATTAGGTATCATGGCGTTATTTCTGCACCATTCAGATACCTCATTTAAACTGTCTTGGAGAATCTTCACCATACATGTTACGTCTGATGACGAAACGTCCAGTGTTCCATCGTCTGCAAAAAGACTGAAAGTTACACTGGAGTCAGATATATGTAATGGAAGGTCGTTTATGAAGACAGAGAACAATAATGGACCAAGAATCGATCCCTGTGGTACTCCGTGCTCTATCACCCCTTCAGGTGAGTTTTTACCATTCACGTAGACATACTGCGTACGCCCATGCAGATATGACGTAAGGAAGGCAAGTGTGTCTGCGCTTAGTTGATAGACATTAAGTTTTTGAACTAAAGTTTCATGATTGACGAGGTCAAATGCTTTTGAAAGGTCCAAAAATACTGCTCCAGTCATTTGACTGCTATTTATGGCAGTAAGCCATCTGTCAACAAGGTGTACCAATGCTGTGTGACAGGAGTGTTTCCGCCGAAAGCCAGATTGTAATGGATGTATGAGTTTGTGTTTTTCTAGAAAATGTTGTAAGTGTGTGTGAATGTGTCTTTCTATCGGTTTCGACAGTGTTGACAGTAGCGAAATGGGCCTGAACTTGTTAGGGTCGGCAAGGTCTTTCGTTTTAGGTAGTGGGATCACTTTGGCTGTTTTTAGAGAAGATGGAAATATCCCCTGCTTTATGCAAAGGTTGTATATATATGTCAAGGTATCTAAAATATACGGTAGGGCCATTTTCAGAACTGAGCTACTAATACCATCATGGCCAGACGTACGTTTGTTCTTTAAGTACGAGATGGATTTTCCCACGTCGTATATCGTTAACAGCGGAATGCTGAATGACGTGTCAGGGTCCAGCCGTTCTGCACAAAACGTCTTTAACTTTTCGGACACAGCTGAAGACTGACCAGAATATGTATTTTTTAGCAACGTACTGGCAGCCGAGAGGAAATGCTGATTCAAGATATCAGCTGATAACTGTGTACATTGTGCGGTATTTTTGGACCTCGTAAAAGCATTGATCGCTCGCCACACAGATACGACATCTTTCTTTCCGTTCATAAGACGGTGAAAAAGTGACCTTTGAGCTTTCCTCACTAAATGTTTAACATGGTTTCTTTGCCTTCGATAAGCAATAAAATCCTTCTTTCTTTTATAGTCATCTCGGAGCTGCATGGCATCCTTGATTTCCTTACTTAACCAGGCGGGAAGCTGGGGGTTCTTCACCCGTTTCTCTCTGAATGGAGCGTGTTTATCGAGAACACCAAGGAACAATCCGTACCACTCAGACAAAGCATCGTTGGGGTCATTATGGTAGTACACTGTATCAAAGTGTGTGCTACTTAAATCACAAAGAAATGTTTCCTTGTTGAAGTGTTTAAGTGATCTGTATCTAATAGTCGTGTGCTGATGTTTTCGGAATGAATTATCCGCTTTTAATGCCAAGCAACAGCACACCGGGTAGTGATCGCTAATCCCTACCTGAAGCACGTCTACTGCCATCACCCTTGATTGAGTAGTTGTATATATGTGGTCTATAAGGGTGGAGGAAGTTGGACTAACACGAGTTGCTGTTTTAACTAGCTGCTTTAAACCAAACATAGACATGGTGCACTCCCAAGCAGGGTTATTCAAAAACATGTTAATATTGAAATCGCCTAGGATCAAAATTTCAGAGCTGGACTGTCTGACCTTATCCATCATGGCGATAAAGTCGTCGAACCATTGAAATGTTGATGCTGGGTTCCTGTAAATGTACCCGACCAGCACGGGGCTGGATTTGTTTGCCCTTAACTCAACCCAAATGCATTCTACGGTTTTTGACTCCAGGTCCCCACGCCTGCGAGTAATACCGCTAATTGAATTATGAATGTATACTGCAATACCCGTATGTCCCGGGTATTCAGCATCGCGGCGCAGTACAGTGAAGTCCTGGATAGAAACGGCCTCATCGCTGATGTTACGATTGAGACGCGATTCCGTTACACCAAACAAGTGAAATGGATTGGATTGACTCAAGAGCACACACAGATCGGGAACTTTGTTAGTTAAATGATAAACATTTAAATGGCCAATATGTAACTGGCGATCATACACCATGATTGCTAATGTATGTCAATACCAAAGAGTACAAATAAAAAAGCTTATAAATGATACAAAGGCAAATAAGAGCTGAAATAATAAAACAAAGCAAAAGAATATCAGTCCGCTCTAACACACAGAATGTGGGAGGCAAGTGAAAAAAAAAGAAAAAAAGAGTTTCTTCTACGCATTCACTGATATAGACCACACTACCGGTCACTAACGGTCACTAACAGGGACTAATCCCTTTAGCAAACTTCAACAGTCAAAGCTAAACGACCCCGCTGCGCGATAGGGGAAATAAAGTCAGCGCTGCGAAAGGACACAGATATGATCGTAGTGTGAATATACGTAGAGCACTAGTAGAGAAAGTGTCACGGTGCACAAGTACTAGTGCTATAAGCGTCACAAATCGCACAGAGTGAGAAGATCGGTATTCACGAATACTGTCGGCAGAAGTCAAAAGGATGACAATGTTAATATTGGACCACGTGCAGTGGTTGAAGTTAAAAACAAATGAATACGTCTCTGCGCAAACACAATAATTATGAGCAATGAGACGCAAGAAAATCAATTCGATATTGTTCAGTGTTAGCCTGGAAAGTAAAGCACAAAGTTATGTAAGGAAGAGTAACTGAATGTTCTGGAAATGAGTCTAATACACACGCACGGGGTGGCTGTACTGTGCCCACGGTTCCTGCTGTGCGTATGGCGTGTATGTGAGCGGGGGGACGCTGAAAGGATACGTTGGTTGCGTCATGCTGAAGTGTCCCCATGGTCCGGCCTCGCGATACTGTGGAAATGCGGCACTGTATGGTGGTAGTGGCGGTTGCTGCCACATAGGATACTGGCCCGGCATTTGTTGCTGATAGCTACATTGACTCTCTGCTGTACCACCAAATCTGGATTCGCTGTACTGTGATTCCAGACCTGGTGCTACAGCAGAGGACACTGACAGTCCACCTTGACTCTCCGGTGCAGCACCGAAGCTGGATGCACCACAGAGCGATTCCAGGTTGGGTGCTGCAGCGGACACTGACTGTCTGCCGGCTGCGACATTAGCGTAAGTGTTGGTGGTGCCAGCGTGTCCTTCACGTCGCTGACGGCGGTGACGGTCACCACCTGCAGGCTGGTTGTTGGGAGTGGTGACGTCAGTAGCTGGCCCTCCTCTCTTTATGTTGAGGGCCAGACTGATGGTGCCCTGGCGACTAGGATGGATGGGGTCACCGCGCCTGTAGAATTTTCTACGCGGCAACCCATCAACAGCAGTAAAGACCTGAGTGTTGTCTATCAGTGTGACACCCAGCTTTCTGCACACATGGAACAGGTTACTGTTGGAGGCGGTGATGGCCCTATACAGCTGGTGTCTACTGTCGGTCGGCAGGATGGAGGATGCCTGCAGACGAGCGCCGGGAAATACCCGCCTGCATTCCCGGACGAGCTGTTCCCACACAGCGCTGGTCACTTCCTTCTGTTTGCAATCGTTGATCCCCACGTGGAAGGTCACCAGTGCCACCGCTGTGTGGGACGCGTGTTGTCGCTGGAGCCAGTTCAGCAGGTGGACAGTCCGCAGGCCAGAGACAGATAATACGTCTACTTTTTCTATAGGGTAGGTGGGCATCTTCTCTGCCTTGATGTTGCGAACAACAGAGTCTCCAATGACCAGCGTGGTGGTGTCACTCTGCACTGAATGTCGCAGTATTTGCTCATCTGGAGACATTTTGTTATTACGCTGCTGCTGGCTGCTGGCGTGGTCATACCCGTTGTTGACCTCAGGCAGGCCGCCGGTAATCCGTACTGGTATGAGTCGCTCTGGGCTCTTCTCGGCTGCACTCACAGCCTGTACCGTGGCCAGTTCTTGCAGAACGGGTGGAGGGGAGGGGTGACAGGGAGCAGCGATTGCGCTGCCCGTTACCTGGCGCGGAGACGCACAGATATCAACATTGGCAGACAGGTCAGTTTGAGTGTTACCACTCATGGCAACGTCTGAGTTGTTGGACGCAGTGGCTGATTTCTTTTTCAACTGTTTTTGAATTTCCCTCAGGCGCTGCTTGTGGCTCTGTTTGGCGGAGGATAGCTGGTTGACAGTGCCGTCTGTGGCGTGTTGAGCTGTCTCCACACCAGTTATCCTGTCGTCCAGGCCGGACAACACTTCGCCCACACTTTTCTCCGTAACCTGTAGATCTCTGGCTCTCTTGACCGCCTCGTCACGGAGCTGACTCTCGAGCTGATCAATCCTGGCTAGGGCTGCTGAAAGTCCTTTGAACAGTGTACTGACGTCAGCGCGAAGGTCCGTGATGAGGTTACAAGCACTTTTGAGTTGTGCTCGCAGAGTATCAGGGTCAGTGGTGTCCTCGTGAGGACAGGTAGTCCCGAGGGCCGTGGTGGGTGCGGCCTCTGTATTACGTAATCCCAGTCCCGGAGACGCGGGACTGGCGTTCGTGTTTGGTCGGGTTGGGGGAAGGGGCGTGGCAGTGGACATTACGCCATCAACTGTTGCCGCAACAAGTGAAAAATCAGTGCGGGCGTTCTGAAGTGGCTGGCCAGTAGATGTGATGATGGGATTAGTCGGGGATGAGTGGTCGGATAGAAGGGGCGTCGGTTGATAATCCCCCGGAGACGCGGGACTGGCGTTCGTGTTTGGTCGGGTTGGGGGAAGGGGCGTGGCAGTGGACATTACACCATCAACTGTTGCCGCAACAAGTGAAAAATCAGTGCGGGCGTTCTGAAGTGGCTGGCCAGTAGATGTGGTGATGGGATTAGTCGGGGATGAGTGGTCGGATAGAAGGGGCGTCGGTTGATAATCCCCTGTGATTGACGACTCTGCCGGCTGCACAAGAAGAGAGACTTCTTTGTTGTCCGAGGGAGTGGAGAGGGTAGGCGTGATGGGGGTGTCTGCTAGGGAGACAGCCAACAGCAGGCCCCGTGAGGAGTTGGAAGGGGTGGCGGGTGAGGTGACGATACTTTCTGTAACGTCAGGGCCAGATGCAAGATGGTTGTTGGTGACGGGGACATTGTCTGTAGGGTCCGCTGTACCGGCCAGGAGCTGTTGTACATAATCACAAAGGGAGAGAGAGAGAGAGAGAGAGAGAGAGAGAGAGAGAGAGAGAGAGAGAGAGAGAGAATCAATGAATCAATGAATCTTTATTTTACAACGGTGAAGATATTAACACAGTCAGTGACTATGTCATTTTTCGTACCTGCCGTTGCTACAACTACGACTAAGTGCAAAATATACATAAAACAGGGACATCAAAGCACAGTGATACAAAATATATAGTCCACTAAAGACAAACACGCGTGTACGCCGCGCACAAACGCACTCACGAGTCCACACACACACACACACACACACACACACACACACACACACACACACACACACACACACAGACACACACACACGCACACACACACAGACGCATACACATGATTGTTAGAATATACACGTACATTCATGTGTCTACGAATAACTAGATATTATTATTTGAGTAATGTCAGATACATATAAAGACTTGCCTTGAAACGAGATAATGTTGGAGTGGCTTTAACGTGATGTGGGAGTGAGTTCCACAGTGTTCCACAGCCAAATTTCCTGCAATGTCTAAAGTACGGCTTAATAAACGCCGATTTAGGTGAGAACGCTTAAATAAAGTTTCGACACGGAGGTGCTCAGTGGAATGTAAGTGAAAGCGCTACACCAACGCAGCGTTCACTTAAGACACTCAGTCTAGTCCGCAAAGAATGTGAGAGAAGTCCCGAAGTCCGGGCAAGTCAGTCGTGTATCAACAGAAGCAATGAAGATACGGCACCATACGCACTTTTATCATGCAGTACTAAAGGTACTAATTTACACTCGTGAGAAACACAGATGTGAGTGTAACCTGCATGAGGCATCTATCCTTACGAGCACATGTACCTGCAGGAGCTCATGAGGATCTATGTCTCTTGCATTTGAGGCTTGTAGATGGCATGTGGTAGTTATCATCATGAGCCCGTGCATGTGCAGGGGCTCACGAGGATGCATGCCTCTTGCATTTGAACAGGTAATCGCGGCCAGCATGAGGTATCTATCCTCCAGAGACCGTGCAACCGCAGGGGCGCATGCGGATCTATGCCCTCTGCATTTAGAATTTGCGGTCAGCATGAGGTATCTATCCGCATGAGCCAGAGCAGCTGCAAGGGCTCATGAGGAAACATGCCTCTTGCATTTGTATTTTGTAGTCAGCATGCATCCTCATGTCTGCTTGCAAGCAGACATCAAGAGACTGGGAACCACCTGGAGTAGAATCGAAGGAGAAGCACATGACAGGAGTTGCTGGAGGTCTCTCGTCGACGGCCTATACCCAGGTAGGGGTGACAGGCGTAAGTAAGTAAAGTAATGCATCCTCATGTGTCCGTGCAGCAGCAGGGGCGCATGAGGAACTGTGCCTTTTGCATTCAGATTGTCAAGTTAGTTTCGTTCCTCAGAGGTCACACTCTGCGTTCCGGCATTGACGAAGTAAACAATTAAACACATGCAGGTATATACGGCAGCAGCAGCTGTGCCATAAGCTGCATTGTTTGTAGGGGATTGGGAGGGGTTGTCTCTGTTGGTGGCGATTGTTCCCACCCTCTGGGCGGCGTTTTTGCTGTAACTGCGGCGGGCTCAGCGAAGGGGTGTCCAGCTGGTATGTAAGTACTAGCCGCTGGCATGTTGGAGAATTCCCCCGGTGACGTCACGACTGGTCCGCCCTGACCTTGCTGAGGACGCGGGGTAAAGGCGTGGCCGGGCTGGCGGGTGTTGTGGGCCTGAAGCTGGTCCCCCCTGTGACGTCACGACTGGCCCGCCCTGACCTTGCTGGACGCGGGGTAAATGCGTCGCTGGGCTGGCGGGTGTTGTGGGCCTGAAGCTGGTCGCGCTGTGGTTGCTCGTAGTTCTGCAGAGTTCTACCACGTCTCAGGTCCTGCTGTTGGTGTCTGGCTCCGCTGAATGGCCTGAGGGACTCTTGCTTCTGGTTGTAGATGTGAAGAGGTTGGCTGCTGGCACGGCGGCTCTCCTCCATCCCGTGTCCGCTGTGGGGCTGGCGTGGAACACCTGCAAAGCGAATGTTCAGTGCCAGCTTCATGGCAACAGCAGTACTCGGGTGGGTGCCGTCCTGGTAGAGCTTCTTTCGGGGGACTCTGTTGGCTGTGAGGAAGATGGAGGTGTGGTCCGTGAACAGAATCCTCATCTGCTCACATGCCTCCCTTAGGGCGTCATTGGAAATGGAGGCGGGGGCAAAGAGGGGGTGGTTCTGACCTCTCGGGGGCATGATGCCAGAGGCCTGAATGCGGGCATTGGGGAAAACGGAGGTCAGAAGACGGAGGAGCTGTATCCAAGCCGGCTTGATGGCAGGGCCCTGTTGCATGCAGCTGTTGATGCCGCCGTGAAACACAACTCCGCGGATGTGTCGTGACTGGCGCTGATTGCGCAGCCATTCCGCCAGTTCGCTGACACTAAGCCCCGACACCGACATGTTCTGCACGACGGCGCCGTCCACAGACATCCTCCGGGCATCGACCCTTTTTAGGACAGAGTCGCCGATGAGGAGCGTGTTAACGTCGGGCCTGATAGTCTGGGGTTGCAGGTTGTCCAACGGAGTGACTGGTGATGCTGAGGTATTGGTCTCACGGGAGTCGGTGGCAGCGTTGAGTGCGGCACCGTCGTCAGTATCAGCACCTGGAACCTGCTCCTTCCCGCCGCCATTTGACAGGACAGCAAACATGTTCTCGATGATGACGTCAGGGTGGGGGGTGCACGAACAGTACTATTTCCTGAAGATTTGGGGGAAATGGGGGATGTCGACTTCAGGGAGGATGGTTTGGATGTGGTGGTGGGAGAGGCGGGAGAGCAGGCTTGGGTTTGTTTGACTCTGCTGCCACACTCAGTGCCGTAAGCTTCCGCTCCATGTCGTGTAGCATGCTGGCATGGCTGTATTTGCAGGACGTCAGCTGGTTTAGGCGGTCGCTATGGCCTTGCTGTGTTTTTTGTCACTGGCTCTAGCGATGAGTTGATCGCTTCAGTGACAAATCTGTCTGTTGCCCTGGAATAGTTTTTTTTCAGTTTGACGTCACTGTCGCGGGCGAGACTGTCGAGCTGTGACTGACTGTCAGACAAGGAGGAACAGCGAGCTTACACTTCTGACATCTCTCTCCGCGTCAGATGTAGCTCTGCCTGTAGTGTGCGGATGGTGGTTTGCATCATGAGCATCCACTCCAGTACAGGCCCCTGACACAGCGCAGAGAGCTCGATAGATGGCGGGGTGATGAGGTCAGCGTTGAGAGGACTGATGACATCAGGGCGCGGCGTGACCTGATCAGGTTGATCCAGAGCTTTGGCCGGCGGGGGGTCATTAGGGCCGCTGGGGGAAGAGGTCCCTCTAGGAGGAGTAATGGGATTACCCTCCCCCGCTGGGCGGACGGTGTGGGTCGAGTCGCAGGCGAGCAGGAATTTCTCCACGGCTGGCTGGGCGGAGACACCTGGCGAGCTGGAGGGCGTTCAGGGCAGGTGTCCGGGGTTCGCAGCGGTGTCTGACACTTCATTGCTTGAGCTGCACTGAGCCGAGACAGAATCAACGGCAAGAGGGGGCGAAGGACTGGCCTGAGGGGCTGGGAGATTTGAGCGCTGGCCATCTTGGCAACGCTGTCCTTCAGTGCGCCGAACTCGTCGTCAACCCAAGTTTTACAGCAGTTGCCTTGGGCTAGGCCTGTACCGGTGGTATAGAACAGTGTTACTGTAATTAGTTTCCGGGTCCCGTTTAACAGCTGAATGATAGTTTCATAAAGTTCACTGGTCTTGGGTGGGCTGTTAGGAGCACTGGTTTTCAAAGCCTCATGATCTTTATATCTGTCTCTCCAAGAGAGAGTTACACCAGGCGGCATAGGCTCCTCGCCATAAAATTTGTGTAGGGCTCTCCTCCACAGGGGTATCTTCCAGCCCTCAGTTTCGAAAGTCACTTGAATTGGATCGTTAGACCGTATTATTTTTTTTTCTAATGACAGTCTTGAGATGGCCCAGTGGAGCGTGTGACTGGCATAGTGGAAGTATGGTGGTGCCGCCATAATCAGCTTGTACTAGGGGGGTCGACATGTTTGCGCTGTTGAATGTTTACGGGTTTTCGTTGGTATAAATGAAGAGATATTCAGTGGTCGACAATGATTTGCACTGATTTATCTTCGGCGGCCACTTTTGACAAACCCAGGGCTCCACGAGAGTTCAAACTCTTATTTCTCCCATCTCTGCTTTTATGTTTGACAAATATAGAGGCGGTCGGATGATGAGGTCAGACCCCTGACCCCTGGGCCAGGCATCTTCGCTGGTGTGTTTACACAGTGTTGGGACTATGATGACAGGCGTAGCCAGGTCTGACGCCCCCTGTCTACAAAACACTCGAGGCCATATGAGTCACCGCACACGTGTACAAAATTTGAAAATAGAAAGCAAGAGAGTTCAGTGAAAATCGTATATGGGAAAACACTCATAAGTCATTACTCACGAAAAATTCCATCCTCTCACGTGCAAAATCGCCAGAATGTAGAAGACACAATCACAAACCCCTGTGCCAAATATCATACTTGGCAAATTCACTTAAGACACATGAATCCACTGCGAGCTGGAGCACGATATGAATGCGTGCTGACGCTCCCGATGCAAGAGAGAGAGATGGGGGATAGAGAGAGATGATGAATCTTTTTTTTTATTCAGGATAAAACCATTAGGCAACTCAATGCCTGTCTTACAAGCTGTCCTGTAAACAAAAGAGAACACAACAGGAAAAGAAACATAACATGCAAATAATAATAATAATAATAATAATAATAATAATAATAATAATAATAATAATAATAATAATAATAATAATAATAATAATAATAATAATAATAATAAGATGATGAAGAAGCAAAACTAGGGGGGGGGGGAACACAATAGGGGAATCATCGAAAGGAGGAAAAAATGACAATGGAGAATTTGTAACTGCCTCCGATGCAAAAAAAAAAACAAGAGAACGAAACGCGTGCACAGGATTAATATTATACTTATCTAAGACAGTGTCATAGAATCAGCAGCATCAATAGCGTATAGAGACACCGACAAGACAATAGATGATCAGTTAGCAAATGTAATGAGAAAACGAAAAATATTTGACGTTTACGTGTTATCAGCAGTATTATTCTTATATGGCAAACTGTGAAGTCACGCTGATTGGAAGTGAGTGTGCAATGCACGTTTAAATGGGTTTTATAGGAAAATGATTTAATGTTTAATGGCAATGAGTTCCAGACAGAACTACCAGAAAATAGAAGGCTTGACTTGTAGAGATCTATCCGTGGGCGGGGTAAGTGAAGCAAGTCATTCCTCGTATGTAGTTGATGCCGAGGGCTGAAGTTAAATATCATGCGCAGATATTCCGGGACGTGATAATGAAATATTTTGTGCACGAGGACGCATTTGTTAAATTTGAGTTGTTCCTTCAGTGTAAGCAGGCCAAGGGATTTTATTTTCTCTTCCGTTGAAGTAGGGTTAGGAATAAATAACTTAATTGAACGACGATACAGCGAATTTTTTTTTTTTTTTAACTGAAGTTCACTGCATTCGTCCCACAAAGAGGATGCATAGTCACAGTGGCTTTTAATGTGTGCGTGAAAGAACAATGTACAGCACTTTGTACTAAGAATATGTCTAAGTTTAGATGGCAGAAATACATTCCTGGTCAAGATTTTGCACAAACTGTCGATATGCGGCGACCAGTTCAGCTGGTCGTCAATTACAACTCCCAGTAGGCGGTGCCTGGATACTTGTTGGATAGGTTTATTGCCAAGTAACAGTTTCAGAGGGGCAGGATGTAGCTGACGCTTTTGGCGGGTTGTTATCAACATGCTTTTGGTTTTAGAAGTACTGATTTGCATGCAATTTTGCGTACACCAATCTGATATTTCATCGAGACTTTGCTGGAGGATACCGTTTAACGTTGTTTTACGTTTGTCAGATGTATGCAGCGTTGAATCGTAAGCAAAGAGTTCGCATTTAACCTCAGGATTTGAGATGGAAAGATGTAGGTCATTGATGGATAAAGAAAATAAAAGAGGCCCTAGGATAGATCCTTGGGGGACTCCGTGCCTGACTATACCTTCTTTCGAATACCTTCCGTTTGAGTACACCTTCTGTCGGCGGTTACTGAGGTAGGAGGAGAAAAAAGCTATAGAGTTCGAATCAAGCTTATATACTGAAAGTTTCTTTAAAAGAATGGTGTGATCGACTAAATCAAATGCTTTGCTTAGGTCCAGAAAAACTGCACCATTTAATTTGGAATTGTTTATTGATGAGAGCCAAGAGTCGACAATGTAATAGTGATAACACTGAAATAGGACGGAAATCGTGTGGACATTTTGGATCTGTACATTTGGGAATGGGGACAACTTTAGCATCTTTCATGGCATCTGCAAAAATACCCTGCTTGATAGAAAGGTTGAATATAAATGTCAAGGTGTCAGCTGTGTATGGAAGGGACAATTTCAGTACCATGTTGTTTATTCCATCCAGGCCACACGATTTACTTGTTAGAGTAGAAATATATTTACCTACTTCAAACACTGTCATAAGAGGTATGGAGAATGACGCACCAGGTGCAGACTCACAGTGTGTGCGCAGTTTATCAGAACAACTGTAACTATCAGTGCCACTGGAAAAAGACTGTACAAGGGACTCAGCAATATATAAAGAGTGGGATTTGAAGTCGTCTGGAGTTATACCTGGAGAGGTAGAAGCATTGATGGAACTCCTCTTCTTTGTAAACAAATTGATTGCATTCCAGACACTTCGGGTATCTTTACCCTCTGCGATAACTTTTTCCTCATGCGTTTTCTGTGCTTTTCTAACTAAGGATTTTACAAGATTACGTTGTTTCTTAAAATCCAAAAACTTTTTCTGCCGTTTTAAGTCATCTCTTATTTTCATTGCGTGAATGATGTCCTTTGACAACCAAGGCGGAAGGGTAGGGTGTTTAACGCGTTTAGTCCTGAGTGGGGCATGTTTATCGAGGAACCAAAGAAATAGCTTGTACCAAAGCGAGAGGGCTTCATTGGGATCATAAGTGTTATAAATAAGGTGAAATGGCGTGAGTGAGAGGTCATGAAGAAAGTCATTTTTGTTGAACTTTGTGTAAGACCTGTATGTTATGGTAGTGTGGTGTTTGTGCTGGGGTCTATCACTTTTAACTGAAAGATTAAAACAAGTAGGAAAGTGATCACTAATGGCTACATTCGGCACGTGGATGTGTGTGACAGCAGGTACATTTGTAGTGTAGATGTGGTCAATCAATGTGGCGGATGACAAAGAAACTCTAGTGGGAGGCCGAACAATCTGCTGCAGGCCAAATAATGAGGTGGTGCAATTCCACGCCGCATTACCAGTCTTTTGCAGGTCAATATTAAAATCGCCTAGAAGGTGTATATCTTTGTTGTGACGTTGTTGCACCTTATCCATCATGGTGACAAAATCATCATACCATGAGAATGTGGCTGAAGGGGTGCGATAAATAAATCCAATTAGTGTGGGGGAAGATTTGTCACATTTCAATTCAAGAAATAAACTTTCAACGTGACAAGACTCTAAATCCATGCGGCGGGTAACGTACTGGCGGATAGAGTTATGAATGAGAGAGAGAGAGAGAGAGAGAGAGAGAGAGAGAGAGAGAGAGAGAGAGAGAGAGAGAGAGAGAGAGAGAGAGAGAGGGAGAGAGAGAGAGAGAGTGAGAGAGAAAGAGAGAGAGAGAGAGAGAGAGACAGACAGACAGACAGACAGACAGACAGACAGACAGACAGACAGAGAAATGGAATATGAGAAAGGAAAGAGAGAGAGATAGGGAGTTGCAGCTGCAGTTAGCTCAAGATGCGAGGTCTAGAAAAGCTTTAGAGGGTGATTCAGTAGGTCGGGGATTACGTAACTTCCCTAGATTATCGGTGTTTAAGGAGTCTGTGGACTCCATTGACGCCTTTCTGTGTCGCTTTGAGGCTCATGCACAGGCATTGAGTTGGCCACCTGTCAACTGGCCCGTTTTGCTTTCGTCCGTGCTAGGTCAGGCCTTGAGTCTTTTCCATAGTTTGAACGTTTCGCGGAACGTAGATTATGATACTTATAACTCATTCTACCCCAACACCGAAATCCGCAAAATTTCCCGTTGTCCTCTGAAGACTGCATTGAAGTGCAGGACACAGATCGACCAGGAAAGTTCAAGGGTGATGCCAGAATAGCTTGGCGCCTATAGGCGCCAAGCTATTCTGGCATCGCCCTTGAACTATCATGGTCGATCGTTGTCTTGTTGTGGTGTGTCTGGGGTAGAATGAGTTAAGGAGTGTTGCAGTGCCAGTCGGAGAGGAACCACAGCTGGGCGGAGTGTGTTCAGCTGACGGAGGTAGTTGCCTACTGTTGGTGGACGGTGTTGTAAACGGATGTTAAGGGTCGTTAAGGGGTTAAGGGTCGTTCGCCGCCTAGGCTGGAGTGATCTCACGCTCTGATCTCTGTCGTCTCTTTGTGCGGTTTCTGTGTTTGTTTCAATGTGATTTTTGGACTACTGCTCTACGATGTGGGAGGCTTTCTTTTGGTGGGCACTTTGTGCGTATCCACCTCTTCGTTTGCTGGTTCTGTGCGCCGTGTTGTCGACAAGGTTTGCAGATTAAACAACATAAACATGGTGATCTGAAAGTGCTGCGTTTTAATGCTCGCTCATGCCGTCCTAAGGTTATTGACATACATGACATGATCTTAGACAATGATGCTGATGTACTTATGCTGACTGAAACGTGGCTGTACTCGCAGGGTGATGAAGCTAGCATTGTTGCTATGACCCCTGACTATAACTGTCATTCATTTCCCCGTACCGGATCGAGAGGTGGTGGGATCGCCTTCATTACACGGGCCAGCCTTTCCGGTTCTGCGTCATTTAGGGTCTTGGATTACACGTCTTTCGAATGTGTAGAGATGCGACTGACAGTGAACAGTACTTCTACCTGTGTTGTGTCCTTGTACAGGCCTCCACCGAGCAAATCGAACAAACTGATAAATTCTGCATTCCTTCGGGAATTCCCGGAACTGTTGTCAAGTTACACAGATCGCAGATGCGATGTCTCCTTCCTGGGAGACTTTAACTTTCACTTCGACGACCGCTCTGACCCACAGGTGAATAAACTGAAAACTATGCTGGGTGACTTCGGTCTTCCCCAGCTTGTTGATGTTCCGACTCATCGTTCTGGCCACATCTTGGATTGGGTTGTGGTTCATAGTGAGGGCAGTCTGCTGTCCTTGGAGAGAGTGCAGGACTGTGCTGATCTGTCTGACCACTTTCTTGTGACCTGTGGCCTCTCTTTCACCAAGCCTCCACCTCCTACACGGCTTGTTACCTCCAGACACCTCAGAGCGGTGTGTCTTACTGACCTTCAGACTGATGTGAAGGCCTTAGCAGACTCCATGATTAAACAGTGTCCTGACCGAGATCTCGGTGGTCTCGTAAATGACTACAACAGCGGGCTTCTACGGGTCCTTGACAAACATGCCCAGCTGTCACTAGACGTGTTAGAGACCGTCATTCTGCCCCCTGGGTGTCTGAGGGGGTCAAGGAAGCGAGACGCAGGAGGAGACGAGCTGAACGACGATTTAGGAAGACCCGACTCACTGTGTTCAAAGAGATCTTCGTTAAGGAGAGGGCAGCTGCAAGATCGTTTCTCTTAGCGGCCAAGAGACAGTTTTACTGTGACAAGATTGACTTTGCAGTGTCTTCCAGCAAACAGTTGTTCTTAGTCACTAACGAACTCTTAGGCAAATCAAAATCCACTTCCTTCCCTTCTGACATCCTCCGTTCGGAACTGCCACAGCGTTTTTCTGATTTCTTCTCACGGAAAAGTAGCCTTCTGCGTGATGAACTAGACTCTCGTTTATCCGCACAAGCTACCTTTGCTGTGTACGACGGTCCCATGCTTTCACATTTTGATCCTGTCACAGAGAAGGAGATTTTTGAGCTAATTGTTAAATCACCTTCCAAGAGTTGCATGTTGGACCCGATCCCAACCTCCCTCACAAAACAGTGCCTTTCTGAACTTGTCCCGGTGATAACTGCCATTGTCAACACATCTCTTTCCACATGTTCAGTCCCTGGGCAGTTTAAACAAGCTGTAGTTAAGCCTATCTTGAAAAAGCCAGGTCTCGATACAAATAACCTGAAGAATTATAGACCAGTTTCCAATCTCCCCTTCATTTCAAAGATTCTTGAGAAAGTCGTCCTGGGACAGCTTCAGAAACACTTGTCTGGTAATGGTCTTCTAGAAGTGTACCAGTCTGCCTACAGGAAGGATCATAGCACAGAGACTGCTGTACTGACTGTCCTTGATGGCCTGTTGGTAAAGGCAGATGAGAGATTCGTCTCTATTATGGCCCTCTTGGACCTCAGTGCAGCATTCGACACGCTTGATCATTCCATTTTACTAAAAAGGCTTGAGATTACATATGGAGTGAAAGGCACTGTTCTTGACTGGTTTAAATCATATGTCAGTGATCGGTGTCAGTGTGTTATTCTTGATGGTATTGTATCAGCTCCAAGCCCCTTTGTGTACGGAGTTCCTCAGGGTTCCGTCCTGGGACCCGTCTTATTTACATTATACTCCCAGCCTCTGTCAGACGTTATTTCTGCTCATGAGTGTGACTTCCAGAAATACGCTGATGACACGGAGCTGTCAAAGGGCGCACCTCCTGATGAATTTTCTTCAGTTCTGTCGGGCATTGAAACATGAATAGACGACGTTTTAACGTGGATGAATAGTAACAAGCTGATGTTGAATGCTGACAAAACTGAAGTAATTCCTGTTGGTGCTCCCTCCCGGCTCCGACTTGTAAACAGTGCTTCTGTCAACATTGCTGGCAGCACCATTCCCTTCAAAACATCAGTTAGATATCTTGGTGTCAAGATAGATCAGACACTGGCCATGCACGATCAAATTAGCAGTGTTTGTCGAGCCTCATTCCTGGAGCTCAGACGCATTGCATCTATCCGGCCTTATCTCTCTGAACGCGCTTCGGCTAGACTAGTCACTGCGCTGGTAACTTCCCGCCTTGACTATTGTAATTCCATCTATTCAGGTCTGCCCATGGAACAGGTATGTCGGTTGCAAAGGGTTCAGAACAGCACTGCACGGCTTGTTCTAAAGAAGCGTAAACGCGACCACGTGACACCCATGCTTAAAGAACTCCACTGGCTGGCGGTAAAGTTTCGATGCCAGTACAAGATGGCAACTCTGGCATACCGTCACTTCGACGGGACTCTACCGGCTTACCTTTCTGCTTCACTCTGCACATACCAGCCTTCACGTTCTCTGCGGTCCTCCAGTGAGAAACGTTTGAAGGCTCCGAAGCGTAACTTGAAAACTGTTGGTGAACGCTCATTTAGCTTTATTGCACCTTCAGTTTGGAACTCGCTGCCTGTCAGTCTTCGAAATCACTCTACTCTCCCTCAGTTTAAGGCTCAGTTGAAAACTCATTTCTTCCAGCTTGCTTTTCCTCTGTCGTAGATCCGTGGTCCTGTTGTATTTATTTGTAATGTTTCATATCGTCTATGTCATGTTTGACTGCGTGTGTTAGCACAATGAGTTTTTGCGACAAAAAGATTTTGCGCTATACAAGAACCATTCATTATTATTTATTTATTTATGTGTCGCTTCTGTTCTCCGTGACTCAGGTACAACGACCGCAAGGGTTAGACGTAGCCTCGTTAGGGACGATCAGTTCATGGGGGAGACGATTTCGTTTACCTTTGGCCAGGATAGAGGTTCACACGGAGTTTTTCTCAGGGTATCTGATTTCGTGTGTCATCGACGAGCCAGTAGTTGATTTAGTTCTCGGTAAAATGACGGGTGTGCAGCCAGTCATCGGATGTTCGGGGCGTGTAAGCGAGCGCATGTTTCTCGCGCTGCAGTCGCATCAGTCGCGACGAGAGCTAAGAGCACCCGTTCTCGTGAGCAAAAGGTCCGTGTTGCCATTAGGGGTAAAGTTTTCGGTCCGTGGGTTTGGCCCACCAGTTGGGTTGGCCAGAGGAGGAATAGTCTTGTTGCGGACAGAAATACCGCTCACCACCCTGTCTTTACGTAAGACGGTCACTGCTGGATCTCACTATTATGTGGCAGTCGTTGGGTCGTTTTCATTTCTAGAGGTGCTTACGCGTTCGTTCTGTTTTTGCGTTGTATGTGCGAGCCGAGGGTGTGCGTTGAGGTTTAAGTGTTCGTGATATGGTAGTGCAATGCGTCCAGTAGTCTTAAAAACAAACTCCGTCGTTTTTTTGTTTTTTTTTATCTGGAGAAAGGGGGAATTGTGATGAAACTCTATGCTCGTGCATAGGGTTAACACAGAGGGTTTAGTACGGTTCGGTTTTAAAGCGTTTTTTTGTGTGACAGATAGTCCGTGGGGGGGGGGGGGGGGGGGGGGTGGCAAGAGGCCCACATGAAATCGTAGGGAAACGTTTTGCACGTTTTTTTTATTTTGTTTGAGTTTCAGGAACATCAGCGAGGGCTAGACTGTCAGTAAGAACGGTTGTATGTCAGATACACTAGCCGTATTCCAAGACTCTGAAACCTAGAATTGAGAGTGCTTGTCGGGGGCGGAGAGACGGACGCCGAGACGTCAGTCGCCAGAGGCTACCTCCGAAGGACCTATTGTACCGGTTTCAGGACTCTTTATAAAATTTCAAATACAAGCGATCAAAATTTCCGAAACCTCATTAGCTTAGCTGACCATTCGCACCACGTGAGTGTCATGTATTTGTCTTGTACTGTGTTTGTCTTCGGTGTGTATGTGTGTGTGTGTCACGTGAGCGTGCGTGTTGGGTTCAGTTCGCTGCGCATTGAGCCGATTTGCAGGACTGGGAAAAGCATCTATATAATAACCGGTATTATTATTATTATTATTATTATTATTATTATTATTATTATTATTATTATTATTATTTCATCTCCATCTCTTCACTCAAGGAGTGAGCGACCGGTGTCGAGACACCGGGGTCAGCAAGGACTGCGCTACAGGACTGGAGGAGGCAGAAGAAAAAGAAAGATGAAGGAGCAGATTTGATGAAGGTGAAGATCCATGCACAAAATCTGCGCGACCTTGAGAAGGGAGTTTACCTGAAGTACAGACTAGAAGGCTCTCTCTTCGACCTCCGTCGACTGGATGCCAGGATCAAGACCATCGAGAGACTGATCCTTGAGGGTTGAGAGTGTTATGTTTGCAGATGACTGTGCGCTGATGGCGCACATGGAGTCTGACCTCCAGACCATCGTCAACAGGTTCTCGGAAGCCTCTGGACTGTTTGGCTTCACTGTCAGTCTCAGCAAGACCGAGGTCCTGCACCAACCAGCCCCAGGCACATGAGCCCCCCCCCCCCCCCCCCCCCCCCATCAAATTGTATATTGAAGGCACCGAGATGAAGAAGACTGTCGACCAGTAAAGGTACCTTGACAACATCATCTCTTCTGACGGTACTATCGACAAAGAAATCGCAGCTCGCATCAGCGAAGCCAGCCAACCCCTGGGTCGCCTGCGCACTCGTGCGATAAATAACAAAAACGTCAAGCTCTCCACCAATATCAAAATCTACAAGGCAGTAGTCCTCCCCAGCCTACTCGACGGCTGTGAGTCATGGACGCTGTACAGAAAGCACCTCAAGCAGCTTGAACGTTTCCACATGAGATCCTTGCGCTCACTCAGGGGCATCAAATGGCAAGACAAGGTGACAAACCTGTAAGTCCTGGAAAATGCTGGCTTAGTGAGTGTTGAAGCCTTGATCTTAAAGTCACAACTCCGCTGCACAGGTCATGTCATACGCATGTATGATTCTCGCATGCCAAGTCAACTTTTGTATGGTGCACTCTCAAAAGGCCACTTGAAGCAAGGACGGCCAAAGAAACGCTTCTAAGACTGCATAAGAGACAGCCTCAAGTACTGCGTCTTCCCGGTAAAGGAAATTGAAGCACAAGCGCAAGACAGATCCGGCTAGCGTGCCGCCACCAGGAAAGCCTGCACGCTCTTTGAACACAATCGGCGAGAACGGATCACCAGTGCCAGAGCGCGCAAAAAGACAGAGTCGACTCTCCCCACAGCTACGTTTCAGTGACCCCATTGCCCTCGCAGGTGTGGCTGCAGGATTGGCTTGGCCAGCCACACCCGCACCCACAAATAGAAATCATGCACAATGACGACATCATCGGTTTCGATGGTCTACCCTTTACAATTCAAAGACTCTAAAACCTAGAATTCAGGTTATGTGTTTTATATATATTATTGATGGTTACTGCGTTAAAGATATCATGCAATAGTAGAAGTTAATTCGGTTGTGTAGTGTTGACTGGTTTGGTTCAGTTATGTTGGTTTAGACTTCACTGAGGCAACCGGTGTTTTTCTATACAGATATTTACTGAGATGGATAACTAAGGAAGGTGATATTGTATGCCGCCCAAGTCTGTTTCAAGGTAGCGGCAAAGATATGGGGTGTTTCGAAAGTAGTACGGGTTATAATTCACGTGTGTGTGTGTGTGTGTGTGTGTGTGTGTGTGTGTGTGTGTGTGTGTGTGTGTGTGTGTGTGTGTGCGTGTGTGTGTGTGAACGTGTGAGTTGTTTGTATCAGCCAGGGTACGTAATGTATCTCATATTATCCAATGTCTGTCTGTGTGTGTTTAGCAAGTGTTATGATGTAGGACTTTCTTGTTCAGAGTGCTTGTCGGGGCGGAGCGACGGACGCCGAGACGTCAGTCACCAGAGGCTACCCCCGCGGGACCTATTGTGAGGTCATTTCCATCTCTTCACTCAGGGAGTTAGGACCGGTGCCCAGACACCCCGGTCAGCAAGGACTGCGCTACAGAGCGAGTTACGAGGATGTCCACGATACGAGAAACGGGACGACTCGGAAGCGTACGAGGAAGGACGTGCACGCCTAGACGTGAAAGTACAGAACGTAACCAGGCGAGAACACCAAACAGATTGGAGTATGAGAGACAACTACCTAGCCTGGCATTTACATTGTGCGTGTGTATGAAGTGTTGATGTGCATATAGTGAGAAGGGGTGTTGCATATAATTTAGATAATGTTTTCATCGTTTATTTGTTATAAATATCTACGTTAGAAAGAAACCTAGTGTGGTGAGTTTTACCGCGTGAATGTGCCCGTCTGAGTCAGTGCCGGTGTATGCGTCTGTTGTGCCAGTGCGACTGAGGAAAGTTTGTGTGCGTTACACTGGCTAAGGCTTTGCATCAGTTGCCCTCTGTCTCTGTGCCTCTATCTCCATCTGCTTTAGATGAATTTCATGTTGACGCTGCCTCTCTGCCTCTTCTCGCTGTTTCCCTGCCTCTGTTGTTTGAATTTCGAGTTTCCTGTTTTCACGCTCTTTGGTTTTATCTTCTCTCTCCAATCTCTTTTCTTCTCTCTTCATTTTCTCCTTTTCTTCTAGTCTCTTCTCTCTTTCCTTCTGCTTTTCTCTCTCCAATCTTTCCTTCTCTCTCTCCTTTACACACTCGAGGAGTTGAGCCCCTTCGAGTCCACATTTCCTTTCAATTTTAAGGAAAGTCCCCTTTTCCGATTTAGTCATCCTTGCGTTTCACTGCTGGCTGTTGTCTCGGCTACCTTTCCACTGAGCCAACTGAAGAAGTCCCGTCGGACGTGCCAAAATGTTACGTGTGGAATCATGGTCGTAGTATGGTATCACACCAGACGGCACGCACGTAATGTTTTTTTTTTTAACTTCTCTCAGATGCAAACCGTCACACGTGGCTTAAGGATGTAGATCACACTGCAGTAACAGTTCCAACAATATTGTATTGCAGCGATGTGATCTCCACACAATGCGTTCACCAAAGCACTCACAGTTGTTCACTATCTCTTCTTCAATACATTGAACACTTTTGACACACTGCGTCTGTCTTGCAACGTACACCACCGTAACGCTGCGTTTCTCACAATGTACACCCTATACGGGCCACGTACATACGATAACTGTGTGTACCTACAAATGGCAATGTATGACAATGTACAATCGCGCTTCCTAGCCCCGTCTTATAAAGTATCATGCTTTCCCGAATGATCCAGCAACTTCATACAATACAACCAATCAGAACAGAATACATAACGAAAACTCATAAATATTAATTAAAAAGAATACACAAGAGGGATCTACAAAAATTTGGCTGCTATTTCCAGCCCCTAATTTGCGGAATCCCGGCGCGTTATGACATCACACAAGGGTACACTAGACAGGTCACGACCTTGCCCACATTCTCTGGAAATTACACGACTTTTCTTAACACAGACTGGCTGCTAACTTCACGCGCACAGAAAAAAAAAAAAGATTATTGTAGCGGCTTTCTGAAATCAACTCCGTGTATCATAACACAATCCATTCTGCTCTTCTTACGAACGAGAATGAATCTTACTAAAAGGTACGTGATTCGTAATCCTGATAGCTCAAACAAACATCGGATCGCTTCCCGCGATCAATACATGCATGCTGTCACAGAACAACACAACCACAAACGTAATAGTCGCTGACGTCTTAGTTTTATTAAAGAAAATAACACATTATCTTATTATTTCGTAATATAAAATATAGATGAGAAAAATAGCACACAACCTAACAGAAAATTCAAATGACACAGAAGCTCTGAGAGAGATGATGATGATGATGATGATGAAATTTATTTTTCAACAGTAAAAAGTTTTGACAGAAATCAAATCGTCATTTTAAAAACTTGCCGTTGCTAACATCTACAGCATACAAAAGAAGGAACTTTAAAAAATAAAATAAAATAAAATAAAAATAAATTAAAAAAATTATAATAATAATAATTTTAAAATAAAAATATATTTACATACAAAACCCAAAAGCATTACATACAGAAAAAAAAATTATAAACTCATCACACAAACATGCACACACGCATGCACACGCGCGTGCTGCACACACATACACTAGCACACACACACACACACACACAAACACGAGTACACACACATACACGCGCGCAAACACACATACCAACCATTTGCATGAAATACACAAGGTACAGGAAATAATGCAGTGCCTGAGAAGTACTAAGTTTGACTCCTCAGGTAATAATAAAATTTTGTTTTAAAAATTCAGGGTGAGGTTTTAGTTTTCAAGTGTGCAGAGATAGAATTCCAAGCAATGGACCAGAGAATGACAAACTAGTTTTTAAAAGGTCGATTCTTGGCAGTGAAAAGGGTAAGTATTGTTTCTTGAGGTCCGTTCAAGTTCTTGGTGAGGTATAAATTTAGTGATTAGATACTGGGGTGTCAAATTATTCAGTATCTTATGCATAAAGACTCATTTGTTTAAAGTAAGTTGCTTACGCAGACCGAGAATGTTTAAATGTCTAAATTTGTCTGTGGTAGGGATAGGGCGTCTCTCTATCATTTTTACAGCTCTTTTATATGTGGAGTTTAACCTGTTCATGTGGACATCACTGCAGCCGTCCCACACTGTGGAGACATAATCAACGTGAGACTTTATATGAGCATGTAAAAACAACTTACAGGAATTTGTATCCTTTACATGTCTAAGCTGGGACAATAGAAAAGTGTTTGTAGCAATGATCATTTATATGGGTCTCCCAGCACAGTTGTTCGTCAACATTTATTCCTAAGAATGTACGGTCAGTGACTTGTTCGACAGTTTCAGCGTTTAATTGTAATTGTAATGGCTGCAGTCGGCGTTGATGTGTTTGTCGCATGAAGATTAAGATACTCTTTGTTTTATCTGGGTGAAGAACCATATATTTCTGTCTACACCAGTCAGATATGTCATTGAGACTGCGTTGTAAACTATGGCTAATGTCCGTCGTCTTTTTACCAGAAACATAAAGACTCCTATCGTCAGCAAATAAATTACAATTAACGTCAGAAATAGTAATATGCAACGGTAGATCATTGATAAATAGTATGAATAAAAGAGGTCCCAAAATAGATCCATGGGGGACGCCGTAGTATATATTTCCTTGTTTACAGTATCTTCCATGGGTTTACACCTTTTGTTTTCTGCCTTTAAGGTATGATCGGAAGAATACTATAACGGTTGCGTTCAAGTGACAAACTGTTAGCTTATTTAGGAGAATGTCATGGTTCACAAGGTCAAACGCCTTTTTAAGGTCTAAGAATACTGCTCCTGACATCAGGCTTTTATTGATTGCTTCCAGCCAGCTGTCTACAATATGTGTCAGTGACGACTGACAAGAATGTTTCGGTCTAAAACCAGACTGGTGAATGTTAAGTAATTTTCCTTTTTCTAGAAAATCAAGGAGATGTTTTTGAATGTGCTTTTCAAGGGGCTCTGACAAAGCTGACAAAAGTGAGATTGTTCGATAATTATTGATATCTTCAAGATCTTTAGATTTAGGGATTGGGATTACCTTAGCTTCTTTAAGAATGGTTGGAAATATACTTTGCTTTATGCAGAGGTTGAAAATATATGTCAGAGATTCTACAGTATATGGTAATGAGATTTTGAGGGTTTCATTATCAATACCATCAATGCCAGCAGACTTTTTGTTCGGCATGCTAGAAATATATCTGCCAAGTTCCGCAACTTTAATATTAAGAATCGAGAAAGTATTTGATATAATTGCATTTTTGGAGTGTTCTCTGAGAGAACTCGGCACATCATACGGTTTGCTCTTATTTGCAGCTGACAATGCCAGTGTTTCGGCTGTCGCTAAGAAATGGCTATTTAATATATCAGCTGACATATGAGATGGGATTTCGGATACTGATGCCGTTTCCTTCATGTCTCGAATCATTTGTTGGAAAACAAGACTTCTTAGACGCTCTAACTAAATATTTGACTCGATTGCGTTTTTTTTTTTTTTTTTTTTTTTTATTCTTCATACTTTTGCTCTTTTTTAAGTTTGCCTCTGACTCACATAGCCTGCTTGATATCCGCTACTAACCAGAGAGGCGGGGTGGAATGTTTAACTCGTTTTTCACGTATTGGCGCAATAAACATGTGCATTTGATATTTTATCGTCATTTGTCACGTAAATGTGATCAATTAAGTTTGAAGATGTAGATGTGGTTCTATTGGGGATTTTAACTAATTGTTTTAAACCGAATAAGGCTGTTGTTGATGCCCATGCAGCATAGTACCCTTTGGGCTTAAGTAGGTCAATGTTAGAGTCGCCCAGAAGAACAATGTTATCTTTACTTTGATTAACTTTATCCATCATTTCTACGATGTGATCATACCAGTCCCAGCTGGCTGCTGGATTTCTATAAATAAAGCCCAGCAGAAATGGGGGTGATTTAGATGTGTTCACGTCAACCCATCAACTTTCAACTTCGGCTGACTCTAAGTCCTGTCGTCGTTGAACGTTACTAATTATCGAATCATGTATATATACTGCTAGTCCAGTGTGCTGGGGACTTGAGGCATCTCTGTGGAGTACTGAGAAGTTTGGGACTGAGATGGAGTTATCCCTGATAGTGCTTTTGAGCCTTGACACGGAGACACCAAAAACATAAAAATGTGTGGGCGTGTTCAAGAACACAGACAAATCTGGCACCTTATAAACCAAAAATGGTAAATGTTGAGGTGGCCAATTCTCAACTTATCAGTTCGTTGTGGGACAGTTTTTTCGCTATATTTTGGCATGTCACAAACCAAACATATGTAGCAAATAATAAATTACAATAATATGTTAAACAAATACAAATAATGTCAGTGTATATAATATGAATAAGAAAGCGACATAAAAAAACAAGGCAACAACAACAACAAAACAATATTAAAATGTTTTTGACTCCCTTGGTCAGAGTCCAGCTGTGAGTTTGACTTGTTTGGTAATGTCACATACAAAAGATAAAAAAGTTCGACAGATATGTAGAAAAAATTAAAAAACACTTCCAAGTGCACCTAGGGCATTCTCGCCCGATGTTGCAGTTTCCAACTGCTAATAAAATAAAAATCGCACACACACAAAAACAAACTGTCTGAAACACACGCTGTCAAATAAGAGGGGTGTGCCCTATGAATGTCTAAACACACTCTTTCAATCTATGGACGCGTGTCCTAATGCCCGGCGCGTGGCCTGAATGTCAGCTGCAGATAAAACAAGGCTGCGCAGTCACTTCCACTAAGCTGGGACACTCTTGGGGATGGGGGTGGTGGGGGATAGGGAAATACAGTAGGATTAGAGTACGGGTACACCGATCGGCCGTCTGTCACGAAGAAAGGTGGGCCCATGGGAGGTGGGAAGTAACCGTACGGGAGGGGGCGGGGACCGCTGTGACTTCTGTTAATGGAGCAGATCCGGCGTTTGATCCACCACTATGTTGAGTGACTAGCATGCTCTTGTCGAAATCGGGTGCAAGGCTGGAACTGATTGGGGGCTGAGAGCGTCGGTCTCTTGGAGGCACGTTGTCTCTGGCACCAGACTCGCCGTGTGTGTCACCGTGCCCGGGCAGCTTTTCATGGCGGCGAGACTTTGGATGATTCGGTTCTGGCCGGGCTAGGTTGTTGGAGGTGCGGCCAGAGTACGCACGCTTGATGTTTACAGCGAGAGCACTGGTGCCCCGCTTGTTGGGATGGATGGCGTCTCTGAACCAGCCGTCCTTTACCTCGCCGGTTCTTGTAGAGAAGGCGTAGTTATTGTCATAAAAGTTGACATTGCGCACGTTTCCCTGAAGCAGAGGTTGGTATTAGTGATGCATGGGTCTGGCTGCTGACACTCGTTCGTGGGCATGATGGAAGACATGAAGATTTCTGCCTAGGGGAAGACACGTCTGGCAGCAGAAATCACATCCTTCCAGCCCATCTTGCCGATGATGAACCCACGCTTACAGTGGTTGATGCCAACGTATATGACGAATGTGCTGACTTTATTCGTCGGTTCGGCATCGTGAAGGCGCTGGAGGATGCCGGCTCTGTCGAGGCCCGACACTGACACGAACTGCGCCATGTCCGTGCCAGTGACGGACATCAGCTTTCCGTGCAGACCGCGTAGGACAGAGTCACCTATAAGCAGCGTCTGTGTGACAGGCATTAGCTCGGGAATCCCAGCACGGTCGGTGGGTTTGTCAGCACTTGGAGAGCTTCGGGGTTTTGGCGCCGGCTGCTTGTGCTCAGATGTTTGCAGGATAGCAGTGTTGTCGTGAGCTGGATGCGGGGTCGTGGTGGCAGGTGATTTTTCCGGCGCTTGCTTTGCCTCGGTGTTAGAGAGAGGAGAAAGGCCTTTTTGCTGCCTTTCTTGCCGGTCCTCTGTCCCTCCTTCTCCCCCCCTCCAGCTGGGTGATCCGTTGTACTTACTTACTTACTTACGCCTGTCACCCCTACCCGGGTATAGGCCGTCGACGAGAGACCTCCAGCAACCCCTGTCCTGTGCTTCTCCTTCGATTCTACTCCAGGTGGTTCCCAGTCTCTTGATGTCTGCTTGGAGGTCTCGACGCCAGGAGTTTCTCGGCCTACCTCTTTTCCTCTTTCCTTGGGGGTTCCATGACAATGCCTGCCTAGTGATACTGGAAGCTGGCTTTCTCAGACTGTGACCGATCCATCCCCATCTTCTTCGCCCAATTTCATTCTCTGCTGTTATCTGCTCTGTTCTCTCCCAGAGTCTGACGTTGCTGATCTTCTCTGGCCAGTGGATTTTCAAAATTCTTCTAAGGCAACTGTTCATGAAGGTCTGTACTCTGTTGACTGTGGTTTTTGTCAATCTCCATGTCTCTGCTCCATATAGGAGAACTGCTTTTACATTGGAGTTGAAAATCCGGACTTTGGTGTGTTGTGACAGCTCTCTGTAACTCCACACTTTTTTCAACTGGAGAAAGGCTGCTCTGGCTTTACCGATTCGTGCTCTGACATCTGCATCAGTGCCGCCTTTTTTGTCTATGGTGCTCCCGAGATAGGTGAAGGACTCCACCTCCTCCAACGGGGTGCCAGCAAGCAAGACTGGTTCTTCCCTGGTTGCGTTCAGCCTCATTGTCTCTGTTTTCTGTTTGTGAATGGTGAGGCCCACTTGGGACGAGATGTCAGCAAGCCTCGTGGTCTTGTCCTGCATTTGTTGATGAGTGTGGGACAGTAATGCCAAGTCGTCTGCAAAATCGAGGTCGTCAAGCTGTGTCCACAGTGTCCACTGTATTCCACTTCGTCTGTGCTCTGTGGTCATCTTCATGACCCAGTCTATGGCCAGTAGGAAGAGGAACGGAGACAGCAGACACCCCTGCCTGACACCAGTTCTGACCTGGAGCTCTCTGGTGAACTGCCCTTCGTGGATCACGCGACATGTCATGCCATCAAAGCTGCTCTTGATTAGGCGGACGAGCTTTGTGGGTACACCGTAGTGTCGTAGGAGTTTCCACAGAGTCTCTCGGTCCACGCTGTCAAATGCTTTCTCATAATCCACAAAGTTGACGTACAGCGGGGAGCTCCACTCCAGAGACTGTTCCACAATGATGCGGAGAGTGGCGATCTGGTCTGTACATGATCGGTTCTTCCTGAATCCTGCCTGCTGGTCTCTCAGCTGGGGGTCAACGGAGCTCTTCATTCTTTCTAGGATGATCCTGTTGAAGACCTTTCCTGGTACTGACAGCAAGGTGATTCCTCTGTAGTTGGAACACTTGCTGAGGTCGCCTTTCTTGGGAAGCTTGATTAGGTACCCCTCCTTCCAGTCAGCCGGCATCACCTCCTCTTCCCAGATCTTTCCAAACAGTGGGTACAGCATCTCAACTGTTGTCTCTAGGTCTGCTTTCAGAGACTCCGCTGGGATGCCATCTGGCCCTGCTGCTTTGCCATTCTTCAAAAATGCCACTGCTTTTCTGATCTCTTCCCGGCTGGGTCTGTCACAGCTGATGGGTAGGTCGGTCTCAGCCGGCTGGATGTCGGGGGGGTCGGGTGGGCTAGGTCTGTTCAGTAACTCTTCAAAATACTCGGCCCATCTGTCGAGTTGGTCTGCTCTGTCTGCAATAGGCTTGCCTTCTTTGTCTTTTACTGGTCTTTCTGTATGGCCATACTTACCCGACAATCTTCTGGTAATGTCGTAGAGCTGTTTCATGTTGCCGCTGCCTGCTGCCTTTTCTGCCTCTGCTGCCAGGCTGTCTGTGTAGGCCCTCTTGTCTGCCATGATACTCCTCTTCACCTCGCGGTTGGCTTCCGAGTATTCCCCCTGTGCCCTTACTTTGGCTGCTCTCGTCTGACTGTTGTTGACCGCTGCTTTCTTCTCCTTCCTCGCTTCTATCTTCTTCAAGGTCTGTGCCGACAGCCAGTCCTTGTGATGGTGTTTCCTGAACCCTACAGTGTCTTTGCAGGTTGAGTTCAGCGCCTCTCTAACTGCCTTCCACTGCTGCTCTGTGGTGACCGCCTCCTCTTCATTTACTAGCTCCTGTAGCGCTTGAAACCGGTTGGACAGCACCAGTTTGAACTCTTCTCTAACTCCAGTTTCTCTCAGGAGGCCTACATTATAGCGCTGTCTTCTTGTTGTCTCTGTGCGGCTTTTCTTTAGCTTGAGCTTCATTCTTAAGGTAAGCAGATGGTGGTCTGAGGCGACATCTGCTCCCCTCCTCACTCGAACATCTTGAAGGGATCTTCTGAATTTCTTGCTAATGCAGATATGGTCTATTTGGTTCTCTGTTGTATGGTCAGGTGAGACCCAAGTTGCTTTGTGTATTCTTCTGTGTGGGAAGATGCTGCCTCCAATGACAAGCCGGTTTAGAGCACAAAAGTCCACAAATCTCTCCCCGTTCTCACTCATCTCCGAGCCTAGTCCCTGTCTCCCCATCACCTCTTCGTATCCGGTGTTGTCCTCCCCTATTTTGGCATTAAAATCGCCCATGACGATGGTGATGTCTCGCTCCGCACATTTGTCCACGGCACTCTGGAGTCGGTCGTAGAACTCTTGTTTCTCTTCCTCGTCACTGTCATTGGTGGGCGCATAACACTGGATGACGTTCAGCTTGAGCTTTTTCTTGGTTCTAAAGGCTGCTGTTATAATTTTTGGCCCAAGAGGTTCCCAGCCCATCAGCGCTCTCTGTGCCACTGGTGACAGCATGAGTGGATCCGTTGTAGAAGGTGTCTAATTTCAGTATGCAGTGAATCCTCCTCAATGTTGTAGGCGTGGCGGATCTCTCCAACTGCTGACCGGAGAGCAGCTATCTCCGTCATTACGCGCTCCATGGCCAGAGGGTCTGGGTTGAGAACAACAGGGCAGACCGTCTGGCACGCAGACTCAGTAACCTTGACATCAGCAGGTGCGGGAGGCTGAGTGCCAATGCCGCCGACGTCAGATGTGATGGCAGCATTAGCTTTGTTGTCGTTGGTGGAGATAGTGGTAGCACCAGTGCCGCCGTTGTCGTTGCAATTGTCGTAGGTGGTGGTGATAGTAGTGCCAGTGCTGCCGACGTCGGACGTAGGGGCAGTCACTAGCTCTGTTGTCGCTGTTGGTGATGGTGCCAGCGCAGCCGACGTCAGACGTAGGGACAGCACTATCGCTGTTATCGTTGTCGTTGGTGGTGATAGTGTCAGTGCCGCCGATGTCTGACGTAAGGGCAGCACTAGCTCTGTTGTCGCTGTCGTTGGTGGTGATTGTGCTAGTGCCGCTGACGTCAGATGTAAGGGCAGCAATAGCTCTGTTGTCGTTGTCGGTGGTGATAGTGCCAGTGCCGCTGACGTCAGACTGAGCACTAACTCTGTTGTCGCTGTCGTTGGTGGTGATAGTGCCAGTGCCCCCGATGTCTGACGTAATGGCAGCACTAGCTCTGTTGTCGCTGTCGTTTATGGTGATAGTGCCCGAGCCGCCGACTTCTGACGTAGGGGCAGCACTAGCTCCGTTGTCAATGGTGTTGATGGTGCCAGTGCCGCCGATGTCAGACCTAGGGGCAGCACTAGCGCTGTTGTCGCTGGTGTTGATGGTGCCAGTGCCGCCGACGTCTGATGTAGGGGCAGCACTAGCTCTGTTGTCGCTGTCCCTGGTGTTGATGGTGCCAGTACCGACGTCAAACGCAGGTACAGCACTAGCTCTGTTGGCGATGTCGGTGATTTTGCCAGTGCTGTCGACGTCGGAGGTAGGGGTAGCACTTGCATTGTTGTCGCTGTCGGTGACAGTACCGTGTATATTGGAGATAAGGGCGCTGTCGCTGTAGGTGAAATCATCGGTGTCGTCCATGACGGTGATGGTGTGGGTGTCGGTTGCTGACAGGCTGCTGTCAACTGTAGAGGGCGGTGACAGCAGCGCCAACTGACCTTGACCAGACTGAGCGGTCCAGGTGTTGACGATTTCTCTCAGCGCTGCAAACTCCCTGTCCACCCACTGGCGGCAGGACCTGCCCTGAACCAGAAAACTGGCTGTGGTGTAGTACGCATGTATCACAAGTAGTTGCCGCTTGCCGTCCTTTATCCGTATGGTTGAGTGCACTAGGTCTTTCGGCAGGCTGGTTGCATCAAGGTCAATTTGTTGTTCAAAGGCGGTATGGTTTTCCCCGTAGTCTTCCCACGTTGTTGTGACACCTTGGGGTTTGAACTCGCTAACGTAGCGAAGATGTAACACCTTTCGCCACACTGGTAGTTTGCCATGTTCAGTGTTATACGTGATCTGAATAGGGTCCAGAGTCCGTCTGATCTCTTCCACACTTGCCTGCGTAAATGTAAGCTTGGACCGTGTGGTTGGGCCCATCTTGCCAACACTCTGGCTAACAGCAAAAGCAGTGTAAGCCATCACAGACAAAACGCAAATTATCACACACCTGGCCTTGACACTTCACTGTTGCCCGTGGCAGACGAGGACCAGGTGGTGAGAGAGATCTTGCCTGTACCGGTATTGTCACTGTCCCCAGGTCGCCATGCCAACTGTTGAAAAGTGCCCCCTAGCCCCTGTAGACGCACTCAGGCATGAATGGGGAGTTGAGCTCCCGACCCCATTCACAGCTGGCGGGTGTGAAAGCACAGGGGATTAGGCAGTTGGCCGTCAGAAGTGGCGGCAGATGGCTGCCTAGCGCCAGGTACAAAATCACTATAGTCAAACAGGTTTCATGGCTGGTCGAATATGATACAGTTTGTTTAGTTCATATTTGTAAAATTAAAAGTAGTGAAATAGAAAGAAAACAAAAAAAATATATAAAAAGTATATTACAAAATACCTTAATCTCGGCGCAAGGGGTCCGTGAAGAACAACCAGCACACTTACAGTGTACACAAGTTCACACAAAGCACTTCGTCTTCCGCTTGTTCCGAGAAAAATGAACAGATGAAATTGAAAGCTTCATAGATCTCAATCAGGCAAAATTAGAATCGTAATGTTTATATGCAAACTGTACTCACGCGTTGCACAAAATCACACACAATCATATAAAAACGATATTCACATGTGTACATCAAAGAAAGAAAACAGAACACAACAGTACTCCATTATAGTCCTCAGTGGTTTCTTGTCTCGGTATAGTCCCCGATCACTTTTAGTGTCAGTGAGACATTAAAATGAAGATAGTCAGTTGTCTCGGTTGGCTAAACTGCGGAGCTCCTCTGACTGCGACCGCTCTCTTCGGCAGTCAGAGAGATAGAGAGAGAGAGAACAATGAACAATGAACCTTTATTTTCCAACGGTAGAAGTTATTGGTAACAGGACCAGTTTTCAAACTTGCCGTTGCTACATCTACTACATAAGTGACATAGACATGTAAGCATACACATACCACACACTGCTGCATGCACTGCTGCATTCGCTCACGCAAGCACGCACGCACCACGCACATACACACACACACATACCCACACACGCACTCAGGTACGCACGCATGCACATCGCAACCCGCGCACACACACACACACACTTACACACGCACGCACTCAGGCACATACGCACAAAAACAAACACACGCTCTCGGACACGCACTCCAGACATACCTACCCGCATACGCGTACGCACAAAAGAATAAAATGAGTAAAAATACAAAGTAAAGCAATAAACAAAGAACCATTAAGTACATTAAAGTTCATACAGCAAGGGCAAATATGAATGCAGGTGCTATCTCTCCCCCCCCCCTCTCTCTCTCTCTCTCTCACGCCGACACACACACATACACACACACACAGCATGCACGCACGCGCGCGCGCACACACACACACACACATACAGAGTCACACATACAGTACACACACACACACACACACACACACACACACACATACGCGAGCGCGCGCCCAACATGTCGAGCACACACATATGAAGGCAAAAACATTATACACAGTACATGCAGTATTCAAAGGTACTATTTGGCATTCAAATATTATGGTACGGCTATGGGAAAAAGGGACTCTCTCTGTCTCTCTCTCTCTCTCTCTCTCTCTCTCTCTCTCTCTCTCTCTCTCTCTCTCTCTCTCTCTCTCGCTCTCTCTCGCACACATACACACACATACACTCACACACACACACACATACACACACACACACAAACTCACACACACGCACATGTACACATCTGAACACACGTGCAAGTTATCCCAATACTGTAATGATTTGATTACGTCAGATATTCTAGGTGTTTGAAGAGAGAGAGAGAGAGAGAGAGAGAGAGAGAGAGAGAGAGAGAGAGAGAGAGAGAGAGAGAGAGAGAGAGAGACAAAGACAGAGACAGAGACAGAGAGACAGAGAGACAGAGAGAGATAGAGGGAGGGAGGGGGGAGGGAGGGAGGGAGAGGGAGAGAGAGAGAGAGAGAGAGAGAGAGAGAGAGAGAGAGAGAGAGAGAGAGAGAGATAGAGATAGAGAGAGAGAGAGAGAGAGAGAGAGAGAGAGAGAGAGAGAGAGAGAGAGAGAGAGAGAGAGAGAGAGAGAGTTGTGTCAATTCATGTATAACAATGACGTGTCGGTTACTTTTCGTCAGTACAGTAACAATGTATATAACACTGATAACAATAGTGCTTTTACGTCTGCGTCGCGGTTTGAACTGTCGAGAATTTTTCGTTTCGACAATGTTTTCTGTTATTATTTGTTTTCTACGAAGACATTGAATAGGCACAAAGCTGGTTAACAAGCTAATCCAATATCTGTCTCGAAGCTAACTACAATGAAGCATTTCCTGAAGTTTCAGACCTGTAAGCACACAAATACAAGAAAACCTCATGACTAAACACACACACACACACACACACACACACACACACACACACACACACACACACACACACACACACACACGGCTTTTCTGGCCAAATGTACATTCAACAGCGCGCTACGCATGACGTAATTTTCATCATGTTACTTCATTGTCAAGAGTCTCGATGTCTGCCCGCCAATGCTCGTCATATGCATTGTACGTAACGTTCTCCGACCAGCCCCATCTACCTTGTTTTGAATACCGGAGACAAACGCCAAGCACAACTACAAAAATTAAATAAATAAAAATAAATTTAAACAAAAATAAACGCTTATTAAAACGTTGTAAGAAAGTAATAGACGAACGTCCGGATAATCGTTTTACATGTTATCTGATATTGTATGAGAGGATAATTTCTCATGTTACTTTACTAACAATGGATTCCATCAGCAGGCGGTATAAGAATTAATCTGCCCCATAAAAGTAAAATACAGTATGTCCTTTTTGTGAGAGAAAATAAAAAAGCTTTTTATCATTGAATTACATTGACAATTTATATATCCCCCCCCCCCCCCCCACACTCCCCTCACCCTTACCATGAAAATACACCATAATGACGAGCAAAAGAAAAGCGACATTTTTCGAATCATCGGAAACACTCTAGTATTTAAAATGATTTAATAATGTCACATTTGTTTTACTCGTCAGTATATAACGAGTGAAATAAAAGAACCACAGGATACAAGAAGTTGCAATTGTATTTTTAAAATCAAGAGATTTTCTTTTTTTTGTTTGAAGCATCTGAAACGAAAAAGTCGTTTAAAAACTATTTTTTAAACTCTGATTTACTTTCATGTAACTTTACAGAAAAGAATGATCTCATGTTCTGTTTCTTTACAATACACAAGAAAAAGATCGCTCAGCAGACGTTAAGCAAAAAAAGTACGATACGTCAATTTCATTTATAGGAAAAAAAAAAATCATTCAGATTTATTTTTCATCAGTATTCATGGCAAGGCATAGTGAAATATTTTATTTATTCAAACAAAAAACGTTCCGCTCAGCATGCGGGTTGGAGAAAATATACACTATCTACTCTTCGCAAAACAAATATCTAATATCCTTTTTTATTTATTAAAATAGTTTTAATCCGCTCAGCATGCAACATAAATGTTATATGATACCTCTCGATTAACTAAAGCACATTGTAAAATGTTGTTTCATTACTATATAAACTAACTACGCGCCCGCGGTGACTGTACAAAGCTGTTACATTAAATTCCGGGAATAACTGCATGTTTCACTCACGGACGGATTAATTAAGACCCCTGACTGTTGTTTAACACAACAGGGGTCTTCATGTTAGATCGTCAGCTGCACTCTGGTTTGCTCGATGACATGGAGTTGTGAGCTATAAATAGCTTTTACTGCGGCTGTGACCCTTGGTGCAGTTGAGCGGCGCATAATCTTCAGCGGTAAAACGGACACAAAGCGATGTAATCTCGCAGTTATAAACAAAATAACGACCGTAGCCACTGGTTGGGAGGCATTATAACAAATTTTATATATTTCAGGTGTTGATATTCGTCAAACAGTTTTATGCAATCCAAGCTGTCTGTCTGTTTGTTTGTCTATTTTGACAAAGGGTATTTACCCGAAATATTAATAAATTGTGTTGTACCGTTTTTTCTAAGCGTGTTTTTTTCTCCGTTGGGTACTTCTTTTCTTTTAGTTTTATGCAATGTTGATAATTTTGCCGTAAGCGCTTAGGGCCTTTAATCTCACTCATGAAGCTGGCCCTTGAAGACATTCTTACAGCTTAGACTAATAATAATAATTAAATTAATAGTAATTATAAAGGAGATTGTTAATTGCTTATTCTAAAAGTAGCTCTAATCTCAGATACAATTAAAAGGTTAACATGCACACACACACACACACACACGCACGCACGCACACACGCACACACACACACACACACACACACACACACACACACCACACCACACACACACACACACACACACATACACACATACGCACGCACGCACGCACGCACGCACGCACGCACACACACACACACACACACACACACACACACACACACACACACACACACACACACACACACACACCACACCACACTACACACACACTCTCCGAAGCAATGGCCTGGTTTTTTTTCGGCCGGCCGTACACACTTGAGCGACACAAGTCAATCTGAATTTTTACGTCTAGTTCGTGTGTGTTTCGAGGAAGTTTTGCTTTAAATTGCCGGTACTCCTCATCGTCAGTGGACCAAACCGTGGAGATGAACATTTAGTGTAGTGTTCTGCTGCACATATCTAGATCTCAGTTTAATCCTATCGCCCGTATTGGCTGGGGATTAGGATTGATCACTCTAGGGCTTTCCTACTGACTTGAGTTAGTAGGTCGTTGGCTCACTTTCGAAAGGATTCTCGCATCGAGGTGTATCCTAGTGTTTGTGAGGTTCAACTTTTGTTGACTCAGTGCCAAAAGGTGGGGTGCTGGGAGGGTGTTAATGAAAGTTGTAATAAAAACATTATGTTAACATCTGAAATCCGTGTTCTCCTTTGGTTTGTGAGGCAAAATGAATGTACTGATAGTGGGGATCACTGCAAGCCACAATGTTTAGTATTTTGTTCTACAAGGTGAAATATTGTACAAAATTGTTTTAAAAATCAAGGCGTCAAAAAAGGACATTGCGTAGGTGGCCCTCAACGAAGATGTCGTGCTCAGCCTAGGTTTGATTAAAGCGCTGGAAATTAAGCACGTGATCAAAAGATACATCGATTAACATAAACAAATTTGCCGAATGGTTTGGAATTTCTTTATGCGTCTTTTCTGGCCGTTCAAATTTTCGGTGTCACACGTCAAAACTCGTCAAAGGACGCCGGCGCAACTGCGAGTGTTCTTTTTTTTTTTTTTTATGATCGGTTTGGGTTAGATTTTCAAAGAAGGCGTAATTGTGTACTCTCGATACGATTGTGAGTCATTATTAAGTTAAGAGTATTGAGCGTATTCTTATCTGTTTTTTTTTTAATTGCGATTGTTGCATCACGAAAATAAGTTGTAATATTTGACATTAGACACCATCCCAAAATATTCCTTCGCATTGCGAAGATATCGCAAATATCGATGGTATTCACTGCCGGTACCGACGTCGGTTATACGTTGGCTTGTGGTCGCATGCATTTCGCGCGAGTTTTGCTGTTGATGAAGAACTGTCAGCACCTGAAGGTATGTCATAATATAAATTCCTTGTTTTGACGTGTAACACTTATTTGACGACTTACACCAAAATGTGAAGTATATTGTACAAATATCTTCAAAGCAGGTTTTGTCGTTCATTTGATTTTGGTCAGCTTCATACAGTAAGCCGAGAAAAATCTTATTCTGACGAGAGAACAATGAATAGAGAAATGGTTTTCTTGCTTTCTTACAACAAAGGCCTTTGTGGTAATTTTGACATTCGACACAACATTTTTGTTGTCATTTTGACGCTCGACACCAAGGTATTGTTGTGCGTTAGTTTGGCGCTTTGTTTTATAAAATGTCTACCCGCTAGATGGTGGAGTAAAACTTTTGCTATGCATGCCGTACATTTGAACTAAGGATGAAGGATTTTGTTGACTATGGGGTGAATTATTCCTTTGTTTGTGCCGAAATGGTGTCGCCCCCACCGGGTCTGCCCTAGGGGACCTTGGTGGGGTTGTCTACTTTTTAGTTGCTAGGGTCACCTTGTCTAACTCCTTCAAGGTGGGTTCTACTCTTTTGGGGGTTTGTATTTTTATCTTTCTGGTCCATTCATCTGTATTTTTCTTTTGAAATTCTCCCGCCTGTCTGCGCTTCTTGCAGTTCTTTTCTTCATTTAGCGCAGGTACGTCCTGAGAAGGCCTTTGTCGTTTGCGGGACGTAAAGCAATCTATACTCACTCACTCATTCGAAATGGTGTCGAAAGTCAACATGACAACACTTGGTGACGGGAAAAAACAATTAGTTTCAACTGAATACAAAGGAAACCAGCATTAACCTCTTTAATCCTAAAACCACTTGCATCTCAGTTCAGCTTTGCTGTATGAGGTTTATAGGGTTAAACTTTGATACTCATGATTGTATTTGATAGAGATATAAACATAGCAGTGCTACATTGTATCATTTATCATTAGATGCGTCAACAGTGATATGTAAGTAGTATCTGCTTTTGTTTATACAGTCTAGTCCTGAAATAGTCAACCTGTTGAAATCGAATAAGGTATAATGAATGACGTGTTTCCTTGATTTTGGAAAATAGGTCCACTATGACGAAGCCCAAACAACCACCTTTGACTAATGCTGAAAAGTGTCGGAGGCGGAGATTGAAGCTGGCGGAAACGAATCCTGGGCGCTTTCAACAAGAGAAAGAAAAAAACATAGAAAGGGACAGAAAGAGACGACAGAAAACGAAAACACAGAGCAACTTCAACGACATCGCGAAAAGGCATTGGAGCGCCAGAAACGATATCTGTAAGCAACGTTTGATTATACTTTGACATTTGTGTGTGTGTGTGTGTGTGTGTGTGTGTGTGTGTGTGTGTGTGTGTGTGTGTGTGTGTGTGTGTGTGTGTGTGTGTGATAATAATAATAATAATAATAATAATAATAATAATAATAATAATAATAATAATAATAAAAATAATAATAATAATAATAATAATAATAATTTTTTTCAGTTTTTGCAGGCCATCAGGCCCATATGAACACAAAATACAATTTACAACCAGAAAATACAGGAAGGTTGTTGTAAAACACAATCATATAGCATTACATCAGCGCACATAAATAAACAAAAACAAGAAAAGTTCAAAGCACATCCCTCTAATTCCTTTATTTAAGGCAACCTGAAATATACATAGCAACTTTAAAGACCAGTTTATCATGAAGGTTTCCACACAGCAGCTGAACTTTGAGATCGGATGGGAATCTGTAGTAAAACAGTCAAATGTACTTTTTTTCGTAAAGGGGCATATTTTGGACACTTGAAATGAAAATGACACAGATCTTCAGCCTTATGCCAATCACATGAATTACATTCTGGATTAGTGATGGGTTTTCCAAATCTGGATACTCCGTTTAAAGGTAAACGGTTACATCTAAGTAGACATATTGCCCGCCTGAGTTCACAAGAATTCAGCTGCCCTATGTAACTGGCTCTAAGTATTTCTGGGTGGTAATGGCAGTATTCTGTGTTTGAGGTAAGGGATGCATGCCAGTCCTGTCGGAAACAATCCATCAGCCGATCTTTGAATATCTGAATGAATAGAGGAGTGTTTCCAACTGACTGCATTTCCCACACATACCCAAACCCGTGCATACAGAATAGAGTCTCAATTTGCGTAGCCCAGTTCGATCTACCTGAAGCATCATGCATACATAACATCGTGTAACACTGTCTTGGGTATCTGTTTTCTGACATGGTAAGAAGTCTGCACCAATACTTCACCATTCGAACATAGGCATCAATATACATAGGGAATCTTCCACACTCACCCAGCGCAATATTGTTTTTTACGTCTCTTCCAACACTAAGGACCATTTTACAAACCTTTATTTGAACCTGCTCAATTACATCATGCCTCTAGAAACCCCAAACCTCTGACCCGTATAGCACAATGGGTTTAATCTAGACATCAAAAATGTGAAACACAGTGTCAGCTGGCAAGTTTTATAATTTGAAGTATAATCTTTTGATGCCTGCAACTGCTCTCCTGGCTTTTTTAGCTAAGTTTTCTACACATCTAGTCCAGTTCAGAGTAGAGGAAAATATCACACCAAGGTAAGTATAACTGGACTCAACTTGAATCTGCTTGTCAGCATAAAACCATTTTTCACGATTTTTCACAAAACCTCCATTTTTGACGACCACCACTTTTGTCTTGTCCATGTTCACAGTTAGACCCCATTTTTTACAGTATTTTTCTAAACAATTAATTTTATTTTGAAGATCTGCTACAGAGTCAGAGACAATTGCTATATCATCAGGATACATATGAAGGAAAATACCCAGTGGGTCTGCAAAAATATCAATGCCACGTGCACCGCACGATGATATTTCTGTCTCAAATTCTCAAAGAAAAATAGAAAACAGCAGTGGGCTCAACAGACAACCTTGTCGCACCACTGACATGCAATCAAAGTAGTCGGTAACTTTAGTTCCAACCCTTACAGCAGCTTTTACATGTTTGTACATACTCTCCAGTGTCTGAAGCAACTTTCCGTGAACTCCTTTACGTAACAAGAGATACAACAGTTTTGTCCTGTGCACACTGTCGTAAGCTTTAGAAAAACCTACGTACATTGTGTAAAAACGGCCACCCTGCTTGCTAAGATACTTTTGCACTAGTGCCTGTAAGCAAACAATGTTGTCTATAGTACTGTACCCTTTACGGAAGCCAGCTTGAGCCTCAGGAATACAATCATTCTCTTCACAAAAACGAACCAACCTGTTGTTAATGACAAAACTGTACAACTTACTGATAACGTTCAGAAGAGAAATTCCTCTGTAGTTGTCAACATTTCTAGGGTTACCCTTTTTGTGTAGTGGAAATATCACAGCCATGGTCCAGCTTTCAGGGTACTCCGCACTTTGAAACACACGATTGAACAAAGGATGCAGAAATTTCACAAGGACCTCACCTGCATGATGAAAAAGGTCAGTCATGTAACACTTGAGACATGTAGTTTTCTAACACTTCAAAACCATCAACGTTATCTTCACCATATTATTATACAAGAGAACGCTCTGGAGCCACATACACAAATGCTGCCAGAACATCAGATGCAGAGTTCAAAACAGACTTACCGATCTTTAGAAACACAATATCCTCAGCTGCCTGCATTAAACGCAACAAATGACAGGCTATATATTTATGTACACACAAGGCCACGCCCCCTTTCAACTTTTGTGTACGTGGTGAAAAAAACACCTGATACTCTGGAAAGGTATCCTCTACAACATTTTGCTTACATGACCAGATCTCTGAAAATGCAAAAATATGACATTTTTCACAGAACTGTCTAAAAGAAACACTTTTCAGCTTATTTAAAAGACCTTGGATATTCCATGCCACGATACGAAACACAGAGCTACCACTTTCACCACTACCACTTTCATCATCACAGTGTGTAGGTGCGGGTGTGGGTTTGAGTATGGGCACTTGAGTGTGTGTGTGTGCAGGTAAGTCGTCCTTTGAAGACGTATGGTGAGGGCCCTGTGGGTCTGAATGAGGGACGGGCTGTCTTCTCCTGGTTGCTGGGTCAACATGCCGGCTTGCCCCTCATTTCTGCCCCCTGCGCTCCACTGGCCTCTGGGTAGCAGCGGCGTATGCGTGGGACTTTCCCTCAACGACGAGGGAGTCGAAGTGGAGGAAGGCCTTCTTCCCCGCCTGTTTGGCCTCCTTGAGGAAGGGTAGCAGCTAACGGCGCACGTCCCTCACCAGATGGGTGAAGTCCTCATAGATGCAGACCCGGGACTTGTTCTCCTTCAGCGTTCTTCGCTCAAACAGGATCCTCTCCTTGTCTTTGTACTTGTTGAAGAACACGATGATGGGGTGGGGCGCCTTGACCCCTTCAGACGATGGGCACGCTCCACCTTAATCTCCTCTTCTATGCCCATCTCGTCCTTTAACATTGACTTGACAGCTTTCTCATAGTCCGCCCAAGTCTCTGAGCGCCCCTGGGGTTAGGGGATTCCGTGAAAGATCAGATTCTAGCGTCTGCTCCGCCCCTCCAAATCATCCAGCTTATCCTCCAGCTGCGTATCTTTCTCCTTCAACTCTTTGTTTTCTTTCATCACCGCATTAAAGTCAATCTGAATTTTGTCCATCTGCTCCTGCATTGTAGCTTTCATACTGTCCATCTTTTTGTCCATCACATTCAACATTTTAAACACATCCGCAATAGTCGGCTCAGACACTGCGTTTGTCTCACCCCCGGGCGACTGGTTGTCTTGGTTCCCGTGTCCTGTCAAAAGGGTCTGTCGTTTAGCTGGGCCTGGGTTCGCTTCGACATCGAAACACTGGAGCAGAAAGCCGACCAAAAACACAAGTATGACTGCCACCGGTCCGCTGACACTGACAGTGCGGTAGCGTATGGCTGCCTTCCTCTGTGCTTTGCGTCCCATAAAGTTCTGAAAAGTCCAGTAAAGGGTACCGCAAATGGCACGAAAACCTACCGAACTGATCGGCATGATGAGCTAAATCACCCTGTCGTTGTTCTAAAGTCACTCATTAAGTAATTATGTTGCAAAATGCTAAAAATGAGCGGAGCCGCTCTTCTACTGTGTGACGTCGATCGTGAGCACAATTCACCTCCTCTGAGTGTGTGTGTGTGTGTGTGTGTGTGTGTGTGTGTGTGTGTGTGTGTGTGTGTGTGTGTGTGTGTGTGTGTGTGTGTGTGTGTGTGTGACGTCATTCATATAGTTCAAAGACCGAATGAAGGGAGTGTATATCATGTTTGTAATATTTTTCTAGTGATAATCTGTTCAGAGATCATTCCTGGTGGAGCATATCATACTCTAGGTCATTTGACCAGGTCACAACAATCGTAATAGTTGATTTTGGAAATTACTCGGTCTAGATTCTCACCAGCTGACCGCGCGAACAAAAAGTCAATAAGTCATTTGGCAGGGTGGTTGTAAAAACTATGCGTCATTTCAGATTTGTATGCGTCAATGACCGCTAAGCGACGCCAAAAATGATCCCTGCTGTCTTGCCATTTTGTGAAAACTGAGCGGTAGGTACTGTTGGCTTAGAGGACCTGATTACGTCCGATAGACTATAGGTGGGTGTGTATGTGTGTTTATTGCAAAGAAGACAGTAGAAGAGGCAGCACGAAGAACGAGGCTAGATGTTGATAAGGAAGCCAGAAAGAAAGAGGCCAATCGACTGGCAGTCCAGAAACATCGCTCCCAAAAATCTGCCCAAAAACAGCGCAGAGTGCGGGACAAGCGCATGGCATATTACTATCAGAAGAAGGTTGTGAGAGAGGCACGTCCTATGAAGCAGCAGCGCAACAACAGCAAAGGCACTCAGAGAGTGTCAGGGTGCCCCTACCCCACCACTGAGAGCGTTAAAAGAGCTGTTAGGCGTGTGAAGGAAAAGCTGAGGGCCAGGGTTGTCAGGCTGGCTTACCTTTGTAAAGGAGTGCTGAAGAGCGCAGATAAGGTAGCCCAGCAGACACTTCGGGAGCTAAATGTTTCCTTCGACACTCCAGAAAAGAAGTCTCCGAGGAAGACGCTGGCAGAACATGTCAGCAATATCAATGCAAAGCGGGATGTGTCGACTCTGAGTCACAAGAGATGCCTTGCCCAAGCCTTTCAGAATGCAGACAGCTCATCCTACAAGGAAATTGGCCTCTCACGCAAGATTATTCGGGCGTCCAAGACTGGCAAGCTGTACCGGCGAACAAAGAATGGCTTGCAGCAACTGGTGCAGAATTTCTACGTGGACCAGTCCTCTGCAGATCCTTGCAAGTCCCACAAGAAGAGGCAGCTTCTGAAGCCAGTCAAAGAAGTCTACAGGGACTTTAAGAAGAGTCACCCTTCTGCGAAAGTGTCTCTGCGGACTTTTTATCGTCTGAAGCCTAAGAATGTTGCATCTGTGGAGCGGGCACAATTTCGTCAGTGCCTGTGTGAAATTTGCCTCAACCCAAAACTTAAGTTTCAGACGATAAATCGTCATCTTGTGAGAAAGTGTGAGTGTGTCAGAGATCTGTTGGTGGAAAGTGTGTGCGAGTTTAATGAAGAGCCAAACCGTGAGTGTGTGGAAAGAAAGTGTAGAGTGTGTGGAATTGAGCGAGTGAAGAGGCGATTGTTGGGTGAGCTTGACGTGAGATTGGAAGAGCAAGTGGGCTGGTCAATGTGGCAGCATGTAAAAGAGGGCAAGTCCAACATGATGGACAAGGTGAAGAAAAAGGGCAGTGTAAGGGAGTGTGTGGATGAGTTGTGTGAAGAGCTTGGGACACTGTATGCACATGTGTTTGTTGCCGAGTGGCAGCGAAAGCTGGTGCATGACCTGAAAGAAGGTCTGCCATCAGGCTGGGCAGTGGTCACTTGTGATTTTGCAGAGAATTTCCTCTGCAAATTCCAAGATAAACCCCAGAGTGCCCATTGGAAATACAAACAGGTAACTCTTTTTCCTGCTGTGATTTAGTTGAAATGCCCGCATTGTCCATAGCTGAAGAGGGACGAGATCGTCTTCTTCATTGATGATCTTGTAAAAGATGCACACATATCCCAGGTCTGCATTGACAGAGTGGTAGAGATGCTGTCTGCAGACTTGGGGCCGGTTGTGAAGAAGGTGATCTTGGCCAGTGATGGATGTGCAGAACAATTCAAATCGAAGCTGCCATTCCTCTTGTTTTCAATGATGTCTGTACCTGGGGTGTCTATTGAAAAGGTATTCTTTGGCTCCGGGCACGGCAAGAATGACAGTGACTGGTCAGGCGGTGCAATTAGGATGGCAGTCTCAAGAGACCTGGCCACAGGGGCTGTTTGTGTGAGATCTGCAGCTGACATGTATCAGCACTGCGTGGAAACACTGTCTGTCTCTGGTACACAAGGTTCCTGTCAACATAAGACAAGGAAGTTTGTGTACCTGGGGGAGTCGGATGTTGTCCGCACTGTGACGTCGAGCAGTGTCGCAACAGTTGCTGGGTGCAGAAAAAATCACCACAGGTCTCTGGGCGACCAGGGAGCTGTCCTGTTTTTGCACTCCGTGCAAGGCAGCACAATACGAATTGTGCAGGTCACCTGATGTCCCTCCATGGAGGATTATCCAGATGAGGTTTGACAGGAAGGAGATATAGCCTGTCAGATTCAGAGTCTCAGGAGGATGGGGAGCTTGATGTCTCCTTACGCTCTTCAGGCCTTGACTCTGACAGTGAGGCAGACTTTGACAACACCATGGGTGTCGACTCCGATGCAGAGAACAGCAGTGAATCCGACATCGAGTCGATCAACCCTGGTAACTCCTGCGCTGAACTGAACGAGGGTTTATTGGCTGACTCGAGCACCATTGTTGGTGACAGCGAGAATCGCAGTCAGTCAATAAATCCTGACGTTCTATTTGACTTGGAGCGTTTATAGTGTTTTTTTTTTTTTTTTCATGCGGCAAGACTGTCTCTGGCCTCATGCTCCTCATATGATGGCCTGCAGACGAGATCGGCTGAGCTGAAAGAGGACATGGCGCAATTTCTGTTGCCTGAAGGCCACAACTAATTTCAGGACAAGGCAGAAAATTTCCGATCTGTCCAGTTGCTGCAGCCATATATGAGGGGCAGTTGTCGACCACTTGCTGTGGAAGGTGATGGATTTTTATTATTATTATTATTTTTTAAGGGCGTTGAGTCTTTTACTGGTTGGCGGTGAGGACCACCACACTGAACTCCGTGTCCGTGTGGTTGACACCATGTGCCTACAGGAAAGATTATTCCTTGATGGCCAGATTTCCAGAACTGGTGTGCACCATCTGACAACCTCGCGGAAGGGCATGTAATTCGTTTTGCAATGCTGACACCTTCTGTATCCACGGCTACACCAGAGGATGCTTTCAGGAATGAATGCATGGCAGTGGTTGGGAATGCTGTCTACACAGGTTTATGGCAGTTCTTTGCTGCCTCCGTTGCCCTGAACAGGTCTGTGCAATCAGTATTTCCATCGCTTGGATGGCCAGTATATAACAAGCACTGCAACAGGATCATCCGTGCGCCTGGCTGCACAAACAACAAGAAGCTGACAGTGATGTGGTCTTCGTCCAGGGACGACATGGTTGCGGAACAATGGTCCTCCAACCATTTCGTTCCCTTGGCCATCCTTAGGAAGCCACGTCAGTGTCCTGTTATAGGAAACACCTACATGATCAGGTGGTCAGGTGTTGAATATCCCTGTCAGGTGTTGGAGACGGATAAACTCCTAGGAGTAGTCTGTGTGCACTTCATGTCAAAAGCCAGAAATGGCCTGTGGTGCTGGAGTGTAGCAGACTACTCTTGGGAGCCGCACAGTTCTCTTGTGAGGGAAGTCACCCTTATGTTAATGAACAAGGTGTCCACACAAAGGCGCAAGCTGTTCAAAGTTTGTTAGCACTGTTGACTTCAGACCTCAATGATGTTAGCACAGGTTACATTGACTCAGTGGCCTTTGTGCGTTAATGTTTAGTTCAGATTGGTCCACGATGAAGTGCCACCTCCAGCCCATGCCGTTAGCACAGGTTACAGTGACTCGGTGGACTTAGTTGGATAATGTTTTGTTCCGATTGGTCCAGAAGTTAATGTTTGCGTCATTTTCTGTTTGTGTCAGTCTGGTGATGTTGAAAACAAGACCCATGTTGTGATTTGTTGTAATATTGACGCGCGACACTTTTTTGAAAATCATCTTTTCCTTGAAATATATGTCTTCTTTTTGGAATACTTACATATAGCTTGTCTTGTTTTGTGTGTGTTGAATGTGCAGATGTGTGCTATTAGAATAAAACGTATGATTGGGCCTGGTGGCAAATTGTAAACAACTCTGACTGGTGTCGTATGTCAAACATTACAACATTACATGTCCATAAATTATGTTCAGGGTGTGGACATCAGACGGAGAAGATAGCATTACATTTAGGCATGCTACAAGGTATATAAAAACAGTATCTTGGGTCTGCAGCATTTTACCAAACAAATATTTTATGTGCATTTACGTTGTAATGTTTGACACGCGACACTTCAGACATTCCAACATATAAACTAAGATATTTCAAAAACCAAGCTTTGGATTATCTTTTGCTTCCAGACAATCATGCTTGGTATTGAGAGGTTTCAGACAGTACCACAGAGAACTCTTTAATGCAGGCTTTATTTTTCAACACCTTGTCCTAAATCAGAGTCCTACCTTTTTGTCACAGAGCTTTTTACAAATTCTTTCAAATGCGTTATAGCAGTCGCTTGCGATGCGGCGTGTCTCCCCTTTTAATTGTCCTTTGAAGATTGCTGGTGGGTGGGAAGACAGGTGGTGTAGGTACTGATATGTTTGAGTTGAGCGCTCTGGCACGTCGTGGCGGAGAAAGATCGTCTTGTCCACAGGCCAGAGCCTATGGTGGTCTGAGGTCTGGCGTCAGGCTGCAACGAGGAGAGGCAGGAGAGGCTGACTGTGCAGTATATGCATCAGGAGGCCTTGATACTTTCGTCGTCTGAGGGAACAGACATAAATTCATCCGTGAGCTGAAGATCCCGCAGAGTTGTTTTATCTCTCTTTTGACCGCGATGGGTCAGTTTTGAGTCGACACTGTTTTGTTTAAGTGTTCGGGATATAAGGCTATATCTTGATTGTTTGGTCTTCTGTTATCAAGGCTTTCTATACATGTATGCATGTGCCAGCTCCAGAAAGCCACATGTCTCGCAGGTGGCCATGGGATATTAGTCCAGTCAGAGCCAGGCCCGGCAGTTATGTAATCAGGGACCATTCCCAACACCCTTCAACTACTTTTGGAAGTAGTAGCGCGATGCATGGATAGCGGCATAGAGGTAGCTGTGCCGCCTGCCTGTTAGTAAGATTGTTTTGTTTGTAATAAAGTGTATCACATCGCACACTATCCGATGAAATGGCCTGTTTGTTTCGGCCGGCCGAACACACTCTATTCTCCCAGCAAGTCAGTCAGATTTTTGTGTTTATGAATGTTGTGTGTTTTGAGGACGTTTTGCTTTCAAAGCCGGTACTCCTCTCGTCAGCGGACCAAACCGTTTGAGACATCCACGTTCACAGCAGTTTTTGGCTGTTGTTGTTTCAGTCTTCTACATTTAGACCCGATTTATTTATCGGGTCATATGTGTTCGCCCCCTGAGGCATATTTCTTTTTTTACGTTTTCTAATTTTTCCATTTCCTCGTCTTGTTTGACAGAGGGTGAGAAGCTTAGTTTGCTTCGCTGGATGAGTTTTTCTGCCTCTGGTTAATACCAAGAGGGAGGTAACCGTGGTGGCACACTTGTGTGCCTTGTATTTCGGTTGTTTCCCGTGATTTACTCACTTTTCTTCATTATTTAAGTTTTTGAGGAGATTAGCATGTCTCCTATATTCTTAATTGATATAGCCTTATTTGACCATGATTATGGAGGAACAGATTGCCCGTTCTTGGGACAGTTTGTGGCCCTTCAAAGTGCCTTTTTCTGTCAGTCTAGACGAGGTTGGTTCACGGAAGAAGCTTACGCTTTTTTTTCCGCCCAGCCATGATTTGGGTGCTGTTGTCGCCTTTCGGTGCAGCTTCGCCTTGGCGATGGTTCTGGTTTCTTTGGCTTCCAGGATTTGGAGATCGGTCTCGAAAGCTTGCAAGGGTTCACCTTTTAGGTTGGAGCGGGCAGCTTTGATAGCTTTATTTAGCTCGTCCGTTTTTCTGTCCACTGTCCGGTTACCCGCTTGGAGGATTTTCTTTCGGACCAGGCTTTCGCATTCTTTCAGTGTTGCTGATAGCATTTTTTTGGTCCTTGTCTTTCTGGCGAAGGGTGCCACCGAGGAACGCTTTGTGGGCTATTTGGATCTCGAAGATTCCGCACGGCCGTTCGTACTTTATTTCGTGGTCCATGCCCGCTGTCAAGGTACACCATCTTTCTCTATTTTTGAACATATAAGAAATGTTTCGTATATGTTCGAGATAGGTGCAGCTTTGTGGGTCAGCTGCCGCTCCCCAGGATGACGAGGTTGACGGTAGGGTGATGTCTAAGTTTGGTCGCCCTGTCAGATCCAATGTCTATTTCTTTTCGGCCATGTGTTTTCTTTGTCGGTGTTCCAACAGGCGGGCTTGGCTGGCCACAATTTCCTCTTGGATGGCCGCATCTTCTTATTCTTGGGAGTCGGGCTCCGTCTCTGTTTCGTGGATCACCAATTCGTGCTCCATTCTTGCAGTCAGGTTGTTCATGATAGAACTGATTGAGTCTTTGACTTTGCTTGGGTGGGCCCATGGGAGGTGGGGAGTAACCGTAGGGGCGGGGGGGGGGGGGAGGCGCTGTGACTTCTGTTCCTGGAGCAGATCCGGCCTTTGATTCACCACTATGTTGAGTGACTAGCATGCTCCTGTCGAAATCGGGGTGCTAGGCTGGAACTGACTGGGGGCTGAGAGCGTCGGTCTCTTGGAGGCTCGTTGTCTCTGGCACCAGACTTGCCGTGTGTGTCACCGTGCCCGGGCAGCTATTCATGGCGGCGAGACTTTGGATGATTCGGTTCTGGCCGGGCTAGGTTGTTGGAGGTGCGGCCAGAGTACACACGCTTGATGTTTACAGCGAGAGCACTGGTGCCCCGCTTGTTGGGATGGATGGCGTCTCTGAACCAGCCGCCCTTTACCTCGCCGGTTCTTGTAGAGAAGGCGTAGTTATTGTCATAAAAGTTGACCTTACGCACGTTTCCCTGAGGCAGAGGTTGGTATTAGTGATGCATGGGTCTGGCTGCTGACACTCGTTCGTGGGCATAATGGAAGACATGAAGATTTCTGCCTAGGGGAAGACACGTCTGGCAGCAGAAATCACATCCTTCCAGCCCTTCTTGCCGATGACGAACCCACGCTTACAGTGGTTGATGCCAACGTGTATGACGAATGTGCTGACTTTATTCGTCGGTTCGGCATCGTGAAGGCGCTGGAGGATGCCGGCTCTGTCGAGGCCCGACACTGACACGACCTGCGCCATGTCCGTGCCAGTGACGGACATCAGCTTTCCGTGCAGACCGCCTAGGACAGAGTCACCTATAAGCAGCGTCTGGGTGACAGGCTTTAGCTCGGGAATCCCAGCACGGTCGGTGGGTTTGTCAGCACTTGGAGAGCTTCGGGGTTTTGGCGCCGGCTGCTTGTGCTCAGGTGTTTGCAGGATAGCAGTGTTGTCGTGAGCTGGATGCGGGGTCGTGGTGGCAGTTGATTTTTTCGGCGTTTGCTTTCCCTCGGTGTTAGAGAGAGGAGAAAGGCCTTTTTTTGCTGCCTTTCTTGCCGGTCCTCTGTCCCTCCTTCTCCCCCCTCCAGCTGGTGATCCGTTGTCGAAGGTGTCTAATTTCAGTATGCAGTGAATCCACCTCAATGTTGTAGGCGTGGCGGATCTCTCCAACTGCTGACCGGAGAGCAGCTATCTCCGTCATTACGCGCTCCATGGCCAGAGGGTCTGGGTTGAGAACAACAGGGCAGACCGTCTGGCACGCAGACTCAGTAACCTTGACATCAGCAGGTGCGGGAGGCTGAGTGCCAATGCCGCCGACGTCAGATGTGATGGCAGCATTAGCTTTGTTGTCGTTGGTGGAGATAGTGGTAGCACCAGTGCCGCCGTTGTCGTTGCAATTGTCGTAGGTGGTGTTGATAGTAGTGCCAGTGCTGCCGACGTCGGACGTAGGGGCAGCACTAGCTCTGTTGTCGCTGTCGGTGATGGTGCCAGCGCAGCCGACGTCAGACGTAGGGACAGCACTATCGCTGTTACCGTTGTCGTTGGTGGTGACAGTGCCAGTGCCGCCGATGTCTGACGTTAAGGCAGCACTAGCTCTGTTGTCGCTATCATTGGTGGTGATTGTGCTAGTGCCGCTGACGTCAGGAGTAAGGGCAGCACTAGCTCTGTTGTCGCTGTCGGTGGTGATAGTGCCAGTTCCAGGTGTTGACGATGTCTCTCAGCGCTGCAAACTCCCTGTCCACCCACTGGCGGCAGGACATGCCCTGAACCAGGAAACTGGCTGTGGTGTAGCACGCATGTATCACAAGTAGTTGCCGCTTGCCGTCCTCTATCCGTATGGTTGAGTGCACTAGGTCTTTGGGCAGACTGGTTGTATCAAGGTCAATTTGTTGTTCAAAGGCGGTATGGTTTTCCCCTTAGTCTTCCCACGTTGTTGTGACATCTTAGGGTTTGAACTCGCCAACGTAGCGAAGATATAACACCTTTCGCCACACTGGTAGTTTGCCATGTTGAGTGTTATACGTGATCTGAATAGGGTTCAGAGTCCATTTAATCTCTTCCACCCTTGCCTGCGTAAATGTAAGCTTGAACCGTGTGGTTGGGCCCATCTTGCCAACACTCTTGCTAACATCAAAAGCAGAGTAAGCAATCACAGACAAAACGCAAAATTTGCACACACCTGGCCTTGACACTTCACTGTTGCCCGTGGCAGACGAGGACAAGGTGGTGAGAGAGATCTTGCCTGTACCGGTATTGTCACTGTCCCCAGGTCGCCATGCCAGGAGTTGAAACGTGCCCGATAGCCCCTGTAGACGCACTCAGGCGTGAGGGGGGGGGGGGGGGGAGTTGAGCTCCCGACCCCATTCACAGCTGGCGGGTGTGAAAGCACAGGGGATTAGGCAGTTGGCCGTCAGAAGTGGCGACAGGTGGCGGAGGCCGAGGCTGCCTAGCGCCAGGTACAAAATCACTATAGTCAAACAGGTTTCATGGCTGGTCGAATATGATACAGTTTGTTCAGTTTATATTTGTAAAATTAAAAGAAGTGAAAAAGGAAGAAAACAAAAAATATATATAAAAAGTATATTACAAAATACCTTAATCTTGGCGCAAGGGGTTTGTGTAGAACAACCAGCACGCTCACAGTGTACACAAGTTCACACAAAGAACTTCGTCTTCCGCTTGTTCCGAGAAAAATTAACCGATAAATTTGAAAACTATCCGCTTCATAAATCCCATTCAGTCAAAATAAGAAGTATAATGTTTATATGCAAACTGTACTCACGTGTTGCACAAAATCACACACAATCATATAAAAACGATATTCATATGTGTACATCCAAGAAAGAAAACAGAACACAACAGTACTCCATATAGTCCTCAGTGGTTTCTCGTCACGGTTGGCTAAACTGCGGAGCTCCGCTGACTGCGACCGCTCTCTTCGGCAGTCAGAGAGAGAGAGAGAGAGAGAGAGAGAGAGAGAGAGAGAGAGAGAGAGAGAGAGAGAGAGAGAGAGAGAGAGAGATAGAGAGAGAGAGAGAGAGAGAGAGAGAGAGAGAGAGAGAGAGAGAGAGAGAGAGAGAGAGAGAGAGAGAGAGAGAGAGAGAGAGAGAGAGAGAGAGAGAAAGTTGTGTCAATTCATCTATAACAATGACGTGTCGGTTACTTTTCGTCAGTACAGTAACAATGTATATAACACTGATAAGAACAGTGGTTTTACTTCTGCGTCGCGGTTTGAACTGTCGAGAATTTTTCGTTTCGACAATGTTTTCTGTGATTATTTGTTTTCTACGAAGACATTGAATAGGTACAAAGCTGGGTAACAAGCTAATCCACTCTCTGTCTCGATGCTAACTATAATGAAGCATTTCCTGAAGTTTCAGACCTGTAAGTACACAAATACAAGAAAACCTCATGACTAAACACACACACACACACACACACACACACAAACAAACACACACACACACACACACACACACACACACACACACACACACACACACACACACACACACACTCACACGGCTTTTCCGGCCAAATGTCCATTCAACAGCGCGCTACGCATGACGTAATTTTCATCATGTTACTTCACTGTCTGAGTCTCGATGTCTGCCCGCCAATGCTCGTCATATGCATTGTACGTAACGTTCTCCGACCAGCCCCATCTCACAGTCTACCTTATTTTGAATACCGGAGACAAACGCAAAGCACAACTACAAAAATTAAATAAATAAATAAATAAATAAAATATAAAAAAATAAAATAAACGCTTATTAAAACATTGTAAAAAAGTAATAGACGAACGTCCGGATAACCGTTTTACATGTTATCTGATATTGTATGAGAGGATAATTTATCATGTTACTTTACTAACAATGGATTCCATCAGCAGGCGGTATAAGAATTAATCTGCCCCATAAAAGTAAAATACAGTATGTCCTTTTTGTGAGAAAAAAAAGATAAAGCTTTTTTTCATTGAATTACATTGACAATTTATATACCCCCCCCCCCCCCCTCGACTCTCCTCACCCTTACCATGAAAATACACCATAATGACGAGCAAAACAAACGCGACATTTTTCGAATCATCGGAAACACTCTAGTATTTAAAATGATTTAATAATGTCACATTTGTTTTACTCGTCAGTATATAACGAGTGAAATAAAAGAACCACAGGATACAAGAAGTTGCAATTGTATTTTTAAAATCAAGAGATTTTCTTTTTTGTTTGAAGCATCTGAAACGAAAAAGTCGTTTAAAAACTATTTTTTAAACTCTGATTTACTTTCATGTAAATTTACAGAAAAGAATGATCTCATGTTCTGTTTCTTTACAATACACAAGAAAAAGATCGCTCAGCAGACGTTAAGCGAAAAAAGTACGATACGTCAATTTCATTTATAGGAAAAAACAACAAAAATCATTCAGATTTATTTTTCATCAGTATTCATGGCAAGGCATAGTGAAATATTTTATTTATTCAAGCAAAAAACGTTCCGCTTAGCATGCGGGTTGGAGAAAATATACACTATCTACTCTTCGCAAAACAAATATCTAATATCCTTTTTTATTCATTAAAATAGTTTTATTCCGCTCAGCATGCAACATAAATGTTATATGATACCTCTCGATTAACTAAAGCACATTGTAGAATGTTGTTTCATTACTATATAAACTAACTACGCGCCCGCGGTGACTGTACAAAGCTGTTACATTAAATTCCGGGAATAACTGCATGTTTTACTCACGGACGGATTAATTAAGACCCCTGACTGTTGTTTAACACAACAGGGGCCTTCATGTTAGATCGTCAGCTGCACTCTGGTTTGCTCGATGACATGGAGTTGTAAGCTATAAATACCTTTTACTGCGGCTGTGACCCTTGGTGCAGTTGAGCGGCGCATAATCGTCAGCGGTAAAACGGACACAAAGCGATGTAATCTCGCAGTTATGAACAAAATAACGACCGTAGCCACTGGTTGGGAGGCATTATAACAAATTTTATATATTTCAGGTGTTGATATTCGTCAAACAGTTTTATGCAATGTTGATATTTTTTGCCGTGAGCGCTTAGGGCCTTTAATCTCACTCATGAAGCTGGCCCTTGAAGACATTCTTACAGCTTAGACTAATAATAATAATAATTAAAATAATGGTAATTATAAAGGAGATTGTTAAGTGCTTATTCTAAAAGTAGCTCTAATCTCAGATACAATTAAAAGGCTAACATGCACACACACACACACACACACACACACACACACACACACACACACACACACACACACACACACACACACACACACTCGCACACACACACACACACACACACACACACACACACACCATACACACACACACACACACACACACACACACACACACATACACACAACACTGACACACACATACACATACATGACAGTGGTGATGAATTGTGCATTGCTGTGAAAATAAACTAATACAAAGCATCGTTGCAGAGGGTGAGTTTTGAGAAGTGATTTGAATGAGGAGAGCGTTTGACAGTGAAGGACAAAGACGGGGAGGTTGTTCCAAGTGGCGGAGCCAAAATGGGAGAAGGCGCGACCGCCACGTTTTTTACATTTGAAATTGGGAAGGCGGAATATACGTGTATCAGAGGAAGAGCAGAGGGTGCGCGATGGTGTATACAGATGGCGTAAGTCAGAGGTATAGGCAGGAGAAGTCAGGTTGAGAGAGTTAAAGAACATGCAGAACAGTTTATACAGAATGCGTTCTTGTACGGGCAGCCAGTGAAGTTTCTCAAGGGCGGAGCGGATTTAGTCACGCTTACTCACGCGCATAACTAAACCGGCAGCACTGTTTTACACTCTTTGCGGTTTATCTAGCTGGGTTTTGGGCAGGCCGGAAAGGAGGGAGTTACAGTAATCTAACCATGGTAAAACAAAGGTGGAGACAAGGATTGCAGTTGCATCTGGCGTCAGATACCGTCAAACACTGCTAATTCGCCGAAGTTTAATAAAAGCTGATCTGCACATATAATTAACATAATTATGTATTTTGAGATCTCTGTCAATGAAAATACCAAGGTTTTTGACAATGTCAGAGAAAGTGATTTGATTATGACAGACAGAGATGTGACTGGGAAGACAGGACAACTGCGAAGGACACACACACGCTGTGCGTGGAAGCTAATTTTATCATAATTTAGCTGGCGTTTATGTATAATCATCAGGTTTTTAAGAATAAGAAGAATAAGAATATGAAAAAGAGTACTTTATTATCTCGAAAAGAGAAATTCGGTTTTGGTTCATTTATAACAAATATTACAAACAAGACATGAAAACATTATAACATAATAATAAACATTTTTCTCCCTGCACTTACACAGCTACAAATTCCAAATGGACATAAGTAAACAGTACAAAATCTTTACACATAACTCTTACACATCTCACACATAAACATCTTTTATGAACTGAACTGAGCGGTTTGCAAAAAAAGTGTATCACATCGCACACCATCCGAAGCAATGGCCTGATTTTTCGGCCGGCCGTACACACTTGAGCGACACAAGTCAATCTGAATTTTTACGTCTAGTTCGTGTGTGTTTCGAGGAAGTTTTGCTTTAAATTGCCGGTACTCCTCATCGTCAGTGGACCAAACCGTGGAGATGAACATTTAGTGTAGTGTTCTGCTGCACATATCTAGATCTCAGTTTAATCCTATCGCCCGTATTGGCTAGGGGATTAGGATTGATAACTCTAGGGCTTTCCTACTGACTTGAGTTAGTAGGTCGTTGGCTCACTTTCGGAAGGATTCTCGCATCGAGTTGTATCCTAGTGTTTGTGAGATTCAACTTTTGTTGACTCAGTGCCAAAAGGTGGGGTGCTGGGAGGGTGTTCATGAAAGTTGTAATAAAAATATTATGTTAACATCTGAAATCCGTGTTCTCCTTTGGTTTGTGAGGCAAAATGAATGTACTGATAGTGGGGATCACTGCAAGCCACAATGTTTAGTATTTTGTTCTACAAGGTGAAATATTGTACAAAATTGTCTTAAAAATCAAGGCGTCAAAAAAGGACATTGCGTAGGTGGCCCTCAACGAAGATGTCGTGCTCAGCCTAGGTTTGATTAAAGCGCTGGAAATTAAGCATGTGATCAAAAGATACATCGATTAACATAAACAAACTTGCCGAATGGTTTGGAATTTCTTTATGCGTCTTTTCTGGCCGTTCAAGTTTTCGGTGTCACAAGTCAAAACTCGTTGTAAGACCGCCGGCGCAACTGCGAGTGTGTTTATTTTTTGGTATAAACGGTTTGGGTTAGAGATTCCAAGAAGGGCTCATTGTGTACTCTCGATACGATTGTGAGTCATTATTAAGTTAAGAGTATTGAGCGTATTCTTACCTGTTTTTTTAAATTGCGATTGTTGCCGTCACGAAAATGTGTTGTAATATTTGACATTCGACACCATCCCAAAATATTCCTTTGCATTGCGAAGATATCGCAAATATCGATGGTATTCACTGCCGGTACCCACGTCGGTTATACGTTGGCTTGTGGTCGCATGCATTTCGCACGAGTTTTGCTGTTGATGAAGAACTGTCAGCACCTGAAGGTATGTCATAATATAAATTACTTGTTTTGACGTGTGACACTTATTTGACGACTTACGCCAAAACGTGCAGTATATTGTACAAATATCTTCAAAGCAGGTTTTGTCGTTCATTTGATTTTGGTCAGCTTCATACAGTAAGCCGAGGAAAATCTTATTCTGACGACAGAACAATGAATAGAGAAATGGTTTCCTTGCTTTCTTACAACAAAGGCGTTTGTGGTAATTTTGACATTCGACACAACATTTTTGTTGTCGTTTTGACGCTCGACACCATGGTATTGTTGTGCGTTAGTTTGGCGCTTTGTTTTATAAAATGTTTACCCGCTAGATGGTGGAGTAAAACTTTTGCTATGCATGCCGTACATTTGAACTAAGGATGAAGGATTTTGTTGACTATGGGGCGAATTATTCCTTTGTTTGTGCCGAAATGGTGTCACCCCCACCGGGTCTGCCCTAGGGGACCTTGGTGGGGTTGTCTACTTTTTAGTTGCTAGGGTCACCTTGTCTAACCCCTGCAAGGTGGGTTCTACTCTTTTGGGGGTTTGTATTTCTGTCTTTCTGGTCCATTTATCTGTATTTTTCTTTTGAAATTCTCCCTCCTGTCTGCTCTTCTTGCAGTTATTTTCATTTAGCGCAGGCACGTCCTGAGAAGGCCTTTGTCGCTTGCGGGACGTAAAGCAATCTATACTCACTCACTCATTCGAAATGGTGTCGAACGTCAATATGACAACACGTGGTGACGGGAAAAAACAATTAGTTTCAACTGAATACAAAGGAAACCAGCATTAACCTCTTTAATCCTAAAAACACTTGCATCTCAGTTCAGCTTTGCTGTATGAGGTTTATAGGGTTAAACTTGGATACTCATGATTGTATTTGATAGAGATATAAACATAGCAGTGCTACATTGTATCATTTATCATTAGATGCGTCAACAGTGATATGTAACAGGCATGGGAATTGTCCGCCTAAATGCAAATTTCCGCCGAAATGATTTGCTCAGCCGCCGAAAAAAAAAATGTTGTCCGCCGAAAAAAAAAATTGGGGTGCAAAAAGTAACTGAGCACCGGTCATTATACACTGCGAGGCCGCATTGGTTCAAGTGATATGCCGCCCGCTAGAGTTACGCGTCACCTATTGTGGCTTCAACGCAGTCGTTACTTTACGTGCAAGCGGGCAATACAACACTGAACGCACCGTTTTCATGCTCGGCTTACCGTCTCGCGCACTGTACGTGTGGGGAAAATGGCGGCATCACGAGTTGTTTAAAATTGAAAATGTCGTTTATTGGCCGCTGAAATGAAGGACCACGGTACTCCCCTCCCCCCCCCCCCCCCCCCCCCCCCCCCCCGCCCGTCGTTTGATTTTTTGGTCGCTGGAATGAAGGACCACGCTGGAAATTTCAGACTTTTTTCACTTTTCTAATTCCCATGCCTGATGTAAGTAGTATCTGCTTTTGTTTATACAGTCTAGTCCTGAAATAGTCAACCTGTTGAAATCGAATAAGGGCATAATGAATGACGTGTTTTCTTGATTTTTGAAAATAGGTCCACTATGACGAAGCCCAGACAACCACCTTTGTCTAATGCTGAAAAGTATCGGAGGCGGAGATTGAAGCTGGCGGAAACGAATCCTGGGCGCTTTCAACAAGAGAAAGAAAAAAAACAAAGAAAGGGCCCGAAAGAATCGACAGAAAACGAAAACACAGAGCAACTTCAACGACATCGTGAAAAGGCATTGGAGCGCCAGAAACGATATCTGTAAGTAACGTTTGATTATACTTTGACATGTGTGTGTGTGTGTGTGTGTGTGTGTGTGTGTGTGTGTGTGTGTGTGTGTGTGTGTGTGTGTGTGTGTGATAATAATAATAATAATAATAATAATAATAATAATAATAATAATAATAATAATAATAATAATAATAATAATAATAAATTTATTTCAGTTTTTGCAGGCCATCAGGCCCATATGAACACAAAATACAATTTACAACCAGAAAATACAGGAAGGTGGTTGTAAAACACACTCATATAGCATTACATCAGCGCACATAAATAAACAAAAACAAGAAAAGTTCAAAGCACATCCCTCTAATTCCTAAATTTAAGGCAACCTGAAATATACATAGCAACTTTAAAGACCAGTTTATCGTGTAGGTTTCCACACAGCAGCTGAACTTTGAGACCGGATGGGAATCTGTAGTAAAACAGTGGAATGTACTTTTTTTCGTAAAGGGGCATATTTTGGACACTTGAACAGAACATGACACAGATCTTCAGCCTTATGCCAATCATATGTATTACTTTCTGGATTAGTGATGGCTTTTCCAAATCTGGATACTCCGTTTAAAGGTAAACGGTTACATCTAAGTACACATATTGCCCGCCTGAGTTCACAAGAATTCAGCTGCCCTATGTAACTGGCTCTAAGTATTTCTGGGTAGTAATGGCAGTATTCTGTGTTTGAGGTAAGGGATGCATGCCAGTCCTGTCGGAAACAATCCATCAGCCGATCTTTGAATATCTGAATGAATAGAGGAGTGTTTCCAACTGACTGCATTTCCCACACATACCCAAACCCGTGCATACACAATAGAGTCTTTATTTGCGTAGCCCAGTTCGATCTACCTGAAGCATCATGCATACATAACATCGTGTAACACTGTCTTGGGTATCTGTTTTCTGACATGGTAAGAAGTCTGCACCAGCACTTCACCATTCGAACATAGGCATCAATATACATAGGGAATCTTCCACACTCACCCAGCGCAGTATTGTTTTTTACATCTCTTCCAACACCAAGGACCATTTTACAAACCTTTATATGAACCTGCTCAATTACATCATGCCTCTAGAAACCCCAAACCTCTGACCCGTATAGCACAATGGGTTTAATCTTGACATCAAAAAATGTGAAACACAGTGTTAGCTGGCAAGCTTTGTAATTTGAAGTATAATCTTTTGATGCTTGCAACTGCTCTTCTGGCTTTTCCAGATACGTTTTCTACACATCTAGTCCAGTTCAGAGTAGAGGAAAATATCGCATCAAGGTATGTATCACTGGACTCAACTTGAATCTGCTTGTCAGCATAAAACCATTATTCACGATTTTTCACAAAACCTCCATTTTTAAAGACCACCACTTTTGTCTTGTCCATGTTCACAGTTAGACCCCATTTTTTACATTATTTTTCTAAACAATTAATTTTCTTTTGAAGATCTGCTACAGAGTCAGAGACAATGGCTATATCATCAGCATACATAAGAAGGAAAATACCCAGTGGGTCTGCAAAAATATCAATGCCACGTGCACCGCACGATGATATTTCTGTCTCAAATTCTGAAAGAAAGATAGAAAACAGCAGTGGGCTCAACACACAACCTTGTCGCACCCCTGACATGCAATCAAAGTAGTCGGTAACTTTGGTTCCAACCCTTACAGCAGCTTTTACATATTTGTACATACTGTCCAGTGTCTGAAGCACTTTCCATGAACTCATTTACGTAACAAGAGATACAACAGTTTTGTCCTGTGCACACTGTCGTAAGCTTTAGAAAAATCTACGTACATGGTGTAAAAACGGCCACCCTGCTTACTAAGATATTTTTGCACTAGTGCCTGTAAGCAAACAATGTTGTCTATAGTACTGTACCCTTTACGGAAGCCAGCTTGAGCCTCAGGTATATAATCATTCTCTTTACAAAAACGAACCAACCTGTTGTTAATGACAAAACTGTACAACTTACTGATAACGTTCAGAAGAGAAATTCCTCTGTAGTTGTCAACATTTCAAGGGTTAGCCTTTTTGTGTAGTGGAAAGATCACAGCCATGGTCGAGCTTTCAGGGTACTCTGCACTTTGAAACACACGATTGAATAAAGGATGCAGAAATTTCACAAGGACCTCACCTGCATGATGAAAAAGGTCAGTGGGCAAGCCATCAGGGGGTGATGCTTTTCCCTTCTTCATGCTATTAATAGCACTGCGAATTTCATCCTGCGTGATTTCCTCGTCAAATTTTGCATTATGACAACCATCACAATCATCAGATAATTATATGGTCATTCAAAACACCCTCGGCCTGTCTGCTGAAACCTGAATCATCAACATTCTGATCCACATTTAGCAAATTACGAAAATAATCATACCACACGCGTGGTGAAATGACATCAGAACACAACTTTTTAACGCCAGTCAGAGACTTTATTTTTTTGCCAAAATGTTATTGAGTTTGCATCGTTACATGCACCGTTGAGCTCATTCAAAACCCGTGCGTTGTACTCTACTTGTTTTGTTTTACACAACTTCTTAAATTCTTTCTTCATGTCAAGATACTTCCCTAAGTCGTCATGTGTGTTTGTGTGTCTGAACTGCTTCAACTGTATGTACTTGTTTTGTTTTGCTAACTCGCAGTCCGAGACCCACCACGGCGGCTGTGCACGGGATTCACCTACCTTCTTACCTGACCTCATTTTATCAGCCGCCTACTGAATGAATGCTACAAAACAGGCCGACCCTTCTTCTACACCCGAGTCAAGCGGTGACTAAAAGTGTTGAAACTGAGTCTCCTGATTATCTTCAATGTTTGCCCAAAAGGATTCAGCGTAGTTTTCTTTCCAAACAAATTTAACCCCTTCCTCTAGTATTATATCATCATTTAAATCACCATCATCACATAAATAAACAGACTGAATAGAAGTAAACTTGGTTACAATGGGGAAATGGTCTGACTCGCACCTGTCTGCAACAAACATATCGGCCACTAGGTCAAGCACGGATTGAGAGCAAATACAGTAGTCCACCACACTTTTGCCTCTGTTGGCCACGAACGTAATTTATCCCTCACTGTCACCTTTCGTTCTTTCATTGACAATAAACAAACAATACTCTTGACATAGTTCTATCAGTTTACGACCAAAACTGTTAACGGCAACATCTTTTGACCTCCGTGGGCTTTGTGGTACATCCTCTAGCAGATCTGTTAATTCCTGTAAAGGCTGCACGTGTGTATTATCATCAATAAAATCAGTATCAGACAGACCGGCGGTGCGGGCGTTAAAATCGCCACATAATAGCCAAGGCAGTTCAGGGTGAGCACGTAACACTTGAGACATGTTTTCTAACACTTCAAAACCATCAACGTTATCTTCACCATATACAACAGAACGCTCTGGAGCCACATACACAAATGCTGCCAGAACATCAGATGCAGAGTTCAAAACAGACTTACCGATCTTTAGAAACACAATATCCTCAGCTGCCTGCATTAAACGCAACACATGACAGGCTATAGATTTATGTACACACACGGCCACGCCCCTTTCAACTTTTGTGTACGTGGTGAAAAAACACCTGATACTCTGGGAAGGTATCCTCTATATCATTTTGCTTACACGACCAGATATCTGAAAATGGAAAAAATTGACATTTTTCACAGAACTGTCTAAAAGAAACACTTTTCAGCTTATTTACACGACCTTGGATATTCCATGCCATGATGCGAAACACAGAGCTACCACTTTCACCACTACCACTTTCATCATCACAGTGTGTAGGTGCGGGTGTGGGTTTGAGTATGGGCACTTGAGTGTGTGTGTGTGTGCAGGTAGGTCGTCCTTTGAAGACATATGGTGAGAGCCCTGTGGGTCTGAATGAGGGACGGGCTGTCTTCTCCTGGTTGCTGGGTCAACATGCCGGCTTGCCCCTCATTTCTGCCCCCTGCGCTCCACAGGCCTCTGGGTAGCAGCGGCGTATGCAGGGGTCTTTCCCTCCACATCGAGGGAGTCGAAGCGGAGGAAGGCCTTCTTCCCCGCCTGCTTGGCCTCCTTGAGGAAGGGTAGCAGCTTGCGGCGCACGTCCCTCACCCGATGGGTGAAGTCCTCAGAGATGCAGACCCGGGACTTGTTCTCCTTCAGCGTTCTTCGCTCAAACATGATCCTCTCCTTGTCTTTGTACTTGTTGAAGCACACGATGATGGGGTGGGGCGCCTTGCCCCCCTTCAGACGATGGGCACGCTCCACCTCGATCTCCTCCTCTATGCCCATCTCGACCTTTAACATTGACTTGACAGCTTTCTCACAGTCCGCCCAAGTCTCTGAGCGCCCCTGGGGGTGGGTGATTCCGTGAAAGATCAGATGCTTGCGTCTGCTACGCCCCTCCAAATCATCCAGCTTATCCTCCAGCTGCGTAACTTTCTCCTTCAACTCTTTGTTTTCTTTCATCACCGCAGTAAAGTCAATCTGAATTTTGTCCATCTGCTCCTGCACTGTAGCTTTCATACTGTCCATCTTTTTGTCCATCACATTCAACATGTTAAACACATCAGCAATAGTCGGCTCAGACGCTGCGTTTGCCTCAACCCCGGGCGATTGGTTGTCTTGGTTCCCCTGGCCTGTCAAAAGGGTCTGTTGTTTAGCTGGGCCTGGGTTCGCTTCGACATCGCAACACTGGAGCAGAAAGCCGACCAAAAACACTAGTATGACTGCCACCGGTCCGCTGACACTTACAGTGCGGTAGCGTATGGCTGCCTTCCTCTGTGCTTTGCGTGCAATAAAGTTTTGAAAAGTCCAGTGAAAGGTACCGCAAATGGCACGAAAAGCTACCGAACTGATCGGCATGACGAGCTAAATCACCCTGTCGTTGTTCTAAAGTCACTCATTAAGTAATTATGTTGCAAAATGCTAAAAATGAGCGGAGCCGCTCTTCTACTGTGTGACGTCGATCGTGAGCACAACTCACCTCCTCTATGTGTGTGTGTGTGTGTGTGTGTGTGTGTGTGTGTGTGTGTGTGTGTTTGTATGTGTGTGTGTGTGTGTGACGTCATTCATATAGTTCAAAGACCGAATGAAGGGAGTGTATATCATATTTGTAATATTTTTCTAGTGATAATCTGTTCAGAGATCATTCCTGGTGGAGCATATCATACTATAGGTCAGTTGACCAGGTCACAACAATCGTAATAGTTGATTTTGGAAATTACTCGGTCTAGATTCTCACCAGCTAACCGCGCGAACAAAAAGTCAGTCAGTCATTTTTGCCGGTTGGTTGTAAAAACGATGCGTCATTTCAGATTTGTATGCGTCAATGACCGCTAAGCGACGCCAAAAATGATCCCTGCTGTCTTGCCATTTTGTGAAAACTGAGCGGTAGGTACTGTTGGCTTAGAGGACCTGATTACGTCCGGTAGACTATAGGTGGGTGTGTATGTGTGTCTATTGCAAAGAAGACAGCAGAAGAGGCAGCACGAAGAACGAGGCTAGATGTTGATAAGGAAGTCAAAAAGAAAGAGGCCAATCGACTGGCAGTCCAGAAACATCGCTCTCAACAAGCCGCCCAAAAACAGCGCAGAGTGCGGGACAAGCGCATGGCATATTACTATCAGAAGAAGGTTGTGAGAGAGGCACGTCCTATGAAGCAGCAGCGCAACAACAGCAAAGCGACTCAGAGAGTATCAGGGTGCCCCTACCCCACCACTGAGAGCTTTAAAAGAGCTGTTAGGCGTGTGAAGGAAAAGCTGAGGGCCAGGGGTGTCAGGCTGGCTTACCTTTGTAAAGGAGTGCTGAAGAGCGCAGATAAGGTAGCCCAGCAGACACTTCGGGAACTAAATGTTTCCTTCGACACTCCAGAAAAGAAGTCTCCGAGGAAGACGCTGGCAGAACATGTCAGCAATATCAATGCAAAGCGGGATGTGTCGACTCTGAGTCACAAGAGATGCCTTGACCAAGCCTTACAGAATGCTGACAGCTCATCCTACAAGGAAATTGGCCTCTCACGCAAGATTATTCGGGCGTCCAAGACTGGCAAGCTGTACCGGCGAACAAAGAATGGCTTGCAGCAACTGGTGCAGAATTTCTATGTGGACCAGTCATCTGCAGATCCTTGCAAGTCCCACAAGAAGAGGCAGCTTCTGAAGCCAGTCAAAGAAGTCTACAGGGACTTTAAGAAGAGTCACCCTTCTGCAAAAGTGTCTCTGCGGACTTTTTATCGTATGAAGCCTAAGAATGTTGCGTCTGTTTGTCGGGCAAAATTTCGTCAGTGCCTGTGTGAAATTTGCCTCAACCCAAAACTTAAGTTTCAGACGATAAATCGTCATCTTGTGAGAAAGTGTGAGTGTGTCAGAGATCTTTTGGTGGAAAGTGTGTGCGAGTTTGATGAAGAGCCAAACCGTGAGTGTGTGGAAAGAAAGTGTATAGTGTGTGGAATTGAGCGAGTGAAGAGGCGATTGTTGGGTGAGCTTGACGTGAGATTGGAAGAGCAAGTGGGCTGGTCAATGTGGCAGCATGTAAAAGAGGGCAAGTCCAACAGGATGGAGAAGGTGACGAAAAAGGGCAGTGTATGGGAGTGTGTGGATGAGTTGTGTGAAGAGCTTGGGCCACTGTATGCACATGTTTTGTTGCCGAGTGGCAGCGAAAGCTGGTGCATGACCTGAAAGAAGGTCTGCCATCAGGCTGGGCAGTGGTCACTTGTGATTTTGCAGAGAATTTCCTCTGCAAATTCCAATATAAACCCCAGAGTGCCCGTTGGGCATACAAACAGGTAACTCTTTTTCCTGCTGTGATTTATTTCAAATGCCCGCACTGTCCACAGCTGAAGAGGGACGAGATCGTCTTCTTCAGTGATGATCTTGTAAAAGATGCACACATATCCCAGGTCTGCATTGACAGAGTGGTAGAGATGCTGTCTGCAGACTTGGGGCCGGTTGTGAAGAAGGTGATCTTGGCCAGTGATGGATGTGCAGCACAATTCAAATCGAAGCTGCCATTCCTCTTGTTTTCAATGATGTCTGTACCCGGGGTGTCTATTGAAAAGGTATTCTTTGGCTCCAGGCATGGCAAGAATGACAGTGACTGGTCAGGCGGTGCAACTAGGAGGGCAGTCACAAGAGACCTGGCCACAGGGGCTGTTTGTGTGAGATCTGCAGCTGACATGTATCAGCACTGCGTGGAAACACTGTCTGTCTCTGGTACACAAGGTTCCTGTCAACATAAGACAAGGAAGTTTGTGTACCTGGGGGAGTAGGATGTTGTCCGCACTGTCACGTCGAGCAGTGTCGCAACAGTTGCTGGGTGCAGAAAAAATCACCACATGTCTATGGGCGACCATAGCTGTCCTGTTTTTGCACTCCATGCAAGGCAGCACAATACGAATTGTGCAGGTCACCTGATGTCCCTCCATGGAGGATTATCCAGATGAGGTTTGACAGGAAGGAGATGTAGCCTGTGTCAGATTCAGAGTCTGAGGAGGATGGGGAGCTTGATGTCTCCTTACGCTCTTCAGGCCTTGACTCTGACAGTGAGGCAGACTTTGACAATACCATGGATGTCGACGCCGATGCAGAGAACAGCAGTGAATCCGACATTGAGTCGATCAACCATGGTAACTCCTGCGCTGAACTGAACGAGGGTTTATTGGCTGACTCGAGCACCATTGTTGGTGACAGCGAGAATCGCAGTCAGTCAATAAATCCTGACGTTCTATTTGACTTGGAGCGTTTATAGTGTTTTGTTTTCATGCGGCAAGACTGTCTCTGGCCTCATGCTCCTCATATGATGGCCTGCAGACGAGATCGGCTGAGCTGAAAGAGGACATGGCGCAATATCTGTTGCCTGAAGGCCACAACCAATTTCAGGACAAGGCAGAAAATTTCCAATCTGTCCAGTTGCTGCAGCCATATATGAGGGGCAGGTGTCGGCCATTTGCTGTGGAAGGTGATGGATTTTTTATTATTATTATTTTTTAAGGGCGTTGAGTCTTTTACTGGTTGGCGGTGAGGACCACCACACTGAACTCCGTGTCCGTGTGGTTGTCACCATGTGCCTACAGGAAAGATTATTCCTTGATGGCCAGAACTGGTGTACACCATCAGACAACCTCGCGAAAGGGCATGTGATTCGTGTTGCAGTGCTGACACCTTCTGCATCCACGGCTACACCATAGGATGCTTTCAGGAATGAATGCATGGCAGTGGTTGGGAATGATGTCTACACAGGTTTATGGCAGTTCTTTGCTGCCTCCGTTGCCCTGAACAGGTCTGTGCAATCAGTATTTCCATCGCTTGGATGGCCAGTATATAACAAGCACTGCAACAGGATCATCCGTGCGCCTGGCTGCACAAACAACAAGAAGCTGACAGTGATGTGGTCTTCGTCCAGGGACGACATGGTTGCGGAACAATGGTCCTCCAACCATTTCGTTCCCTTGGCCATCCTTAGGAAGCCACGTCAGTGTCCTGTTATAGGAAACACCTACATGATCAGGTGGTCAGGTGTTGAATATCCCTGTCAGGTGTTGGAGACGGATAAACTCCTAGGAGTAGTCTGTGTGCACTTCATGTCAAAAGCCAGAAATGGCCTGTGGTGCTGGAGTGTAGCAGACTACTCTTGGGAGCCGCACAGTTCTCTTGTGAGGGAAGTCACCCTTATGTTAATGAACAAGGTGTCCACACAAAGGCGCAAGCTGTTCAAAGTTTGTTAGCACTGTTGACTTCAGACCTCAATGATGTTAGCACAGGTTACATTGACTCAGTGGCCTTTGTGCGTTAATGTTTAGTTCAGATTGGTCCACGATGAAGTGCCACCTCCAGCCCATGCCGTTAGCACAGGTTACAGTGACTCGGTGGACTTAGATGGATAATGTTTTGTTCCGATTGGTCCATAAGTTAATATTTGCGTCATTTTCTGTTTGTGTCAGTCTAGTGATGTTGAAAAGAAGACCCATGTTGTGATTTGTTGTAATATGGACGCGCGACACTTTTTTTGAAAATCATCTTTTTCCTGAAATATATGTCTTCTTTTTGGAATACTTACATATAGCTTGTCTTGTTTTGTGTGTGTTGAATGTGCAGATGTGTGCTATTAGAATAAAACGTATGATTGGGCCTGGTGGCAAATTGAAAAAAAAATCTGACTGGTATGTTCATAAATTATGTTCAGGGTGTGGACATCAGACGGAGAAGATATCATTACATTTAGGCATGCTACAAGGTATATAAAAACAGTATCTTGGGTCTGCAGCATTTTACCAAACAAACATTTTATGTGCATTTATGTTGTAATGTTTGACACGCGACACTTCAGACATTCCAACATATAAACTAAGATATTTCACAAACCAAGCTTTGGATTATCTTTTGCTTCCACACAATCATGCTTGGTATTGAGAGGTTTCAGACAGTACCACAGAGAACTCTTTAATGCAGGCTTTATTTTTCAACACCTTGTCCTAAATCAGAGTCCTACCTTTTGTCACATAGCTTTTTACAAATTCTTTCAAATGCGTTATAGCAGTCTCTTGCGATGCGGAGTGTTTCCCCTTTTAATTGTCCTTTGAAGATTGCTGGTGGTTGGGCCGACAGGTGGTGTAGGTACTGATATGTTTCAGTTGTGCTCTCTGGCACGTCGTGGCGGCGAAAGACCGCCTTGTCCACAGGCCAGAGCCTATGGTGGTCTGAGGTCCGGCGTCAGGCTGCAACGAGGAGAGGCAGGAGAGGCTGGCTGTGCAGTATATGCAACAGGAGGCCTTGATACTTTCGTCGTCTGAGGGAACAGACATAAATTCATCCGTGAGCTGAATATCCCGCTGAGTTGTTTTATCTCTCTTTTGACCGCGATGGGTCCGTTTTGAGTCGACATTGGTTTAAGTTTTCGGGATATAGGGCTATATCTTGATTGTTTGGTCTTCTGTTAGCAAGGCTTTCTATACATTTATGCATGTGCCAGCTCCAGAAAGCCACATGTCTCGCAGGTAGCCATGGGATATTAGTCCAGTCAGCGCCAGGCCCGGCAGTTACGTAATCTGGGACCATTCCCAACACCCTTCAACTACTTTTGGAAGTAGTAGCGCGATGCATGGATAGCGGCATAGAGGTAGCTGTGCCGCCTCGATGTTAGTAAGATATCGCATCCCTTCGCTGTGTAGTGTTTTTACACGTGAAATTTTAGCTCTCTGTTTCCAAAAGTTGTGTCATTTAGATTTTTCTTATTTAGTGCCGAGTGTTCTCTTTATTGCAAATCTGTTGGTTTTGATATCCGTTTCTTGCTGGTTTGTCGTTTGTTCTTTTTCTCTTTTCCACAAAGCTTAAAGTTCATTCCGTATCCAGATGCTGGCTGTGATACAATGTAATGGATTTTTTTTATATAGAAACTTAATTTCGAGAACGTTCTTCTGTTCGCTGTGAAAAAGCTACTGTCTTTGCAGTTACGTTTGTAAAAACGTGTATCACTTGGCACACTATCCGAAGCAATGGCCTTTTTTTTTTCTTTTTTTTTTAAGAATTGGTTGTGGTTTTGTGCTCTAGCCACGCAAAGCTGGTCAGAGAAATTCGGTTGTGGTATATTTATAACAAATATTACAAAACAAGACATGAAAACATTATAACATAATTATGAACATTTTTCTCCCTGCACTTACACAGCTACAAATTTCAAATGGACATAAGTAAACAGTACAAAATCTTACTGGAAGTGTATTTTATGCAATTAATTATAGGTTCAAAAATTAATATATTACAGTATAAAATGAATCAAGATGAATTGTTACTTTTAAACGATATATGCAATGTAGAGAACACAGACTTGGACTCTAAAAAACAGCGTCTTCTCTCTGTAGCTGTTTCTGGCAAAAAAAAAAAGGCTTATCTTTAAGATATGCCTTTATTTGCCAGAAACAACTACAGAGAGAAAACGGTGTTTTTGTAGAGTCCAAGTCTTTGTTCTCTACATTGCAGATATCGTTTAAAAGTAACAATTCATCTTGATTCATTTTATACTGTAATATATTAATTTTTGAAACTATAATTAATTGCATAAAATACACTTTCAGTGTAAATTGTGCAATACAGTAAGCAGACAACGGAATGTCTAGTCATTTCTGATAACAGCTGATCGCTGATTGGGTGGGGGGGGGGGGGGGTTGATGTCCAAAAAGGTGATATTTAAGGGGTTAACTCTGCCATTGTGTCAATGGTGTCGAAATAAGGTCAATTGTTAAATCTCTGCCATGACTAGTATTATACAATGGCAGAAATAAACAGCGCTCGTGAATCGAGCACTGACCTTATATCACTCACATGACAGCCGGGTCGGCATGCGAACCCGAGAGAAAAAGCGTACACCGAGTCAGATAAGTCAAAAAAAAGTCTGATCCTACAAAAGTAAATGCACATACAGTTAGAGTCAACGCCTCAAAGCCTGCACCATCCATTGTCAGAGTGTGCACGTGCAAATAGCAAAACCCGTGTACTTGAGGAAGTCAGGCTGTGGATAAGCCTATAGTCTGTTCTTACTACGGGTGGCATCCGCAAAATATATGTCGCACACACACACTGTAAACCATGGCTCCACACTAAACTATGCAAATAGTTCTATTGAGCATTCTTCATTTTTGTTATGTTATATGATAAAGGAAAAGAGAAATCAGTGAACACATGCTTCTAAGAGTTAACCGTCATTGATCTACAGGCTGTTCGTTGGTTCATCTCTATTGGACTAAGTTTACCAATAGTCTATTTTGACCAAACTCAACCATCAGAAGGAAATCATTAGCAGGCGTGCAAACGCAGTACATCCTGCTCCGTGGGCCTGGATCGCTGATTTGAAAAGTCCATCCTGCTCCGTGGGCCTGGATTGCTGATTTCAAAAGGGCAGTCATACGTACTGATAAAAGTATACGTGTATGTACTGCATGTGTTATGTACATTTTCCGTACAGCTGAAATGAATAAATAAATGTATGGCTATAGCTCCTTGTTTTTGAATGACCATGACTATTGGTTAATGGCAAAGTGTTCAAAGTGTTGCCGGTTGTGGGAACGGACTATAACATTAGGGCAGGTCTCTACTGTATACATACATGTAATACAAATACAAAAAAATACACGTGAATGTATTTTTTCTGTGTGCGATACACCGTGTGCCTGCACTGTCAATTGCTTGTTCAGTGTGTATTCTGATCCGTTGGTTCATTATTATAACTACTTGAAATCCGTGGAAGTGTTTTTCTTATTATTATTATGAATACCCTCTGGCATCTGACCACTGGCACTGCTTCCAAAGTTTGCTCCAGGTTTCCTATTCATTAATATTTTTTGTTGCGCTGTGATCAAAAACACGTTGGTCTGTTTGTTTTAATATAAATATGACACATAAGCCACATACACCTGGAGTAGATCTTCACATTGGTCACGCTACGTGTCAATGGCCTATAGCCCTTTCGCATCCAGCGCCAGGTCCAAGAGCTGGTTCAATAGTGGCAGCTCAACCATAGTGCCCACGCCTCATGCCTCTCCGGAGAAAGACGTACCAGCCAGACACCTCCGCCGAGCCGTCATGGACATTCCACCTCTCGCAAACTGTACATGGTCCATCTTGCACCCGGTGCGAAAAAGATAGGCCGCATTACAGACTTAGAAATAGACCACACAAGACATTGAAAAAGGCCATACAACCGGGATTAGTACCTGGCTTGACTCTTCTGCTAACTCTACCAGGATGCCCATACCCCCCCCCCCCCCTTACATCCAGCGCAGAGCCGAAAGTTTGGCCCGACCGTGACAACCCAACGACGGCGCCATAGCCGCATGCCTCTCGGGGGCCGAGAAACCTAGCAGCCGGACACCACCATCGAGCTGTCAGGGGACGTCCCACCTTTCCCAGGCTGCACTTGAACCATCCAGCACTGGAAATGAAAGGAACAGCTCTCCCGATAGACTTAGGGGGTGAGCTGTTCTCACGGTAGCAGTTGGAGACTTTGAAGCTCTCCAACATTAATTCGTTCTTTGTCTTTTTGTGTAGCACGTTACATGAGAGTTACCTACTAAAAGTGAGGTTGTCTTACGACGAACACAGTGATATATTTTTCGTGTGTCTCTGTGACGGTTTGGCTGTTATAACGGCGGATTTCAGTTTTCTGCGAGTGTTCAGTGAGTGTTGACTCCATAGTCTGTGTAGTAGGACACGGTGTACTGTAGTTCAAAACGGTCAAGCATGTAGTGAACCCACATTCCAAAGCTATGGCAGTGCTGACTCTTTCTGATCGACGGATCGGACGTGTTTCTTCTCTCTAATGTTCAGAAATAAATCTTGCGTCGATTGGATATTTTATGCTGGCTGTGATTGTTTGGATTTCATCGTTCTTGTGTTCTTGCGTCAGTGCTGTCACCTGTCTATTGTGTCAACTGCCAAATGTCAGTGACGTGACATATACTGTGTGCGTACTGCTGGTTTGGACGACAGGGCGGGGTGGACTACAAAACTTTTTTTGCTGACAGCGGTGACTGACGACTCCCCAACATGCAACTAATTGACAACAATAACACGAAAAATTGTGCAAACCGTAAAGAGACGTAAGAAACAAAGCGATTCCTCACTAGACACTAGCACAAACAAAGACGCAACTTTTGTGGTGGAAAAAAATATCAGTGACGAGATGTCAGAGGAAAGTATACAAGTTATACTTACAAAGATCAACGAATCAAAGACACATACCTTGGGCGAGTCGAAGGTGGCTCTTGGAAAAGCAGAGGCAAAATAATATGAAACAGAAGCTAGAGACATTAAACTCGAGTTTGATGGACTTAAAGACTGATAACGATCACTTGCGCAAGTTAGTGGAAAACTACAAAGCACCCCAAAATAGTTAGAAGAGGAGGTCGCTCGTTTGAAAAAACGTTGTTGAAATTCAAGATGTGCGCATCAATCAGCAGGAGCAATACTCTCGCCGCAATAACATTCGAATTTTTGGTTTGAGAGAAGAGCAGCGGAATGAAAGTTCACGAGATTCAGCTGCAAAATCATCAAAGTATGCAGAGACAAACTAGGGGTGACAGTCACAGACTCGGACATTGACATCGCACACAGACTAGGGGGCAGGACTGAGGGAAGACACCGCCCTGTCATAGTGCGATTTGTGAGGCGGGAGGTCCGAAACCTGATTCTCTCACAAAGACGAAAACTTAACGGCAAAGGAATCGTCATCACGGATGACCTCACTCCATGCAACCAAACACTGCTCAGGGAAATGAGGGGCATAGTGGGGGAACGATCAACTTGGTCGTCAAAATGCAAAGTGTTATAAAGATAAACAACAGAGTGACCAAAGTGGACATCAACACTAACGCTGATGACGTCAATGCTTTATTGAACGGTACACCAGCACACCGAGTGGACATCAGCGTAGAAGCTTTTCGACTGCCGGTGTCTTCAACTCCCCACAACCCGTGCTGCACGAGGTAGAGACAGCCTGTCACCAGTTACCATGTCCTACGCGGCGGCCGCGACGAGACCAAGACCTGGTGCCAGCGAAGACGACAAATCCCCCATCGAGGTGCTACCCCCTAAGGAAGGACATTAATGACGCCATGGCTCTCCGAAAAAAAAAAAAAAAACTGAAGCGGAACAAAGATTATGCTGTTTTCCGCAAGCAGCACAACCGCGTAAAGTACCTGGTGCTCGAGGCCCAGAAAAAAACACTTCCATGGACTGATGGATAATAAAACTGATTCTGTATCTGTCTCAATGCCTTTACCAAAATCACGTCAAACTGGTGGTCCATGTACTTCGATGCCTGCTGATACTTTTAATCAACATTTCCTGTCTGCTGCCGACTCACTTTTAAATAAAAGTAACAACCTAAACAAGCCGACTATTTCTGTAAAACTAAATACATTTGGGACAAGAGACTGGCGCCAAACGACTTTTTTTTTAAAACTGTTTTCGACGCAGGCAAATCTATTAGTCAGCTGGAAATTAATCGCTCCCTTGGTCATGACGGCATTAATAGTTTTTTTTTTTAACTGTCTGTCCCCTATCTGGTTGAATCTTTAACATCTTATAATCCAACAAGATACTTTCCCAAGAAGCTGGAAAATAGCTAAAGTCATTCCGTTGCCTAAAACTAAAGACCTCACTGACCCCAACAAATTCAGGCCAATTTCACTTATATCAGCTTTGTAAATCCCGATAGAAAAACATGTCCACAGGCACCTGAGTCACTTCCTGGAGACACATAACTTGATTTATCCGTTACAGTCAGGCTTCAGACCCCGCCACTCTTGTCACATAGCTCTGTCTCATCTGACCAATATCTGGCTAACTTCAATAAACAATGCTGAAATGACCGGTACGGTATTTTTAGATTTTTGGGAGACGTTTTGTGGTGCACCATTCAGTGATCTAGTGGGTGCTGTCACGATTCCATAAACTGGAAAAGCAGAAAGACGACCCTGCTCAGGACGTCCGTGCTACACCAGCAGAACAGAGGACAGATACCTCTGTATCGGCTCTGAGCGACTGAACTTTCACGTCAAAGACTCTGCGACGTCAACTGATGCAAGCTGCGAACGTTAACGTCAGCAGAAGCACATTCTGACGACTTCTGCGCGAAATTGGCCTGGCGTCAGGCAGGGCAGCAGTGAGAAAACCCCTCATTCCAGTTTATCGCAGACCCCGGGTTGCCTGGTGTCGTCAGCATGTGAGGTGGAACAGACTCCGGTGGACTCAGGTTCTGCTTACTGATGAGTCACGGGTTACTGTGTCCTTCACCTATGGCATTGTGAGGGCCTGGAGACGCCAGGGCGAGCGGTTCACGGGTGATCCCCCTCCACGTCATCCGAGGCACTGAGTTGACTGCGCTATCGGGATAGGCTACAATGCTCTTCTGCAAGACGACAACGCTCAACCTCATCGCGCCCGTGTGGTGGATGAGTACCTGGAGCAACGGGGCATCATGAGGATGGAGTGGCCAGCTCGTTCACCAGATCGGCGTTCACCAGCTGGCGAAATCTGCCTACTCTCTCGCTCGCTCTCTCTCTCTCTCTCTCTCTCTCTCTCTCTCTCTCTCTCTCTCTCTCTCTCTCTCTCTCTCTCTCTCTCTCTCTCTCTCTCTCTCTCTCTCTCTCTCTCTCTCTCTCTCTCTCTCTCTCTCTCTCTCATTAAGTCTCAGTTGAAAACTCACTTCTTCAAACTTGATTTTCCTCAGTCGTAGATCCGTGTTTGAATGCGTGTGTTAGCGCAATGAGTTTTTGCCACAAAACAAGATTGACCTATACAATAACTATTCATTCTTCTTCTTCTTCTTCTTCTTCTTATTCTTCTTCTTCTTCTTATTATTATTATTATTATTATTATTATTATTATTATTATTATTATTATATTATCTTCTTATTCTTCTCGAACGCCGTCACACTTGGAGTTTGGCTCTCAAAATGAAATCTGTGGTCTTCTGTAGTGCCTCCACAGGCCCGTACAGTTCCCGGTACTGCACCTGCCTGGTGAGACTCCACAGGGCGAGCACCATTCCTGTTGAATCCATCTCCAAGTGTCATGTGGCTGTATATGCATGGTACTGTGGTTTATTAGAGTGCGCTGTGCAGCCCAGTACCTCCGTCTTCAGCACTCGGGGTTTCTGTCGGGGTTACCTCACCCTTAGTTCCTGGTCAAAAGGCCTTTCCTGGGAGCACAGGATGGTTTAGTTTTGGAGTATCCTTCTCCTAGATGGATTGCCGACCAAGGCTTATGGGTCCCATCTACTCAGGTTTTTCCTCGGAGTTTTCCTTCTCGAAGGAGATCTGCCAACCAAGGCTATCGAGCACCACTGCCCGGATTTGTATAGGGTTTTCTCCCCTAGCCTTTGCCTCTCCCAAGGCAGTGGGGCTATTTACCCATAGCTTGGGATCTGGTTCATGGGCATCAGGGCTTGTCCACACATCGATGGGCCTGCGTGCTGCATGTCTGGGGGCCAGATCTCCTCCGAGTCCTCTGTAGTTCAGCCCGAGTCCGTAAGGTGCTCGGTTACCATGAGTCACCACGAGGAGGCACTACATGAGGCTTATTGTTGGAGAGGCTGTGTACTGGCAGGGAGAGACTGACATGTTCTGCTCCCCTTTTCGCAAAACTGCTAGCCAGCGGTGGGAGCTGAAAGCGAGAGCGACAAGCACAGACGCTACACTACCACACTAGACGCATCACAACAACCATTTGACCCACTTATTATTATTATTATTATTATTATTATTATTATTATTATTATTATTATTATTATTATTATTATTATTATTATTATTATTATTATTATTATTATTATTATTATTATCCCTTGCTCGAAGGGAGCAAGATAATAATTATTATTATTATTATTATCTTGCTACCTTCGAGTTCTTCTGGGACGGGCTGGAGCAACGTGTAGTCAGCAACTACCCCCCGCCTCAAGGCGTCCCCCAACTGACTCAGTTTCGGCATGAAGAGTGAGAAGCAATCTCACAACATGTTCTCCGAACGCTGGTGAATTCCATGCGTCAGCTCTGCATTTAATGTTGGGCTGCAAACGATGGGTACACTTGTTACTGACTAGACCTGTCTAGTGTGACTTTTCAAATGAGGGGTGGGTGAACATTCTAACGTACTGCTCTTGTTACAATTGCTTGATTTACTCAAAACTTAAATGACATTGTTCCTGAATAAATTAGCAAAGTACTGACTCCAAGTATTGTTACATTATTTGTGTGGTGTTGTCGGTGCGTCTGCGATAAAAAAAAAGTGGCCCTTCAGTTTTAACAATTTTTTCAAAGAGAACTATTCGAGCTGCAGTGATTGCAGAATTGTCCTGACAGTAATGCAATGGGACAGAGAGTGCCTTCCGCATGTTCACACAAAAGGTGTAGAATTGTGTGTTCAGCATGGAAGCGAGGTTGATGTGACACTGACCTTTTACGCGCCCATTTCGATCCCGTGAAGACTACATTACAGTTTAGCTCGCATGGGCCGGTCTGTTCATGGGCTTTGCCAGAACAGTTTGATGTATCATTGCAAAGCTCTTGAACTAGTATTATGTGTCAGTTCCCTACTCCTGGTCAATGTGGGCATGTGTCCCAGTCTTTGATCTTGCGTACAGGAGCTCCCCAAGGATGTGTTTTATCCCCGTGATGTATTCGCTTTTTCGCAACGACTGTGTATCCCACTATGATAGGACACGCATAGTGATACGACAGTCAAGAGTTTTGTACATAAAAATGAAGAGAGTGCAAATCGGGATGAGGTAGACATGTTAGTAGGCTGGTGTAATGACAACAACCTGGATTTGCATGTCAGTAAGACCAAGGAAACGAATTGATTTCAGGAAAAAGAAACTGACCCCCTTTCATTTCCGGGGGGGGGGGGGGGGGGGGGGCGATGGGTCTTTTTACTTATATTTTGCTGTATCGTCTGATGTATTTTTATATGTGTAGAGTAGCAGGACAGTTTGGAAGTTAGGCATTGCTATGCCTAAAACTTTTTATCATGAATAAAAACGTTTCATCTTCATCATCTTCCTTAACCATCCAAGGAAACGATATTGAAATTGTTGAAACGTTCAAGTTCCTGGGTACTCTCATTTCGCACGATCTGACGTGGGAGAAGAGTATTGAACAGCTAGTAAAGAAAGCCCAGCAGCGTCTATTTTTTTCTTCGGCTGTTGAAGTCTTATGGCGTCAGTCAGCAGAACATGGTGCAGTTTTACCGCGCCGCCATTACGAGCGTTCTCACCTACTCAATGACGGTATGGTATGGCAGCGCAACCGACGAAGCTCGCAATAAATTAAATAGGGTGATCAAAACAGTATTTCATATTGTTGGAAGCGATTTCCTCTCGCTGGAATCTCTTTACCACGCAGCACGATCAAGAGAGCGAGCTCCATCATACATGACGAGCACCATCCTGCACATAGCCTGTTCGAGCCCTTACCATTTGGCTAACGCTTTAGATCCATTTAGGCCAAAACCACTCGTTTTCAGATGAGCTTTTATCCCTTTGCTGCTCAGGCCCTGTCTAATGTGGCTATGAGATGATTCAACTCAGCAGATTGACTCAAAGTCCCTTTAGAATTACCTACATCCCATCGTAGTTGTTAAGAGTTGTTTTATATGTTCTATTAACTATTTATTAGACAGGATATATATTATTACAAATACATATGAATTTAGTTAATGTTTCACTTGCAGGTTTTTGTTGTCACAATATGGTTATTATGCCATAGATTTATCTATTTTACTTGTTTAGATGTGTGTGCATATTTAGTAGAATGACTGCTGTATATAATTATATGTGTGGTTTGGCATTTTAGAGACTGATTGATTGTGATGTATGTGTGTTTAATGTATGTTTTATGTATTGATGTTAACACGGACGCTCGTCGGTTATGCCGCAAAAAAATTCCTTATTTTTATGCATAATATGGCAATACAGTTTATCTTATCGTATCTTATTACTGGTATTATTAGTGAGGTATCGTTTGCAACCAACGACTCCCGACAACGAACGAGAGTGAACGAGAGGGAACGAGAGTGAATGCTCCTTGGGGAGCTCCCGTACTCAAGGTCCAAGACTGAGCACAGACAACACTCCCAATATATCCAAGAGGCATAGATCTTCATGGTCCCTCGGGAGAATGAAAATCGATGCCTCTTGAAGATGTTTAGATTTCACTCTCGATCGTTGTTCCTAATGGTATGGTATGGTATGGTATGGTATGGTGTCTACGAGGCGCACATATCCATCTATTTAAAGACTTTCAAGGCGCCGCCGTAGGGATGGAAGCTGGAGCTTTGAAAGCTACATTATGTGCAAACCTCCAGCCGGCTATTAACTTCGATGCATGTGGAATATTTTTGTTTCCATTTCACCGACCCTAGCGGGCCTTCTCTTTATGAATTGTGGTAATGGGATTTATAACGTGTGCACTTGATGATTATAATAATAATAATAATGTATATTTTTAAGGCGCCTATACTTTCGATAGAAAAGCTCTAGGCGCCGTACATATGACATACTAACATACACACACCTTGCATCATACAGCACATAATTATATATGCCCTAACATACACACTCACGCAACAAGATATACAGGGAAAATAAACTTAGCAGAGTAAACACACCACAAGAAATGCTCACACACACCAAACATATACGTGTACCATAAAACTAATAACATATACACTAGGCAGCTCTCACTGACAGCAACACCAAAAACTAAAATAAGATAATTATAACGGTGAATGCACGTTTAAAGGAATATATGTGTCTTTAAAGACTGCCGGAAACTATTGGCTGGTTCAACATATCTGAGGGACTGTGGGAGTTTATTCCAAAGAAATGGTCCTTAGTATGAGACAGACCTCTCGCCAAAAGACTTAGTTCTCACAGTCGGAACGCGTAATAGTTGAATGTTTGCTGAGAAACGGAGCTGTCTTGAAGGTTTGTACACATGAAGAAGTTCAGAAAGATAGACAGGGCCAGTAGAAGTAGACAGACAGATGGACAGAACTTTGTATTGTACTCTGGATGTAATAGACAACCAATGGAGTGAACGCAGGATGGGTGTGATAAGGTCTGACTTCTTTCCCTTGACAACAAGCCGTGCTGCTGAGTTCTGCACCCTCTGGAGTCGATCCAGAAGGTACTGAGACAGCCACACAGGTGTGCATTGCCGTAATCGAGTCGGGACAAGACAAAGGAGCAGACCAGCGTTTTAGTGGCTTCTGGAGTGAAAAGATGCCTGATGGAGCTAATGCGACGCAGTTCAATAAATGCAGATCTACAGGTATTCAAAACGTGTTGTTCTAGTGTGAGACTGCAATCAATGGTGACTCCAAGATTTCTCACCTGAGCAGAAAAGCTAACTTCAGTGTCTAGGATTGTGATGGACTGCCGTAAGGAGGAAGATATTCTGGTAGATGAAACTAGCATGGCTTCTGTTTATCTTCATTCAGTTTTAATTTGTTTGCTATCATCCATGTTCTAACATCAGAAGCTGACTGTTGCACACACTGGATGATGGCATCGACCTGCTCAACATGGCCTGATTTATACAACTGCGTGTCATCAGAGTACGCGTGGTGAGAAATTGGGCGTGCAGCTATGACACCCGACAAGGGCTGCATATACAAAATGAAGAGCACAGGCCCAAGGACTGACCCTTGGGGTACTCCGAAACACAGAAGGACTGCAACTGAAATATGACCACAAACAGAAACAGTCTGTGACCAGTTAGACAAATATGATTTAAACCAATCAAAAACCTATCCTGGATACCAAAGACACGTTCAAGGCGACAGAAAAGGGTGCTATGGTAAATCGTTTCAAATGCGCTAGACAGATCCAGCAAAGCTAAAACAGAAACCTGACAATCATTCAGTGCAAGCAACAAGTCATTCATGATTTTCAGTGAAGCTGTTTCAGTGCTGTGACTCACGCGGTAGGCTGATTGCAGGGGATTTAAGAGATTGTTAACGGTGAGATGCTTCAGGGTCTGAGAGAGCACGACTTTCTTAATGACCTTTGATATAAATGGAAGATTTGACACTGGTCTGTAAATCTTAAAGTCATTCTGATCTAAAGATGCTTTCTTCAAAAGCGGCTTGTCAACTGCGGTTTTGTACAGGGTGGGAAAAGAACCAGTTTGAAGCGAATTATGCGTGCTGTGCACACGAAGGCGAGACAGGCAACCGTAAACCGAGTCTGTACGTAAATTTGACTCGATGGGAATGAGGAAAAATCCACATCCCATTACTGCCCACCAGTTGATTCGAACCCAGGATCTTACGACTCTCAGCGAAGTGTCTTATCCACTAAGCTACGTCCCCATGTCGTCCGGTGTAAACAAAATCTAAGTGTCATTATTAATACAGAAGTTAGTCGAGAATTGCACGGACTTAAAAAATGCTCTGGATTCACCCAGACCGCTCCATCTGCAAACGGCGTACATCCTCATGGTCCTGTCAAGCTGCAGGGGCTAGTGAAAACAGTATAAGCTTCTTGCTAGCAAGGAGTAATCTCATGGAGTTAGTTATTTTGGGTTTAACGCCGAGCAGGTAACTAAGGTCATCTGACGGCGGTTCTTCATTGACATTTGGAGGTACCAACAGTAGGTGTAGTGCGAGGACGTCTGCCGCAGTAATCGGGGAGATCCAGGATATGGTCCGTTTAGTCCTTATTAAGAGGCGCAGCATACCGTCTATCCTTACTATAAAGGTGTTCACCTGGGTAGCTCGGTGATTGAGCGTTCCACTCTCTATCGAAATGTCACGAGTTCAGATCCATCTGGGGTCGAAATTTGTCCAGACCCTATTCGGTGCTCCGTCTTGGAAATCACCTTCGTGGTAGACAAAAGTCTTTAAACTCTACACGTTTTGTTTGTTTGTTTATAATCTGATTGCAAATAACGCCCCGCAAATATTTCAGCAGTAGCTGCGAGCACGATGGTTACATACAACAGACTTACCTTATTGATGTCATGTCTCCTTTGCCAAGTCAATGCTACAGGATTTTTGAAAGCAACAAATGTCGACTCTGTGAGAATCGTCAGCAAAGATGACAGTATGAGGGGCGTAAGCGAAAGCGAAGACATTAGAATTGTCGTGAGTACGCCACATATTACCAGTAATGTTGACGTGACCACACAACATCGTTTCAACGATTATGTCGCGTCGTCGCGGCATATTATCAACAATGATGACGTGACAACACCACATATTAAAAAAAAAGTGTGACTATGCAACATTTTTTCAACCATGATGATGACAATAATAACATGACGACACTACATCTTATCGGCATTGCTGACGTGATGTCACCACATCTTATCAACAATGATGACGTGATCACGTCACATACTATCAATAATGACATGACCACGCCATATATCAACAATGATGGTTATTCTGGGAACTACAGCTACCCAACTACTGCAGGTTTGATAGTGACCATTTCGCATTATGTTTGTTTTATATTATTTGGTCAAGTATAACAGACGATAATGAGGAAAATGACTATGATGATGACAATGACATTAATATTATGATCATTAACATACAGCATTGTCAAAATCATCATTATAACATGTGTGCAGATAACTTGAGGCCTGACGAGGTTTATTTCAACACCAACCTTTCCCTCACTACTGACGATTTTATTCAGTGTTTCACTTACGGCTACTTACCCCCGTTTCGAGCCACTGCTGGGAGTCTGTTCCTCGACTGGAAAGCAGATTTGGAGAGTTACAACAGGGGGGTACTGACGTAAGAAAGTTATTATTATTATTATTATTATTATTATTATTTAAACTCAAGGCCACATTTTCCCCCAAAATAAATATTACAGAGACTTGCACGTTTCGGATCGCCCATTATAATTTAATAATAGTACGCGAGGTTCATTTTAGCACTGTACTTTAATTGGCATGGTGAATCTACATCTTTCTGAATGCCGTCAGGGCTAAACTCCTCTCGCATGTGGATCGTGTTCGATATTTTTTGTGGCAGTCAAGGGATTAATCTCTATATAAACTGCTTTGATCTCGAAACTGTTATTTAATGGGAGAAAATAACGCATTTCTGGCCCCAGAGACCTTCATATTTCTTATGCGAGGCTAAAGCTGTGTGAACCAGCAGAGTGAATTGTCAAATTATTCTCCACGAAACGTTTATTAATTTGTTCTGAGGTGACACAACTCGCCCTTTCCTAAATGTACACATGTCAAAATAATGTATACTCGGCTCATGCACATTTCCAGCCATGAGATGGCCTTAGTCGCCTGCTAGGCGTTAAACCCAAATAACTAACTAACTAACTCATGCACATTGCTTATGATGGTCTATATTACATAACGTACACAGACCAAAAGAAAAATGTCTGCATAACAGATACGCATACTGATATTATCGCACAACAGTACGGTTTGTACAAGAATCTTCTCATAACAAGGCCGGGTGTTACAAAAGTCGGTTATCATAATGCTTTTATCCCGAATGCAAACATTTTTCAACGTTTCCTACTGACCCTATTAGCGGCGTTAGAATTCCATACGTTGTGCCATTTCCTGTTGGGCCATACCTCCCCTTGTCCCAAATCCTACACCACCAAGTTACGAGATTTACTGTGTTCTTGTTCTCGACAGATTGTTCTGCAAGATCCGGATCATCGTGCCTAGTGGGATGATTGTGCGGTTCACGTCGGTCGCATGCCGTGGTAGCTTTATGCTTAAATTAACGGATTTCAAACGTATTCCTCTCGAGGGTTGCAATCTATGGACAGCGCAGAGTGAAATCGGCTCACGTCACTTCCTGAGTTCAAATGAAGTGATCGACATTTTTATGCAGGTAGAAGAACGCTACTAATTATTGTAACGAAAATCAGCAACTCGTGCTTACTGTTTGTAGCCTTAACCCCCACCCATGTTTGTCCTTGGGAACTTCGGCAGGATTAATCCTTTGACTCCAAGAACTAATGTTACGTGCTGAGTCGTAGTCGTAGTGTGATATCACACCAGACGCACGCACGTAAGGTTCTTGTAAAGAAACTTCACTCAGCTGCAACCCGTCACACGTGGCTTAAGGATGTAGACTAAACTGGAGTAAATGTTCCAACAATATTTTATTGCAGCGATGCGATCTCCACACTATGCATTCACAAATGCACCAACACTGATACAATGTATCCTTTGCAAAACGTCAACACTTTGACACAATGCGTCTCTCGTACAATGTACATCAGTATACACTGCATAACTCCGTCATTGACAATGAACCTTGCGTATCTCTCCCAATGTCACTGTGCTCACGATACCGAAGCTGTTACATTGCAATTCTACAACTGAACAATGTGCAAACGTGCTTCCCAGCACATTCTTTTATAGTATAATAGCTTTCCAAAATAATCAAGCAATTTCATACAATGCAGCCAATCAGAACGCACACGTAACCGAAACTCATAAATAGTGATGAAAAAGAATACACACGAATAGTCTACAAAAACCTGGCTGCTATTTCAAGCCCCTATTTTGGGAAATTCCGACGCGTTATAAAGTCACACAAGAGAACGCCAGACAGTTCACGACCTTGCCCGCATTCTCTGGAAATTACACGACTTTTCTTAACACATACTGGCTGCTAACTTCACGCGCACCGAAAACAATAGTGATTATTCGGGCGGTTTCTAGACTCTTCGTGATTCGACTCCGTGTATCAAAAGACAGTCAATTGCGCTCTCCGTGCGAACGATAGCGAATCTTATTAAACAGGTATGTGATTCGTAATCAGGATAGCTCAAATAAATATCGGGTCTTTTCCTACGATTAATGCATGCATGCTCTCACAGAACAACAAAACCACAATCGTAACAACTAAATAAATCCCACGCCATTTCGTTTAAGGGGTGAAAACAATAATTTTTTTTTTGAATGGTATAGATTTTTAAAACAATTTTATATTTAATTAATTTATTTTTAAATCTCTTTTCTTTATGCAAAAGACTTTTGAAGAGAGGTTGTGGTGGAGCAAATTCAAAATAATGCACATGAAGACACAAGCAGGCAGGTTCTGAAAATCTGACATCTTAAGTAAATTTTACGTCATGTCTAGTTAAGCTGACTTGGTATGTTGTCGTACGTACTTTTGTCTGGAAACACTGTGTGTGTGTGTGTGTGTGTGTGTGTGTGTGTGTGTGTGTGTGTGTGTGTGTGTGTGTGTGTGTGTGTGTGTGTGTGTGTGTGTGTGTGTGTGCGCTTGTAATATTGTGTACAGTTTTTGTAATTGTATTTTTGAAATTTGTAAGGCGTCTAGTGCTCTACCTGAGGTTAGGCGTCATAGAAATTATTATTATTATTATTATTGTTGTTGTTGTTGTTATTATTATATGTGTGTGTGTTTGTGTGTGTGTGTGCGTGTATGGGAGGAAACCCCTGACATCAAAGCCCCCGTGTCTCCGGGGAAGGCTTTTGAGCCAGAGACTAGGACAAGGACAGTCTGATATAAAACCTACGACCCGAGGACCTCGATGCCATCGTCCCAGCTTGCTAGGCCATGGCAGATGAACCAAGGGTTTAAAGGGTGGGGCCAGTACTGCGCACACTGCACTTCACCAAAAAGCTCCACCGCGCAGGCTTTAGGAAACGTCCACGGACCATGACACTGACCATTCCAAGTCCTGTAGCGACGGGCGAGGGGCGAAACGGAAGGTGAAAGATGTCACTGGAAGCCGCAGTCTCAAACCTGCATGCAGGCGGTTCAGGATATTGGTCGCCTGATGTTGACCTGGGGATGACAACATCACTCGGCACACCCTGAACGACCAAGCAGCCTTCTCTAGGGACAGCACTGCTTGCTCCACACGGAGAGGGGCCTAGAAAAGGTGGCCTAACCAAAGCTCGTCCCCTCGCAACCCCAGTTGTCTAGCCGCGGTCAACGGGCATCTTCTCCTGCGGTCAAATAACAAGAAAGAATAACGGATCCACTCTCATGACGACCACGACCGGACTCAACGTAGCATGCTGGAACGTCCGAACCATGCTCGACAAAGCAGACAGCGGACGCCCTGAACGTCGCTCCGCCCTCATTGCCCATGAATTGCGGAGGTTAAACATCGACATCGCCGCGCTCAGCGAAGTACGCCTTCCGGACGAAGGCAGCCTCCAAGAACTTGGTGCTGGGTACACCCTCTACTGGTCAGGCAGGCCTGCATCAGAAAGACGGCTTTCATGCGTGGGTTTTATGGTCAAGACATCCATTGCGACTAAGCTGGAAAACCTACCAACGGGCCACTCAGACCGCATCATGTCCATGCGCCTCCCACTGAGACACCAGCAGCAGGTCACCCTTCTCAGTGTGTACTCCCCAACCCTCCTGGCAGAGCCTGCTGAAAAGGACAAGTTTTACATTGACCTGCGCAGCCTCCTACAGAGTACCCCTGCAGATGACAAAGTCATCATCCTTGGCGACTTCAACGCCAGAGTAGGCCAGGACTCTGAAGCCTGGAAAGGAGTCCTCGGCAAGCATGGCGTGCGGAACTGCAATGACAATGGCCGCCTACTGTTGGAGTTCTGTGCGGAGCAGCAACTGGTCATCACCAACACTACTTTTCAGCAAAAGGACAGTCGAAAGACCACCTGGATGCATCCTCGCTCCAAACACTGGCACCTTATCGACTATGTCCTAGTGCGTCAGAGGGACCGCAGTGACGTCCTCCTCACCAGAGTGATGCCCAGCGCAGAGTGCCACACTGACCACCGCCTTGTCCGCTGCAAACTCAGGCTCCACTTCAAGCCAAAACCCAAGAAATGGGGCCCCCCCAAGAAAAAGCTTGAGGTTGCCAGCCTTCAGCGTGACGATGTGAAAGCTGCCTTTCAGACAGATTTACAGCGCAGGCTCAAAGACACAGCGGACCCAGTAGACTCCTCCCCTGAAACACTTTGGGAACAACTGAAAACTGCTATTGCAAAATCCTCTGCAGAAGTCTTGGGTTTCGCCAGAAAGAAGAACAAAGACTGGTTTGACGAAAACAATGTAGAGATCCAGGAACACCTAGCAAAAAAAAGAGCCGCCCATCAGGCCCACCTAGCCCAGCCTTCCTGCCCTGTGAAGAAGTCTGCCTTCCGCCTCGTCTGCAACAGTCTCCAGCGCAAGCTCAGAGATCTCCAGAATGAGTGGTGGACCAGACTTGCACAGAGGACCCAGCTTTGTGCTGACAATGGTGAATACAGGGGCTTCTACGAAGCACTGAAAGCAGTGTATGGCCCTAGGCACCTGGTACAAAGTCCCCTGCGAAGAGCGAATGGCCAGGCACTCCTCACAGATAATACTTCCATCTTGAACCGCTGGTCGGAATACTTTCAGAGCATCTTCAGCGCTGAGCGCACTGTTCAAGAAGCAGTCGTCCTACAAATCCCACACCTCCCAGTAAAGGTTGAATTGGACGAACCGCCCACCGCTGAAGAGACCCTCACAGCCATCCACCAGCTCAAGAGTGGCAAAGCAGCAGGCATTGATGGAATGCCGCCAGAGATCTGAAAACATGGAGGCACAGCACTGCACAACAAGCTCCATGACCTCTTTCTCTGCTGCTGGGAGGAAGGAACACTACCAAAAGATCTGCGTGATGCAGTCGTTTTCACCCTGTACAAGAACAAAGGCGAGAAGTCTGACTGTTCCAACTATCGGGGAATTACCCTGCTGTCCATTGCTGGGAAAATCCTTGCAAGGCTGCTCCTGAATCGGCTGGTACCTGCCATCGCTGAAGACCAACTCCCAGAGGGCCAGTGTGGCTTCAGAGCAAACAGGAGCACCACCGATATGGTCTTTGTGCTGAGACAGCTACAGGAGAAGTGCCGCGAGCAGAACAAAGGGCTGTACGTAACATTTGTCGACCTAACAAAAGCGTTCGACACTGTGAGCAGGCAAGGCATGTGGCAGATCCTGGAGCGACTTGGCTGTCCCCCAAAGTTTCTCAACATGATTGTCCAGCTACACGAGGACCAGCAAGGCCAGGTCAGACTCAACAATGATCTCTCAGAACCATTCCCTATTCTCAACGGCGTAAAGCAGGGCTGCGTGCTGGCACCGACCCTCTTCACCATCTTTTTTAGCATGATGTTGAAGCAGGCCACAGTGGACCTCGATGATGACGATGCAGTGTACATCAGGTATCGTCTCGATGGCAGCCTGTTGAACCTCAGACGACTGCAGGTCCACACGAAAACCCTATACCAACTGATTCGTGAGCTGCTTTTTGCTGATGATGCTGCCCTCGTTGCACACACAGAGAGAGCCCTGCAGCGCATCACGTCTTGCATCGCAGATGCTGCCCAGCTCTTTGGACTCGAGGTCAGTCTGAAAAAGACAGAGGTCCTCCATCAGCCGGCACCCAAGACAGTGTATCGCCCTCCTCACATCACCATTGGCGAGTCTGAACTAAAGTCAGTGCACCAGTTTACTTACCTTGGCTTCATTATCACTTCGGACGCCAAGCTGGACAAGGAGCTTGACAGCAGGCTGGCAAAAGCGAACAGCGCTTTCGGGCGACTTTTCAAGCGGGTGTGGCACAATCAACAGCTGAAAACAGGCACCAAGATCAGCGTGTACAGAGCTGTGGTCCTCACCACCCTGCTGTATGGTTCCGAGTCCTGGGCCCTCTACCGCAGCCAACTACGACTCCTCGAACGCTTCCATCAGCTCTGCCAGCGTACCATCCTGGGCATTCACTGGAGTGACTATGTCACCAACGTCGAGGTCCTTGAACAGGCTGAAACTGTGAGCATTGAGGCTTTGCTGCTGCGGACACAGCTCCGCTGGGCGGGGCATGTCTCCAGGATGGAGGATCATCGCCTACCAAAGATCACCCTGTTCGGCGAGCTTGCTACTGGACACCGTGACAGAGGGGCACCAAAGAAGAGATACAAAGACTGTCTCAAGAAGTCACTTAGTGCCTGCCAAATCGACCACCACCAGTGGTCTTCGCTTGCTGCCGACCGTGACACCTGGCGCTCCACCATTTACAAGGCAGCTGTCTCCTTTGAGGACTCTCACAGATCTAGCATTAAGGACAAGCGGCTCAGGAGAAAAAACAGAGATGCCGCAGCTCAGAACCCTGGCCATACCTTCCCCTGCAGCCACTGCGGTCGAACCTGCCTGTCTCGGATTGGCCTCCGCAGCCACGAACAAGCCTGCAGACGTCGTGGGCAACTCCTATAAAATCTTCGTTCGCGAAGTCAAGCCAAGAGTGCGTGTATGTGTGTTGTGTGTGCGTGTGTTTGTGTGTGTGTTTGTGTGTGTGTGTGTGTGTGTGTGTGTGTGTGTGTGTGTGTGTGTGTGTGTGTGTGTGTGTGTGTGTGTGTGTGTGTGTGTGTGTGTGTGTCTGCAAACGTATGTAAAAACGAGAATGTCCAAAATGTGTGCATGCACAATCTTCAAACATGGGGAAGTGCTTTGTTGAAGGGAGAGCCTCTGATGAATTGGTGGTCTTATTGAATGGTTAAACGATCATTTATACAAAGTCGGTTGTACCACATTCAAGTAAGTTTCTTCATTTGGGATACAGCTATATTTGAAAAAGGCATTGGGTGAGTTCGTTAGCCAGCTTTGTATCTTTTGATCCTTTTTTAAGAATAAAATGGTTTTAGGACGAAAAAAATTTAAAGCAAAAAATAAAAATAAAAAATCGACTTCGGAAGAACGGCCGACAGTGTCGGTGACGTAAAAGCAGAAATGTTTCTCAGCCTCTTCTCTCTGAATTTCAAATTTTCTGATTTCACGCTCTTTAGCTCTTTCTTTTCTCTCCATGCACTTTTCTTCTCTCTCCCTTTTCTCCTTTTCATCTAGTCTCTTTTTTTTTCCTTCTCCTTTTTTCTCTCCAATCTTTTCTTTTCTCTCAGCTCCTTCGAGTCCACATTCCTTTCCAATTTTCAGGAATGTCTCCATTTCTGATGCTGCTATCGCTGCGTTATACTGCTGGCTGTTGTCTCCGGCTGCCCTTTCCACAGAGCCAACTGAAGAAATCCCGTCGGATATGCCAAATTGTTACGTGTTGAGACGTAGTCTTAGTATGATATCACACCAGATGCACTCACGTAAGTTTTTTTTAAAGAAACTTCACTCAGCTGCAACCCGTCACACGTGGCTTAAGGATGTAGATCACACAGGTGTAACAGTTCCAACAATATTTTATTTCAGATATGCGATCCCCAGATAATGCATTCACAAATGCACTAACACTGATACAATGTCTCCTCTACAATGTATTCACGCTTTTGACACACTGTGGATATCATACAATGTAAACACTATACACTGCATAATTATCACTGACAATGTACATTCTATACGGGTAAAGTACCTACGATAAACTGAGTGTCCCCACAGCTGAAAATGCTTGACAATGTACACATGCGCTTCTAAACACAGTCATTTATAGTATAAGGCTTTCAAGAATAATCCAGCAAATACATACAACACAACCAACCAGAACGGAACACGTAACCAAAACTCACAATTATTGATGGAAAATAACTTTCTAATAGACTACAATAGTCTAAATAAAAATCTGCTGCTAATTTGTACTCAAATTTTAGGAAATCCCGCTGTGTAATGACGTCACCTCAAAACCAAACTGTTTCTTGACTTGTAGTTCTAGGACTACTGTGCCCTAGAAGTTGTGTGTGTTGTTTTATTATTTTTTTTTATATTTTCTTTATTTTATTTTATTTTTTATTTATTTATTTATTATTTTTATTATTATTTTTTTTTTTTTTTTGGCGCCCTGAGCATGCTGCTAGCATGGAGCGGATGCGCATTACAAGTGGACATCTTCATCATCATCGTCACACAAGAGGACGCTACACAGTTCACGACCTTGCCCGAATTCTCTGGATGTTTCACGACTTTTCGTAACACATACTGGCTGCTAACTTCACGTGCACAGAAAACACCGTGATTATTCGAGCGGTTTCTAGACTCTTCGTGATTCAACTCCGTGTATCAAAAGACAATCAGTTCTGCTCTCTGTTTGAATGATAGCGAATCTTACTTAAAAGGTACGTGATTCGTAATCATGATAGCTCAAATAAATATCGGATCATTTCCCACGATTAATGCATGCATGGTCTTATAGAACAACACAACCACAAACATAACATTTATATATTATTATTCACTGTTATTGATACGTGTGCGCATTATTTGCATTGCTTATGTATTGTTACCTGTTGAGTCGTAGTCGTAGTATGATAAACACACCAGACGCACGCACGTAAGGTTCTTGTAAAGACACTGCACTCAGCTGCAACCCGTCACAGGTGGCTTAAGGATGTAGACCACACCGGAGTAACAATTCCAACAATATTGTCTTGCAGCGATGCGATCTGCATGCAATGCATTCACAAATTTCACAAAATTTCATCTCAAATCCCCAAATACGGTTGTGGCTGTGTTAACCTACACAGAATCCCAAATAAATACAGTTTCACAACAAAAATTAAATCAAATCAACTACTTTAAAATAATCGTCTCACAATTCCTTTCAACTGTATTGAGCACAGACATGTCCCTTTAAATTCTCATGGACACCGAAATATTCCTTTAAACTGATATGGACACAAAAATGTTCATTTAGACTGCTCTGCTCAGGTAATTCACTCCAAAGTTATGCGAACCCTTGATTAAATTGAAAATTAATATCAAAGTTCATTTCTGGAACATCGCCAAAACATGAGATGGATACAGTTCAGACAGTTCAAGGGTTACTGGTCCTGGGTCGAACACTGTCGGCCTATGGAATATATGATAATCCATACACACCAAATCGGATCTCTCTGGTTTCTTCGCGATGACTACTGTCGATCTGGAATCTCTGACGACTCCCATGTCCGGCGTCTCCCCAACATTATTCTCCAGTCTTTCTTTCGTGTTGCAAAGCAGACGACATGGCTCGTCGCGAACCGGCTTGTTTGATGTCAGGCCAATCTCATGTTGGGCGGTTTCCGCAGTTTCTAAGTCGAATAGGTTCTCGTCGTCTAGTCTCTCAGTGTCATCAGTCAGACGCACTTATGCAGCGTGTTGCGGTTTACACTGATGACTTCTTTCGATATATTTCTGTAGTATATGCACATGGTCAGTATTCGTCCTGTTGGTGACTTCAACTCCGTAGTCTTCGATGTCAAACACTGTGTCAAACACGCACGGTCCCCTGTCTCGCATGACCAGTGGTAGTCGGCATAGTTCTGTATCTTGTTCATGTCGCAAACGCTCCAACTGGTTCAGATGACTGACCGTCAAAACTTGTTCCTGTTTCTATCGAAATTGATCCAGCTGTTCGTCAAGATCGTCGACAACCTTATGACTTTTACGTTCATTTTCCAGCTTCTGATCATCTCTCTCCTTATCCTCCTCCTGCCACTTTAACATCTCCATTCTCAGAAGAGCCCCGTCTCACTCCAATCCCTCGTTCACCTTGCTTTTCGGCGACCCCGTTTGATCATTGTGGCGGCGCTCGGCATCGTGCCGCCGACTGTCCAACTCCTGCGCCTGTTTGTGCTGCAGACGGTGGACGCCTGCTCGCTGTTCCACCTCAAGCTTATCTCGCTCGCTGGCCACGGTCGCATCCACGTGGTTCTGCAGTCGCTCCAGCGCCTCGCGCTTCTCTTCATCTACCTTGTCTCTATTCACCATGAATGTGTTTATGTTGTCAGCCACTTTTAGAGGGATGGTCTGATGACTCTTCTTTGCTTGACTTCTGGTGGTAACAGCACATGTTTCAGGCCTCCACTCTGGATCTGGATCGTCTGCGTTCCTGGCTCCATCAATGTTTCCCATGATGAGGTCGTAGACTGGGGTCTTCACGCATAGCACCTTCACCTCTCCTGTCAGTTACGGGGTGTTGACACTGACCTTGGCAAGAGGGATGATCCTCACAGTTTCGTCGGCCAAGATGAGGGTTGTCCACGCCTGTAGCTTCTGGTCTTCTCTCTCACAATGACGCCACTACAACCGGTGTCTTTCAGCACTCTCACTGATGTGTTGCCGACGAATCCTGACACCACCGGCATGTTCGGCACTTCATTCTCAGGCAGCGCGATGTTTGACACTGGTACGAATGTAGCCCCATCACCAACTGGGATGCGCCCATTCTTTCTGAAGGATTCAATCAGCTCCGGTGTCGCCTGGGCTTCTCCAGAGGCAAAGATATTGGATGACGTCGCATCATTGGCTAGTACAGCGGCGGCTCTGTGTTGAGACGTGGTACTACTTCTGTCTGATATCCCGCGATCTTTTTTGGGTCTTCCGGTGTTATCGCCTCGGGGAACATCTTTAGAAGGACACCGTATCGCCTTGTGTCCCCTCTTTGCACAAACGACCCCACCCGGGTCTGCCCTGGGGGACTTGGGTGGGGTTAGGTATTTTTTAGTTCCCAGGGTCACCCTGGTCAGCCCCACAGGGTGGGTTTTTCTCTCTATTCTGGGGCATGTGTTTCTGTCTACCCTTTGTCCATTCACCTGTATTTGCCTTTTTAAAACTCTCCCTACTGTCTGCACTGCCTGTAGCTCTTGATATTGGATGTGTGTTGCTAAATGGTCTTAGCTTTATTTATGCCCCATGTTGTAGGTTTATTTAATGTATTTGACCGGCTGGCGACATACATTCAATTTTCTGTTTAGTTTTTTTTTTTCACAAGCAGTGCAGGCACGTCCTGAGAAAGCCTTGTTGCTGTCGGGACGTTAAGCAATGTACAATCAAAACCTCTTTGCACAAACGAAATATGTCAGGGTCTCCACCGGCATGTGTTTTGCGATGTCTTTGACGTTGTGGGTTTCCTCTGCTAGTGTAGATCCGCGCTGAGGCTTACTGGGCCCGAACTACATGTTGTTGGCTTCCAGGTATCTTTGAGCGAAGTCTGCCAGGGCCTTCAGGGACTGGTCCTTTTTCTCCCTGAGTTGGGCGGCCAGGTCCTTTGAACATGCGCTGAGGACTTGTTCTTTGATGATGAGGTCACACAGGTATTGGTACTCCTTGTTTAAACCATCCAGATCTATCCATTTCTCCAGGTAGCTCCTGATTCCTTCTATGAATAGGCCGGGTGTTTCTCCTTCTTCAGGCTTACAGTTCCGAAATCGTCGTCTGTAGCCCTCTTCAGTGAAGTCGTACTGTCTCAGCAGGGCGGCTCTCAACTGCGTATAATCTTCGGCTTCTTCTCTTGGCAAGCGGGTGTAAAATTCAAGAACTTTGACAGTTAGAAGTGCACTCAGCATAATAGTCTGTCTCTTGTCTCCAGTTATGGCTGCATGCGAAGCGCTCGAATCGCTCCAGATAAGCGTCCATCTTATCTGAATTTTAAACAAAAGGTGGAAGCTTTGAAGCACGGGCTGTTTGCTCTCTGCATGCTAATGTTGTTGCTTCAGTAGCTCTCTGGCTCTGTGCCTCTATCTCCATCTGCTTTAAATAAATTCAATGTTGACGCTGCCTCTCTGCCTCTTCTCCCTGTTTCTCTGACTCTTCTGCGTGAATTTCGAGTTTCCCGAGCTCACGTTTTTAGCACTTTCTTTTCTCTCCAATCTCTCCTTTTCTTCTCTCTCTCTCTCTCTCTCTCTCTCTCTCTCTCTCTCTCTCTCTCTCTCTCTCTCTCTCTCTCTCTCTCTCTCTCTCTCTCTCTCTCTCTCTCTCTCTCTCTCTCTCTCTCTCTCTCTCTCTCTCTCTCCCTCTCTCTCTCTCTCTCGTCTCTTTTGTTTCCTCTCCTCTCTCTCCAGTCTCTCCTTTTCTTCTCAATCTAGTTTCTTTTCTTCTTTCTCCTCTCTCTCCTTTACAAACTCGAGTGAGTTAAGCTCCTTCGAGTCCACAATCCTTTCCAATTTTCGGGAATTTCTCCATTTCAGATGTCGCCATCTCTGCGTTTCACTGCTGGCTGTTGTCTCCGGCTACTCTATCCACTGAGCCAGATGAAGAAGTCCCGTCGGAGGTGCCAAAATGTTACGTGTTGAGTTGTAGTCCTAGTATGATAAACACACCAGACGCACTCACGTAAGGTTCTTGTAAAGAAACTTCACTCAGCTGCAACCCGTCGCACGTGGCTTAAGGGAGACAACACTGGAGTAACAGTTCCAACAATATTTTATTGCAGCGATGCGTTCTCCATGCAATGCATTCACAAATGCATTAACACTAGAGAGATGCAAAAGAGAGATTACAAGCCCACCTATTTAAGAAACAATTGATTTATTTGAATCCTTTCCGTAAATAAACAAACGCACTTGAACAAATACATTCAACAGGTTTATCTGCCCAGTCAGGTCCCCCGACCCCTTGGAAACAAAGGCTAGTTAAAATATCAATGCTGGCCTTCCCGAGAAATAGTGACTACACGCTACCCACACCCACCCCCACACCCCACCCCCAATGCTGTCAGAGAGTTGGCCTTCCTGAGAAATAGTGTTTACATCCTGTTCATACCACCATGCTAAACAATAGTCTTCTATACTCAAATAGTGTGTGTGTGTAAGTCTCTCTCTCTCTCTCTCTCTCTCTCTCTCTCTCTCTCTCTCTCTCTCTCTCTCTCTCTCTCTCTCTCTCTCTCTCTCTCCCCCCCACACCCCCCTTGCACACACACTCATACCCACCACCCACCACCCCCCAACCAACCTCACACACCCCTCCAACCAGCCTTGCAAAAGCACACGCAAAACACATTAGGTCAAAATATTCTTTTTTGTGTCAACGCTTCAAATGTATGTCACTATGCCACTATGTCAGATTTTTACTGTAGGGCAAATCTTAAAAATATTTTTTTTCCCAAATGTGGAACACCACGTCGTTCGTAAATAAAACTTCCAACGTGAAAAGTTGTGTGAAGGAAAAATAATTTTGTCTGTGAAAAGTTTTCACTTTGCTCATCATGACGGCTGGGACGCATTTAAATTGAAAGACAAACCCACAACTCCCAGTGATAGACCTCAATTATTCAAGTTATTATACACCCTACCCTGTTTTTAGATCGCGGCCAACTCAAGCTGAGAAGAAAATTGGGTGTGAGTGCTTAGTTTGAACCAGATCACGGACATTGCGCTGTTGAACAATTGGCCTTTATGCTCAACCCTGTCGCTTGACCTGGGGTTGTGAAACGGTTTCCTGTTTTGCTTAGTGGGTGACAATAGGCCTATCATACAGTTATTTATTACCCTGTCGCGTGATGCATTTAAATTGAAACCCACAACTTTAATCCCAGGAGAGACCTCAATTATTCAATTTACTATACACCCCACCCTGTTTTACAAGTGTTTTAGATTGCGGCCAACTCATGTCCAGGAGAAAATTGGGTCCTTAATGCTAAAGCTGAAAAATATAGCTCAAGCATTTGCATAGTCATCATTACCCTGTCGCGTGATTTGCCAACTCTTACATTAGCTTATTTTTATTGGCTTAAAATATTTTATCCAATCGGTACCTAGGGCTTTCAAGATAAAACACCACTCATAACAAGGCACCCGCAAAATCATGGCACAAAACATTATCAAGCGATGCGGTCTTTTCAAAAGGCGGTTTAACACTTGTGAAAGAAAAGACAGTCTTTCAGACAAGCATTGCAACTACTGAAAGATAAAGCACAGGATTTAGAAAAAAGTTTATGTGATATTGAAAATGTGATTGAGAAGTCTATGACTTTCTTGATTAGGTACGAAGATGAAGGTAATAAGGAGGAGTTCAACACGTTGGGATTTTGTGGTTTGGTGCAGTTAGAAGACCACGGAAATGGGTTGTCAAAGGTTAAAGACCTTTCTGACAAGGCTAAAACTAAGCCGAAACAACCCTGAAAAGGTAAGTGAATACTTTTTAATATATGTGAGCACTTAGTCTGCTCTCAAAAATGTTTAGTTGTGCATCATAAATCAGATACAAATATATATTTATTGCTTCAGCTTTTCCATTTTTTTTCTGTATTTGAATTGAGATTCCGTCACTACCATTTTCGATAGTATGACCTGATCTGTGCAAAAAATTATCATCCGTAGAACGCAGATCTAGCCACAGTGCGTACTTGTCTGTCAGGTATTCACCGATTCTTACGTCATACAGATGTAAATCTTTGCACGCAATGTTAGCTGATTTTTCTCTAAGTCTACCCCCTGCAAAATACTTTGTGATCTCATCATAGTGTTGATATCCCGTCATTCCCGACGTGAAAATTTGGTTAATTCGGCCTTCGATTGTGCAGGATAAAATAATGTGTAATTTTCGGATTATAGAATTTTTCTGAATCTCCTTGGTAAGGACTTTTTGGTTCAACAAATAACATAAGAATGCCTTTAAGTGACCTAGCAGGTGTGTTCAAGTTTATGTTCCACATCGGGTCGCTCTTGTCTTTGGGTATTAAACTATGTCTAATCACTCGATCATAATAAATTGGAAGTCTTGACTGGTACTGATTTTGAATGAGTCTGGCTAGTTCAGTATGTGTGACAATCTCATATTCCAAAGAAATGTTAGAGATTTTGTATGATGCATTGAGATCCGTTGATTTGATAACTTTGGAGTAGTCATTAAAGATTAGTTCGAAGCTCAGGCGGTCATTTAGTGCTCCTTGATAATAAGGCGAGTGCCCTATTAGGATTTCAAATTCAAGTGGAATGCAAAATCTGGTTCCATATGTTTCTGTCACTATAACGTCCTTGGCTTCTGTTGTTTTATCACTTGTATTTATTCGAATTTTCATAATGCTATCTGACTGTATGCCTTGATAAATACGATCCTCTCATTGTTCTTTTGTAAGCCACAAATCCTTGTATCAGTAAAACACACCAGCATCGTAAAGACTAAACACTTCCTGTCCTTCAAGTTTAACTTTAATATTCTTAATAATTGCTCTACCTAGGTTGTTAACTAGTGTTCTTTTGTCATCTGTGTCTGATGAAAGTTCAATATTAAAAGCAAGATGAGCAGTGCCCGGAACAATAACGTCACTGGGACCTAGGTTTGGAAACTTAACAGTAAGAGCCTGGTTTTGGTCTATAGTACTAGGATTGTTTGTGATAACAATTGATTGCCTAATAGCCTTAACACCAATAGGTTCACGTAGTTTTCTGTATGGGTCTAACTTTGATCCGTAGGACTGTGTCATTTTATTATGCACAATAAAAAAATTAAATTAATATAAACAATGGCAGCGGGAGGATTTGGTCATTTTGAAATGGATGACATGAATGTCTCTGATACTAGTGCAACAATTAATAGTTCAATGTATATTATAAGTAGAGGAAACCACGAAGTTTTACTAAGCAAAGTGAACTCGTTTTATGATAGTGTTGATGACCGCCCAAATGAAATAGACCCTAATCAGTTTGAATATGAAAAAGGTCATTTATATTTAAACACTGTTGACAAAGGAAAAGTACAATTGACTAACAAAAGAGACCCCAGCAAGTTTAGAGCTTTAAATACAATCAAAAATGAAGGTGGTGTTAGCGCCTTGCGTCAACTTGGTATTGGTGATAAAAAGTTACCACCTAGACTTGCTAGTACCCTTCATGACGTACAAACAAGGTTGCCAACTGAGCAAGAAATTGAAATGACTGAAGTAACAAGACTGCCAGAAATAGCAGACAAGGCAATACAAGAAACTTCATTTACAGAAGGGCAAATAAATGAGGAATTAAAAACAATTGGTGACTCTCCTTTGACAATGCGGGAGTTAGCAGGCTTGGATAAAACACTGCAGACAATCAGAGGTGAGCTTGTAAATAATGTAGCCAAACTAGGCGAACTTGATAAAGACATAGAAAGAGAAAAAGACAAACTAGCTACAGCTGATGATGAGAATTATGACACAGAAATGAAACAAAGAATACAACACAGATTAAATGATTTGCAGATAGAAAGATCAGCGCAACTAGAAGTGATTGAAATTGGGAAAAGAAAACTGAAAACACAGATTAACAGAATTAGAGAAACTATTCAGAAAATACTTCACGAAGACACAACATTAGCTGAGAGATTGAAAACACTTTTCAGAGAGCAGGGTATCACCATTGCAAGTTTAATTACTGCTCTGGGATTTATTATAAGTACTGTTGTGTTAGCTGTAACGGGAGGACCGGGGGGTAGTGGTCCAGCCCCTCCAGTTCCATCAGACCCAAAAGATTTACAGTCATGGGTAAAGAAACAATTGTCTCACATATCAGACCTGCTTAAGAAATTGGCTCTGAAAGCAATGGATTCATTACCTTGTATTTTAGGCACAGTTTTCAGTTGGATTATTAGTACAGCGGCGAAGGTAGTGGGATTTATGGCAGAAAATGTTTGGGTCTTTTTGGTGACAGTAGGAGGGTTAATGGTAGGTTATTTAATGAAACAGGTAAAGAAGTAATATACCTACTCCAGTAAGGCCAATTACCAATGCAGTTCTCTCCAACTCATGTATGTTTACTGGTGTTACTGGCTGTGCTGGTGCCGGTGTAGGTGCCAATGCTGGTGCTGTTACTGGCGTTACTGCCTGTACGGGTGATGATGTTACTGGTGTTATTAATGATTTTAATGGTTGTAGGTGTGTGGTTGTTGGGCTCAAGTTTACAGATTGATTGAGGCCTAATTTCTGATCACTCCCAGCAACAATTATTTCATTATTATAATTTGTTATTGTCCCCATTTGGAGTTGAAGATCAGAAGGCAACATGTATAACCCGATGCCAACTACAAAGTCAACTTTTGATCTAGCATATCTGAGAACGTCTTGATAACGCTGTATGCTTGACGGGAGATCTACTGTTGAGTTGATCGAATCTTCTAAGTTTGCGAGGAACTGTTTTTGTGAATTGAACTTCTCACTTCCATTTAAAATGTTCGATTTTGTTTGAGCTTGTGCTCCTAGAATACACCACACATATGTTCTGATAGACTCATTAATGCGTTCGAGTCCTGCTTGTGTAAACCCTTCACTCTTATCTAAGACAAATGTGGTCCAAGCATTTGACTGTTTCTGCTCAATTGAACCTAACCACACTTGTGATTTTTGTGAAAATGAAGTGTAACCAGGCCAGTAATCTTGAGGGTATTGTCTGTGACTCATATCATAATACAGTGTACCCCTGCCGTGGTGATCATCAAGTTTTTGTGTGAAGTCATACCGGGGGCTTATGTTAAACTCATTACAGATGCGTTCAAATGCTTTCATATCCATGGGATTATTAAACTGATTAAAACTGGATTCAATTGGTAATGGTGTATGCAGTTCTGACAGTATTCTTCTAAGCTGGTAATACGTGTGGAAATGATACACAGACCTAATCAGTTTGTTTGAGTGATTCAAGTGATCTGTAAATGAAACACCACAGCCTGTAGTACTACACAGTATAGCAAAGTTGAGTTGGTTTTGAAACATCTGTAGTGGACTTGAAGACCACTTTCTTGCAGTAGCATCGTCTGTTATTGGAGAGTTTAGGTAATGATCAAAAGGGTTGGGTACTTTGACTTGAAATAAATCTTGTTCGCTTACAGCTATGTCGAGTTGATTTAGTTGAATTATTTTCTGTTCATAAGTAGGGGCGACATTATATTTGGCATCCACATTAAATTGAAATGCGTTTGTAGTGGTAATGGTTGGTGATTTAAATTCCATCCTTTTTTATGTGATAATAAAAATGTTTATTACCTTAACAAATCTTGACACAAGCAAACCAGTGTGGTTAACTAATGGGATTGATAATCGTGATGGTAGCAAGGCTGTAGCTATCCATGAAATGTTTTATACAGTAAAGTGATTTAATGTAACAGATAATAACAAATATTCTGTAAGTGGAACTACTGATGGTTTAGAAAAGGGTGATATTTTACGAGCTGGATATTATGACTTTTGTACTTTAGCTGTATGGCTTCAAAATGACTTTAAAATTAAAGCAACTTTAAACCCTGCTAATTTACTTGTTACAATTGATTTTCCAAAAAGTGGTCAGTTTTCTTTATCAATTAGTCTTTTATTATTACTTGTTTTTTTAGGTAAAAAAATAACATATCCAGATGAAGATTGGTCACAATCAGATGGGCGTCTACTATCACCCAAAAAATTAAGAATAACTGGAAGATACCCTGTTCATTTGTCAGTACACACATTGCTAAATGTTCATTTGAAAGAATTAAGCACTACTGATAATCTTCACAATGGAAAGCCTTCGACTTTGTTGAAATGTGTGTCGATTGGAACTGCCCCATATTGTGAAAATGTAGTTGTTAGATTTCCTAATTCACAGTTTAAAAAATTGGGCTCCAGTTTCTTTGAATCATTGTGCTTATCTGTAACTAACCAGGATGACAAACCAGTTGTCATGCATGATTTTTATGTTGTGTTGGAAATAAAATAAATTTTATTTTTGTTTTATAAAAATGAGTGGTCTTGGTCCAAAGCTGAGAATTATTCCAGTTGTGTGTCCATCAATAGAGTTGAAAGATTTGTCTGACGTGCAAGATTTTGATAAAGAAGGTGAGGTAGGAGAGGTGTATGGCCTTGAACTTGTGTCCGTTGGATTGTACAAACGAAAGACAATTGAAGATGTGAAAGATGGCACGTTTCCTAAACTTAGTCAACTTCATGATGTTTCTGTTCCTACTCCTGTAAGTAATGTGCTCTACAGCTTAAAACATGTGGCTAATAAGTGGGTAATTATTCCTACCCCTGTTCCGCTTGCTCTTATTCCCATTGTATGGGACATAAAGTTTGTTTTTATCAGTCCTTATGTTTATTTTACTGATGAAGGTGCCTTAGTATTTAGAAAAGTTGTTAACTCTGAGCCAATATGCTTGTCAGTCTTGTGCCAAGCTATTCCGAAACCAATAGCAGAGAAAAACTAAAACTTCAATAGTATGGGAAACGAAGGTATCTTCTTACAAATAGGAAAGGCAGAACAGATACTTCTATTTCGTTCGTACCAACAAATTTTACCACAGATAGAGATGCGACAATAGTTTTTAAAATTCTCATGAGATCTGTGGAAGCTGTGAAAGAAGCAGATATCGCGCAGGGAATCAAACTTACGTGGGATACCACAGTAACAGAGTCAACAAAGGTTGTTATTGCTATTAGAAAAATCAACACAGATTTTGAAGTTTCGAGTAGTGTCCCTGCTGTTAAGGTAGTGATTGATAAAACAACTCTAGTTTATCTAAGTTTCATAAACCTGGAACACATAGATCTTGTTTCATTTTATTACGCTAGCAAATTGTATACCTTTGAAGAGTTGCAAAATAAATTAGAAGATTAAAAAAAAATATTTGTCATAAAAAAATGCCACCACTGTATCCACAAATACCACCTGAGCTGCTTGAGCCTATTGAGCGTGATAAAACATTACAGGCAGACTCATTCCGTTTAATGAATATTACAGAAGTGTTGAAGTATTTGGAAGGAGAACAAGCAAAATACTCTCGGTGCAAACGCCGTTACAAAACGGTTTTCAATTCTGTACACAACACATCAATGATTATGGGGGTGGTTTCAGCCGGATTATCTGTAGGAGGTATAGCTCTGTTTGCAACGGGAGTTGGAAGTGTTGTAGGAATCGCTATTGAAGGTGCTGGCCTTGTCACAAGCCTGGCATGCTTTGGTATGGAGGCCCTTAACAAAAAAATTTATACAAAGTTGCAGAAGCATGAAGCATTAAGTACGCTCGCTGGAGCTAAGCTGACGAGTATGAAACTTATTATTAGTAAATCTTTGGAAGATAATGAAATTGACGATAACGAATTTAAGAGAGTCCAGGATGATTTGGCCAACTATAAACAACAGAAATCTGAAATACAGAATAAGATGTGTAGTCAGGCTGTAAATGTTGAAGAGCTAAAGAAATCTTTTTTAGAACAAGGGAAAAAGATAGGCACGAAAGAAACTATGAAAAAAGTAAAAGGACTTATAAGCAATTGACGATATTATTTTTGTCATACTCTTCACAAAGAGATGTCATGCCTGCTCATTTGACGCCATCAGCTCCACCACCAGATTATTACTAAAAAAAAGGTTTTCTTGTTGTCCTTCTAACTTGAGAAATCTGTCCTAGTGTCTTATTGACTGGGGTTAAGAACTTGTGATAACTAACTTTAAAGTTAACGTCAAAGTCACTTGTAAGTTGTAGGTAACTTTGAAATTAGTTATCAAGTAAGATCATAAGTTATTCACAGGTCCAAGCAAAGTTTTTTTTTATTTTTCATTATAAAATGAACCAAGATGAATTAATTCTTATAAGTGATATCTGCGCTGTAGAAAACAAAGACTTAGACTCGAAAAAACAGCACCTTCTTTCTGTAATTGTCTTAGGCAAGTCAAAGACTTATCTCAGAAAACAATACATGACAGAAGACATAGAATCTCTTACCGCTGACGAGCTAATCAAACTACATTCAAAATATGAAAATCACATTAGTTCACTAATGACACGTGATTTGAGTCGATCTCTTGTCTGCCTATACACAAAAGCTGTAAGTCACTTCCTACCTGTTGATAGTGACAGTCTGTCACATGATCTAGAAAGCAACCGCATAGTTTCTAGTTCAATAGGCAAATTAGCATGCCTTATGTTTTACAAGTTTGGCAATTACCTTGCACCTGTGGTAACCTTGCTTGTAACTGGGAGTCATATTGACTTTTCTAAAATAAATTTTAAATTAGAAGAAAATGGACGAGACCCAGACGACTCCACAACAGAGTCCTGTCTTGACACAGGTTCAAACAGTGACGAAGGCTAAAAGTCCAGGTCGCATAGAGGCGGGAAAAAAATTAACTGAATATAACAGACAAAAAAAAATTACAGCTTCAGGCATTAATAGAAAAGACTGACACACCATCAACAGCACCAGTGCCACTACCGTCACACCCCCAACAAAGTGAGAGACAAACAACTAAAACAACTAAATATTTAGTTGCTGGATTTGCTGTAGGATTTTGTTACATAGGTTACCAATTATACAAAAAATACAAACCACAGACTCGAACAGTGTCCAAAAAAATCAGGCACTCCAAAAACAAAAGAAGAAGTCTCCACATTACCAGCAGTGTCAAAACCTTTGGACCCATTTTACATGCAGTAAAAAAATTTATTATTTAATTTTTGTGGCATAAAAAAATGAGCGACACAAAGAACATAATAAACCTCATCTATCACTCTACCGTAATAAGCGGGCTAACAGTTGCTTATTCTATGCTTGGAAAAAGTCTTCTCAAAATGAAATCAGCAGACCTGAGTAAATTAGACTTCGAAGATAGTGCTAAGCTAGTAGCAGTTGTTACAGCGTCGATTGCGACAAAAGATTTTCTTGTCAAGCAGGGAATTATTCCAGAAAATGTTTCTATGTAATTAAAAAACTATGGCATCAATAGCTATTATGTTTGGTGGGGCCGTTGTTAACGCCCTGGCATTCAGTGGGTCAAATTATCTCTTTGCAAAAGTGGGTAGAGAAGAATCTGCAGAAGAAATGAAGCGTCATAATGAGGCATCTGAAAAACTGGCACAAGCTCAACAAGATTATGAGAAGCAAAGAATAGAGAAACTTGATTTCATCAATTCAAAACTCAGGCTTGAGGGTCACGCACAGCATACATTTTCAAATGTCGATGACGCGATCAAAGAATATTTTCTTGTTACTGGCGAAGACATGACTATCCCACGACCAAAACTTAGTGACTACTACCAACCAAGCCCAGAACAAAGAAATGGAGAAATAATATTTGTTCTAGTAGGAATGACATTAGTATATTTTACAGGAGTTTATATTGCTAGAAGAAATGGCAGATGCTAAACTATCAAAAATATATTACTCCCCAATTGGCTACTGGAAAGGGAAAACTGCAATAGAAAAACTACTTGCAGCTGTGGGTGGGGATGTTACACTAGACCAAATAAAACAGTGGCTCAAAAAACAGGCAATTTGGCAAATATATCTTCCTGCTCCAAGAAAAATAACAAGACCCCATTTTGTAAACACTATCCCTAATGACACCCATCAAATGGATCTCCTGTTCCTAACGCATGATACAATAAAAAATAAACGATACAAGTATGCTCTAACTGTTGTTGACATAGCTTCAAGGTACAAGGAAGCCGAACCCATAACTGACAAAAATGCTGTAACAGTGGCCACTGCGTTATCAAAGATATATAGTCGTGGTCCTTTAAAATACCCTAGGCTTGTGCAGGTTGATGACGGATCTGAATTTAAAGGCGCTGTTAATCAGTTATTTGCAAAGCATGGAGTGCTAGTGTGGCGAGGCATACCAGGCATGCAAAGATCACAGGCTATTGTATAAAATTTTAACAAACAACTATCGGAGAGACTTTCAGCTATCAGTATTCTAAGGAACTCATGCATGACACCCAGAACACTGAGTGGGTTAAGAGATTACCGTCTGTTATAAAAGCAATGAATAATGAAGGTCACCCTAAACCTGTTGATGCTATTAAATTAAAAACAGTGCCATCAGGGTCAGAAATAAAAACAAAAGCACCTGACACAAGCTTGTTTACAAAACAGGTGAGATATTTGTATCAACCCGGTGAAGCCGAGAATGACATCAGGCAACTGATCCAATTTGGTCTACGTCTGTCCACAATATTAAAAAAATAATCCCCGGCACTAACTCATCAATATATTATCTCTATGAGCCTGCGCCTCAGAGGGCATTTGTCAGAGAAGAATTACAAATTATTCCCCCAGACACTGTTACGCATTTTTAATCATTTCATAAAGTAGTTCATCAACCAGTTCATTAGCTATTTCTTCAGATAACTTGAGCCTGTAATGCCCAGCCGCATAAGCCTTTCCCTTAGTGTGAAACACGCGTTTTGTGTCTCCAACTGCTAGAGACTTTGTATGTGTTTGGATCATTTCAATATTGTGTCTATTTGACCTCAGTGTCTTGTTTGGATAATCAGGCATTAGTTCTCCATCTAATACTTGCTTGTAATGTTCATGTCGAATGTCTTTATTTTTTATCACTGTTTTCTTGATACCTTTGGCTTTGGATTGACTGCCTTTTTGGTGTAAAATAGAATACATTTTTGACCTCAGTCCAACGTACTCAACAATAGGCACACCATTCAGTTCATCCTTAAACTTACCAGGCACTTTCTTGTTTTGTGTGCTAAACAGTGGGTGATCCTTAGGATAGTCAGACGTGTCATACATCTGTAGTTCTGTTTTCATGTCTTCATAAAAGACTTCAGTAGGTACGTCTATGATCATAGAATCAGTGTCAGTGTATAGCACACGGCACTCAGGATACTTTGGTTTAAAGTAATCATAATAAAATTCAAGCATCAATAGTTTTGATAACTCGAATATTGCCATACCAATGAATACTGGTTTGTCCAGTGTGACAATCTTTTTTTTTTTGAGTGACACTGCATACAATGATGAATGAAACTCTTTGTATCCTGTGTACTGTAAGTTTAATTGCACATAATTCAGTTGTGACCAGTCTCACATCTTTGCGGTGATGAGGATTTTCCATAGTCTTGAAAAACAGGCATTGTTCATAAGCTTAAAGAAGTCTTTGTCAAATGCAGTGTTGCCATCCCTCGCACGCAATGTTGTGTTCTTCATTATGTAATCTTTCATGAAAGCACTCTCATCAAATTGAATACCTCTGTGAACTTTCTTTAGTACTAACCCATGTCTGATGTAAAACTGTAACAATCGATAGTGACACACAAAATTAAATTTGTCATTCAGATTTGGCACAAGTTTGGTGTCTTCTTTTTTCCCTGTCATACTCATTTTCTCAACTACTAATGGATAATCATTGTGGTAATCATGTAGATGGTGTGGGTACTCCAGGTCTACTTCAAATATCCAACCCTTCGGATCGTTTCGGTCATGACTCATAATATTGTTTGTTAACTGTGTTATGTCATACTGTGACAAATCATACAGACAAAAGTTTTTCAAGGGCAATAACTCACACATTGCGAATCCGTAAAGGTTATTAGCGTCAAGGTACGTAATGAATGACCTTGACCTTGAGGGGTCAAACCCCAGGCCGTCCAGATATTTGTTGTTGGCTTTGGAATAATTGTTCGCTGCAATACTAATCCCTCCCCTCAAGCCACGTTCCACCATTTCACCCATCGTACGATCCGACAACAGGTCTATAGATATCTTGCTGGATTTCAAAAATGCATCCCATGTCATGCCAGGACTAGTTATGTAAAAAGCAGGGTCAAGCTTGTAGTGTAACAAACCCTTTTCACGGTAACTTTCAAATACGTCTGCTAGCAAACAAACATCAGCTTTCAAGTATTGGTCATGGTAGTCACCAATCGTCTGACACCCTAATTTATCCCATGCATCAAGTGTGTGCTGGTAATCAGAGTCAGAAATACCTTTGCCATTTAGTGTAGAATAAAATTTATCTTTTGGAGGCAGTCTCCTTTCTTCAAACACTACCCAGTCACTGATGTACTCGTAGGGATAGACTCCTTTCTTAATTAAGTCTGGCTCAAAATATTTACTTGTTATTGGAAACTCAGTCAGTCCTTCTGCGAGACTAGCAAGCCCTACAGACAAATGTTGCATGGAGTCATAAAATGCTAATTTGTTGTCCAGCCTAAAAGTCAAGTATTTTTCAGTTGTCTGGGCAATACAACTAATTTGTTTGTAAGACTCATCCACAGCCTGCTTGATAATATGTGAATCATACCATTTAAGATTATGGAAAAAGATGGGCAGTTTGTATTTTTAAGGATCTATTTTTAATTTCAAGTTACAATAACCATGGGCAGCACCTCTGTAACGTCCAGTTATGTGGTCATGGTCACGAACTTTATCACCGTTTAGAGGTTGATCACAATATCCTAAAGGTTGTTCACAAATCCAACACATCACTGCTGTATCAAAATTCTGTTTGTCTTCTTCTGTCATCACCAAAGGCATCTGACACTTTTCCAAATAATATACTACCTGACTATACAGTTGTCTCATTTCTGTTAAAAACTCAGCTGCTGCATTTTCACCCCTGTAGATAACAGGTTCTGTATGCTGACCGTTAGACCTAACAAGAATATATCCAAAAGAACACACCACTTGATCACTCAATTTTACGGTCTTTGGTAATGATTCTGTAACAGGACCCTCATATGGTACAACCAGTGATTCAAAATCAGCATACACTACAAACGGCAGCTTTTGCTGATTCCTATACTTCTTGAAATAAACCTTGCTACCAGGATCTGGATACCTAAGTACTGTTTGAATGTCATCAGCTGACCTACAGTGCAGGGTATGTTTATGTGCCACTTTTATAGAGAGAACCTTTGTAAGCATCTCTTACATATTTCCTGTTTGCCATTTTGTTTTGTTACATGGTTGTGAATTAGTCGTGACATACTCCTAATAATTGTGTAGTGAAAGTTATCACCAGAGCTTATTAATAAAAGGTCAACATGCTTATTTTCTGGCTGACCGTAGGTTGGGGCAATTGGGGACACTCTAATTGGTTGTAACTTGTTCTCAGACTCATTATCACAAACAAACACATTTACAGATATACCAGGATTTAGTTTTTCAAACAAGTCTATATCCTCTACCTTAACAGGGAAATCTATGCCACTGAAGTTGAGTTCGTTTACAAAATTGGTATAGTTAGATACACGTTCAGGCTTTGAGCTTACAAAATGCATTTTAGCAAGCACACACCACATGAAACAATAGTTGTCATTGTTCTGAATATTGACTACAGCCTTTTTGTTTGCAACCTCAATAGGCAATGGTATCCATGATTTGCCTAATATAGGATGATATCTTGACTGCTTCAGTTGCAGTTCATGTACACGGCCTTCGTGCCAACCAGATCCCTGCATTTTTGCTCTGTCAATTGCTTGTAGAAAGTCAGGCAACAGTCTTTCTCTATACACTTTTTCCAGTTCTCTTCTCGAATTAATTATGTGTTGTCTTGTCGAGATATACGAAACAATCACTTCACCATCTACCCTGGTAAATTCTATTTTTGCAACAATCTGAATCTTTACACTACCAGAAAGAAGGTTATCTTGTATGACCAAAAAAGACCTTTCTATCGATTCATAGACATTAAAAATGTTTGATATAGGCAAGTCTGTTATGTGAAACACGTTTCTTAAGCTTTGGGCATTGTCCGTCATTTTTATTTGTCCGACAAAATAATAAATAGGAAAATTACATCTTATGTAATACCACTTTATTGACTGTAACTCCTACAATAAACAGATTCAGTTCACATAGTTGTCTGAATATTTGTTTACACACTGACTCAAACCAGTCATCATCAACATCAAAGGTATGTGTCTTTAGATCAACAGGTATGTACTCTACAAATGGTAACTCCTCAAATATTTCAAAAAGTCATTTGATATGACACATAAATCATTGCTGGTGATGATGGTTTTATGTCCGGCTGTTTAAAATCTTTTCTTAACTGATCAAAGTGTTGGATATAACTAAAGAAGTCTGTAACATCAATTGTGTTGTCTGTAATTTTTATTTGTAATATAAAAATTACACCTTGTGTAATACCACTTTATTGAGTGTAACAACTTCAATATACACATTTAGTCCTTTTAGTTGTTGGTGCATATGTTCGCACACTTTTATAAACCAGTCATCATCATCATCAACTTTAAAGATATTTGTCTTAAAATTAATAGTAATGCACCCTCCAAATGGAAACTCATAAATATATTCTAAAGTCACATTATATGTCACATATATAACTGCTGGTACTGTCATTGGTGTTAAAGCAAGTGCAAATTGGTTTTTGTAATTTGATCTTATCTCTTCAAAGTGCTGAATATTTTTAAAGTAGTCTGTAACATCAACCACTTGCTCTTGTCTGTCCATCATTTTTTATAGACAAACCAAATGTATAAATTAATTTACTAATAGATACCCAGTGGGCTGATCTGTCTTTAAAATAAGCTTTAGATGCTTGGTTGATTTTAGTTTGTTTTTCACACAGTCTCGTTCATGTTTATTTGGTATAACATCGTTTTCTCTGAGACAGTCTTCAAAGCTGTCACGATCCTTACAGTAAAACAAACAGATAAACTTTAACTGCTCACGAAAATCTTTCAGTACAGCATTATATTTCTGAGTAAGAATCCATACACTGATGTTTGCATGTCTGCCACTGAAAGCAAGTTCTGCCAGAGTGTGTCTCTTCTTAACAATATCCTTATCTGCTGAGCAGTCATCGACAATGAACAGGGTTGGGTGTCCTTCAAATTGTTTGTAAAAATATTGTAGGTAGTCGTTTAGTTTCTTTTCAGGATCAACTAAGTAAATGTTGCTGTCAGTCCAAATGAATGAACGGTTGTGATAAGCTTTGTTGTGTTTGATTGTAGGACAAAATATCACAATGTTTTTGAAATGATAGATGTATCCTGTTTGTAAGAGATTAAGAACAAATTGAGTTTTTCCACAGTCCGTCGCACCAACAAATGAGCCGCAATGTGGGTCATGCGTCATTAAGTCCATTTTTAAAACACAATATAATCTGTTTGTACAAAAACACTATGCTTGCCTTTCTGGTTATAAAAGGGGTTTCAAACTAACCACTCACAAGTAAACTCACTTACAGCGCAAGCCTTGGGTAAACAAGGCTATAAAACTGCACCACCACAAATGTCCGTGATCTGGTTTCAATTTAAATGCATCATGGGACAAGGCAATGTCTGGTTCAAACTAACCACTCGGACCCAATTTTCTCCTCAGCGTGAGTTGGCCACGATCTAAAACACTTGTAAATCAGGGTGGGGTGTATAGTAAATTGAATAATTGAGGTCTCTCCTGGGATTAAAGTTGTGGGTTTCAATTTAAATGCATCACGCGACAGGGTAATAAATAACTGTATGAAAGGCCTATTGTCACCCACTAAGCAAAACAGGAAACCGTTTCACAACCCCTGGTTATGAAAGGGATGTAATCTAGTAAATTCACAAAATTACTACACAAAAGCTTATTCTCTACCTACTCTGGTCAGGTTATGACGGCAATAAACTGCACGCAATAGGGATCCAGTTTCAAACTAATGTATCAAGCGACAGGGTTGAGCTTAAAGGCCAATTGTTCAACAGCGCAATGTCTCTGATCTGGTTCAAACTAAGCACTCACACCCAATTTTCTCCTCAACGCGAGTTGGCCGCGATCTAAAAACAGGGTGGGGTGTATAATAACTTGAATAATTGAGGTCTATCACTGGGAGTTGTGGGGTTTGTCTTTCAATTTAAATGCGTCCCAGCCGTCACGATGAGCGAAGTGAAAACTTTTCACAGACAAAATTATTGTTCCTTCACACAACTTTTCACGTTGGAATTTTTATTCACAAACGACGTGGTGTTCCACATTTGGGAAAAACCCTATTTTTAAGATTTGCCCTACAGTAAAAAAATATGACATAGTGGCATAGTGACATACATTTGAAGCGTTGACACAAAAAAGAATATTTTGACCTAATGTGTTTTGTGTGTGCTTTTGCAAGGCTGGTGGGAGGTGTGTGTGAGGTTGGTGGGGGGTGGGGGTGGGTATGAGTGTGTGTGCAAGGGGGGTGTGGGGGTGAGTGGCACACAGAGAGAGAGAGAGATAGAGAGAGAGAGAGAGAGAGAGAGAGAGAGAGAGAGAGAGAGAGAGAGAGAGAGAGAGAGAGAGAGAGACAGAGAGAGAGACAGAGACAGAGAGACAGAGAGAGACTTACACACACACACACAGACTATTTGAATATAGAAGACTATTGTTTAGCATGGTGGTATGAACAGGATGTAAACACTTTCTCAGGAAGGCCAACTCTCTGACAGCATTGGGGGTGGGGTGTGGGGGTGGGTGTGGGTGGCGTGTAGTCACTATTTCTCGGGAAGGCCAGCATTGATATTTTAACTAGCCTTTGTTTCCAAGGGGTCAGGGGACCTGACTGGGCAGATAAACCTGTTGAATGTATTTGTTCAAGTGCGTTTGTTTATTTACGGAAAGGATTCAAATAAATCAATTGTTTCTTAAATAGGTGGGCTTGTAATCTCTCTTTTGCATCTCTCTCTACACTAACACAATGTCTCCTCTGCAAAATGTCAACACTTTCACACAATGCGTCTCTCATACAATGTACATCACTATACACTGTATACCTCCGTCACTGACAATGAACCACGATACCTTACGTATCACTCTCAATGTCAATGTGCTTACGATACACTGCAATTATACAACTGAACAATGTACACACGTGCTTCATACCACCATCTTTTATAGTGTTATGCTTTCCAGAATAATCGAGTAAATTTATACAACACAACCAATCAGAAAATAATACGTAAACAACCCTCATAAATATTAATAAAAAAGAATACTCAAGAATGGTCTACAAAAAATCTGGCTGCTATTTTAAGCCCCTATTTTGAGAAATCAAAGCGCGTTATGACGTGACACAAGAGCACGCTAGAATGGTCACGACCTTGCCCGCATTCTCTGGAAATTACACGACTTTTCATAACACATACTGACTGCTAACTTCACGCGCAAAGAAAACAATCTTGATTACTCGAGCGGTTTCTATACTCCTGGGGATTCAACTCCGTGTATCAAAAGACAATCAATCCCACTCTCTGTGCGAACGATAGCGAATCTTGCTAAAAAGGTACGTGATTCGTAATCATGATAGCTCAAATAAATATCGGATCGTTTCCTGCGATTAATGCATGCATGTTTTCACTTACTTACTTACTTACGCCTGTCACCCCTACCCGGGTATAGGCCGTCGACGAGAGACCTCCAGCAACTCCTGTCCTGTGCTTCTCCTTCGATTCTACTCCAGGTGGTTCCCAGTCTCTTGATGTCTGCTTGGAGGTCTCGACGCCAGGAGTTTCTCGGCCTACCTCTTTTCCTCTTTCCCTGGGGGTTCCATGACAATGCCTGCCTAGTGATACTGGAAGCTGGCTTTCTCAGACTGTGACCGATCCATCCCCATCTTCTTCGCCCAATTTCATTCTCTGCTGTTATCTGCTCTGTTCTCTCCCAGAGTCTGACGTTGCTGATCTTCTCTGGCCAGTGGATTTTCAAAATTCTTCTAAGGCAACTGTTCATGAAGGTCTGTACTCTGTTGACTGTGGTTTTTGTCAATCTCCATGTCTCTGCTCCATATAGGAGAACTGCTTTTACATTGGAGGCATGTTTTCACAGAACACAAGAACTACAATCGTAACATGAATTGTGTTGTTGTTTTTTTTCAGTTTATTTCTTTATATTTCGATTTCTTGTGTTATTGTGTATTCTTACTCTTTGCTGTTAATGTTTCTCTGACTAGGCCAAGAACCTCGGCGTGATCCTCGATTCATCTCTTTCCATGACTAGCTTCGTCTCCGCCACACCCCAGACATGCTATTTCCACCTCCGTCGCATCAGTCAGATCAGAAAATACCTCACCACTGAAGCTGCCACCAAACTTGCTGTCTCTCTCATCTTATCTCGTATCGACTATTGCAACTCTCTCCTTTCCGGCCTCCCACACTCCACCACTTTCACTGTCCAGCGCGTCCAGAACAATTCTGCCCACCTCGTCCTCAGACAGAAAAAATCGGACCACATCACTCCCCTGCTCAAACTCATTCACTGGCTCCACATCCCCCAACGCATCCAATACAAGATTTTGTCTCTCTGCTACAAATCCCTGAACAACTACGCTCCTACCTTTCTCTCCAACGTATTTTACACCTACACTCCTTCCCGCTCCCTCCGCTCCGCCTCCGACCCTCTCCGCCTCCTCATCCCCCGCACCAAACTCAGCACTTTCTGCCCCCGCTCCTTTTCCGTCTACGGTCCATCCACCTGGAACACTCGCCCACTCTCTCTCCGTCCGAAACTCTCTCTCTCCTCCTTTTCGTCCGCCCTCAAAACTCACCTCTTTCGACAGTTCTAGCACTATATCACCACACTTCCCACCCCATTGCTGACTGTCGTAGTGTATTTGTGGTACGTGAGTTATTGTCTGAAGCCTGCGCGAGTTGTGAGTGCGCGCTTAGAGTTGTAATTATTATAAGATAAGCGCATTATAAATACCGTAAAGAGGCATTTTGACTAAACCTTTATCCTGTCAATAAACGTTTCATCATCATCATCTCTCTCTCTCTCTCTCTCTCTCTCTCTCTCTCTCTCTCTCTCTCTCTCTCTCTCTTTCTCTCCAGCTGTGTAATCCGCCAGCCACACCCACCCTCTGTGACAAGATGGGGGGGGGGGGGGGGGGGGGGTCTGTTGTATGCAATGGATAGGGATCCCACTTGCCTTTTCACCGGTGAGGATTTTGATAGATAATCTCTCTGTGGCTATCTCAATAAATTTATTTGTTTTGCCCGGCCTGTGTATTTATAGACTCTTGAGTAAAGGGAGGTAATAGGTTACATGCACAAACTGTAGACTAGCATTCATTCGGCTATACTGACTCTAACTCACAGCCCTGTGAAAACGGTTAATGCAACACATTTATTACATACAACATACTTTACATAAAATCGCGGGTGCGCTCGAAAGAATTCTCGTGGGAATTCTGGCTAGAGTTCATTGAATAGAATGTCACTTAGTTCTCTTCACTGGGCTTTCTGGCCGTGAGGTTTGACCAGTCTTTTTGGCAGCACTCTATCCGCTTTTGTAGTTTAAGTACTTAGCTAGTGCTATGGCAGGAAGACAGGGAAACGTGACACTCTTGTGTTGACACGTTCCCGGCTCCTGGGTTATCTCTGGGTTCGGTGGGATGTTTCAGCCGGCCGACAATCGTTCCTGGCTGGTCCAATCTCGACTGGGTGGGTGCAGGTAGTTCGGTGTAGTCTGACTTGACGTCTGAAGCAGCGTAGTATCGTCTGCCTCACGGAGCCAGCCCTTGACAGGGTCGCAGTCTTACAACCGTCACAGCGACCCGGTTCCACCTTCTGAAATCAAGTTACGTCCAACTGCATTTTCCCATTTAAGAGACTATTGCAGTGGAGCCGTTTCATTCTAGAAGGGTGAGCCCTCAGAACGATCCGTCATACACTCATAATATATATATATATATATATATATATATATATATATATATATATATATATATATATATATATATATATATATATATATATATATATATATATATATATATATATATATATATATATATATATATATAGGCGACGAATTTAGTGCTACCTGGATCGCCACTAACCATAGCTAAATTCAGATCCTGCAAAGGCTGACTGCCAAAACTGGACAGCGTTATACAAATAACTAACAACAACCTTCGTCTACACATTTAACTATTTAACAAGCCTATTCAAACATGCCCACGTGTCGCCCGGTCGACAGACTTGGCAGAGAAAAGCATGGCTAACACGTGGTAATAATATAACATGAGAATACAAAGCATGACAAAAGTCAAATAATACAACCAGACACCGGATTAATCGCAAATAATAGTAATGAATTGATTTGTTGGTCACTAACCTTTCGGAATACCGGGCTTACACTGTAACTCCTGAACCTTGATCGCAGTACACACGCAGTGGTCTTCTGAGTGAAGGTGCGATTCTCTTCAATTCGTATAGTCGCTAGTGATCGACACACGACTTACTGCCAGTACGCAGAGTAGGAGAAAGACCGGCGCTGCCACGTGGCGTTCTCTCTTTAGGTGACCTTTTTTTCCAAATCTCGCCTCCGCGATACGTGATTATGCGCAAGGAACACTGGGAAGAGAGACGCTACAGTGATGCCTACAGGCGTTCGTCTACAAAGCCAGCCGTGTTGGGCGCGAAAGTTTAACCTAGTTATCCAACATTGAGTGGCCTACGCAGAGGCCCCGCTTACACTAAGCTTTCTAATAGTAGTGCTGTGGGGATGCGGCCCGCTCATGACACCCTCCACCATGGGCCCGAACACCCGCGCAAACCACGCCAGATGAGCCATTGACTTGGAGCATAGTAAACACACCAGAGATCCTGCTCAAGTCATATTCGACACGACCCAAAACAAAACCACTTTGGAGATGTGTCATCTACATGCGGTACGTCCAAGAGATCCGCGCTTGGATTTCCCACCAAGATCTTGAAATCATCACAAAGCCAGTCCCATCATGCATCCCTTCTCCACCTGAACGTTTCAAAACATTTCTTCAACTGAAGTATGGAAATCGCGCTCTCATCGCCATTACACTCTACACATCATCGGCAGAGTTCTCGTACAGGGAAACGTGTGTCCTGTATTGGCGGGCGAGGAATTTGACAAGTTGAAGGCATTAGTAAGCGCCATGAGCGGTGAGACACTTGAACTTTCCCCCTCACCCCCCCCCCCCCCCTCCGTCCCCACCCTTCGAACCTGATGAATCCCATGAACTCGCCACCCCACCAACCACCCCCGTGGACACCTTCCCCACTTCGCGTTATCCTCCCATCTCTACCCAGTCAACAGGACAATGCAACCGGTGACAGGTCTGACGCGGTCCTTGGTTGGCAGGCCGCTGTGGTTGTTGAAGGTAGCTCATCCATCTCAACGCCCCCTAACACCACCGACCCGAATCCCCTAGGTGAGCACCAAGATGTAACTGATCGACACGAGCTGCCCCGAAAAAGCACTCCCTCGTAGCATCGGAGTACATGCTTCCATGCTCGGTGAGATTGTTTCTGGTGGTCAGTGAAGCGAAGCAGCAGCCAAGCATTGTGATGGGAACCACCCTCTATCCGTGACTTTCCTTGTCTACTGTACGGAGGCAACGAGGAGATTAGCAAGTCGATGGCAATTTCGATGGACGAGGTTAATGATGAAACATCCCCTGGATTCCTATCAAATGACGTCACTCCAGTGACTGTGCACACCTCGACCCAAGGTTCCCCTCAGTACTGTGACCGCTGTACTGAGCCAGTAGTAGGAACTCCTTGTTTCGCTTGTGCGACTGCCACGATAACAGACCTGAAACTGCAGTACGTGAGAACCTGAAAGCGGTATCGACGCCCTCAAAAAACAAAATAGCGATTTGCAAAGGGAAGTTTCTAGACTCACCGCAAAAATGGAAAAGGTCGATGCTTTTGAGAGCCGCCAGAAAGAGCTACTGGCTAGACAGAAACAGGGTATCACACCCCGTCCACCAGCTGGTGACTCCATCCCTCCCCTCGAAAACACGACTCCTCTGTCAGAAGCCTCCTCCCCTCTCCCTGTCGTCCTGATAAAGCAGCTTACTCCTGCTGACTCTACTGAGCATTCAGGAAACGTGCGATTCTACGCCAGGTGGGGCAAACGGCGAAGATACGGGAGCTAATCCCATTAAGAACCGGCCGCCACAGGCCCCGCGACTTTTCACCTTCCGTCTTCCGTCCCCGTGTAAAGTGTCTGCCCTGCTGATTTGCGAGTCCAATCTACAGCGGGAGGATCGCCGCCGGTTTGATCCTAGCGGGGCCACGTGCGTGCGTACCCTGCGCGGGGTCAAGGCTGGTGACCTGGCTGCAACCCTGGAGACGTGTGACCTCCGTGAGAACGTCGGCCGTGTTGTGGTGCACATGGGTACAAACGACTGCGCCTGGGGCCACGACACGGAGGTGATTCTGCAGAGCTTTAAACGTCGCACCAAGCAGGTCCTTCATGCATACCCTTCTGCCGCAGTTGCTTACACGGCAATCCTCCCTCAGGGTCGACGGTCACTACAAATAACAGAAACTCAATCAGCGCCTGGCCCAACGATGTGTCAGTGATAAAGTGCTCTTTCTCCAAGAAAAGGCCTCCTACACGCCACAAACCATTGTATGTGGTCCCATTTTGAGATCATTGAGGATTTTTGTGTATGTGATCCCATTTTGAGATCAGTGAGGCTTTTTGTGTATGTGATTCCATTTTGATATCATTGAGGCTTTGTGTGAATGTGATCCCATTTTTAGATCATTGAGGCTTTTTGTGTATGTGATATCATTTTGAGATCATTGAGGCTTTTTTGTGTATGTGATCCCATTTTGAGATCATTGAGGCTTTCTGTGTATGTGATCCCATTTTGAGATCATTGAGGCTTTTACAGTGACTTTTACCTTAACTCACTCTACCCCATCACCGAAACCCCCAATGTTGCCGTTGTTCTCTGAAGACTGTATTGCAGTGCAGGACACAGATCGACCATGATAGTTCAAAGGTGAAGCCAGAATAGCTTGGCGCCCATAGGCCGTCAGTCAGTCAGTCAGCCCATAGGCGTCAAGCTATATGGCATCACCCTTGAACTATCATGATCGATCCTTATCTTGCTGTGGTGTGTCTGGGGTAGAATGAGTTATGCGAAAAACGAGAAGCGGCCGACAGCTTCAGTTAACGTACAACCACTTGGACTGAAAATCGGACACATTAATATTGTTCACCTGTTTCACAAGATTCCCGATATTCGTTTATTTTTAAATGAGCCATTACACTTCCATCTCTTTGTTCCTACGGAATCACGTCTGGGCCTAAACGTGTTAGCTTATTTATTCCTAACTTTTCTTTATTCCGGCGTGGCACAAGCTACCCTGAACACACTGGAATAGCTATTGATATACATAACTCTATCCGAAATATGGTACGCAGACGTGACGAACTTGAGTTCAGAGAGCTGGAGGGTGTGTGACTGTAGGTCAAAATCTTACATTCCTCTCCCATCTTTATCGCCTTTATGTACAGAAATCCAGCTGCGACTGTTGACTGCTATGACGATTTTGTACAAGTGATGGATAAAATGAACGACACCGGTAAAAAAAAAAAAAGTTCCCAGTCTGGGAGACTTTAACATCGATATGCTGAAACCCAAGCCTACATCGCCTACATGGCAATCAGCGATCACTCTTTTCGGGCTAAAGCAGATGATTAAATCTCCAACGCAAGTATCACGCGCTGCTACCACCATCATCGACCACATTTTACACTAATAACCCAACAGCAGTAGCGGAAACTAATATTTTGTCATTAGCCGTCAATGACCACTTTCCCATCGCCTGTAGATGGTCGTGCAATTCTTACATGATCTAAGTTAAGCAGGATTTGATCAAGTGTATAGCTGTACTGACCCTGATAATGCGCTCGCTATATGGCTTGATCTGTTCCTCGGTGTTGAATAAACACGCGCCGATAAGAAGGAAGCAATGTCCGTCGCCGCGAGCCTCCCTCCTGGATAACGGAGGAAATCAAACAAACTGGGAGGCACGAAACACTGCTAAACTAGAAAAGATCTTTCCCGAGTTTAAACGTTTCCGAAACAAAGTTAAGTATTTAGTTCGAGAAGCTGAAAAGTCATTTGTTGAAAAAAAACAATTGAGAACGAAAAATCTCCTGCTTCTGTTTGAACTGCTTTGAATACTCTAACAAACAACAAGCGCAGGCAGACTCATATCATTCCACAAGAAGTTTCTGCGGAAAGCATAAACAATTTCATTCTCTCAGCTCATAAAACGATGCTTACTCCCAACAGCCCTGATCCGTCGGCGTATGTAATATCGGATCAAATGTCCATGTTTTGCCATGAACGATTATCGTCCGATGTTAAGATTGTATTCCCTTTATCGCTGTTCACAAAGTCGGGCGTTATATAACGTGCATTAAGAGCAAGTTAGTTATTGGGTTTTAAAGTCGAGCAGGCGACTAAGGCCATCTCACGGCGGGCCTTAAGAACAAGACATCTGCTGATGTGGACGGTACAAATGGTTTATATACTCCACATATCTCTACCTTATATTGTCGAGCCCCTCACTACATTTTTATCTCGTGCATAAAGTACAATACGTTTGATGTGTCGTTTAAAAAAGCAAACGTTGTTCCTATACCCAAGACCAATAATTCAACTGATGTAAATAACCTTTGTCCCATATCTCTTCTGTCTGTTTTATCAAAGCCACTTTTATCAAAGTACCTCGATAAACGGTTCTTGTTACAAAGTTCCAGTCCGGTTAGTTAGTTATTTGGGTTTAACAGGAAGCATGCGACTAAGACCATCTCACGGCAGGAGTTCCAGTCCGGGTTTAGACATAAACACTCATGCCACTCAGCATTGGTACACATGGTTGATTCATGGCTTGATAACATCAACAATAACAAAATGTCTGGCACGGTATTCTTGAACCTTAAAAAAGCTTTCGATCTTATAAATCATGAAATCTTGCTGAGGAAACATAATTTGTATTTCAACAACAGCAGCCCGACAGCCCTTTTATTTTTTTAACTCTTACCTTTCTGCGAGAACACAAGTCTATGTAAATTGCAACTATTCCACAGAGGGTAAGCTAGAGCTTGGTGTTCCACAGGGTTCGGTTTTGGGTCACCATTACTTAAAAAATGACTATGAAGTTATATACTATTTACGTTATGTATAATTAAGGTGGTGACTGTTTATGCCTGAGCGACTAATAGCTGGCGCTGTTCTTATGATGACGGCCGCGCCCAGGTAGCAACTGTGAAAGTATTCCGGGTTTTTTGTTTGTTTGTTTGTTTGTTTTCCTTGCGTATTTTTGCTATTCATGTAACTAGTTTTAGCCAAGCAGAAAGTTTAAAAACATTATATACTATGTGTTACAGAGATACTAAGATAGGACCGTCTTTAGAGCACATGATGTTTGCACTTTGGCACGAAAAGCCCTGTTTTCTGTGTCTGCGTCAGAAACCTTGCACATGAAGAGATTGATTTTTTGTTTAATTTTTTTTATTTTTTTTTTTTAAGCAGGCGATGAAGTAGAGTTGGGTTTTGAGGCATAAACTTACTCGAAATACACAAACGCAAATAAATGGCAAAATCAAGACCAAACGTCAACCAGTTTTGTGTATACGGCCGACCGAAAAAACAGGCCATTTCATCGGATGGTGTGCGATGTGATACACTTTTCACAAACTAAATGAAACCTACCTGGCCAGCTTGAAGTTTATTTGCTGCTTCGTACAAAGATGCTTTGGTAGCTTCAATGTCTGAGAGAAAATTAATCATCGTAATCTCTCCTGGCATCAGAGCAGCTGACACACGGGACGCTTCAGTACTTCCGGTACAGCTGACACACGGGACGCTTCTTTACTTCCGGTACAGCTGACACACGGGACGCTTCTTTACTTCCGGTACTCCCGCCCGCCCTTCTTTTGGGAAGGGAACGGCCGACGGCAGCCCCGATTTCCTCGTCATAAAAAAAAAAAAAAACACCGGAAGAACCAGGCATTCCGCGTCTGTAGGGGCGGAAACGTTGAGCAGTCTTGGTCGCATTCCATTGGTTTTCTCTCACTGACCTCATAGTATTTTGCCACCTCTTCAACAAAGAGCTTGTCTGAATCCGATCTTTTAACCTTTGTGGTACAAATTCCCTGAATGTCTTTCGGCAGCGAATTGTGCATTTGGTAACTTATTCGAATGAAAACGTCCTGTTACACGTTTCCAAGAATCATGATGATGTAACCAATAAATTCGAAGTTTTCTTTGGTTGCTTGAACCAGATTCTTATTATCCTGGTTCCGGGACTGTTTTCGCTGTCTGCTTACCTAATTCATGTAAATTCACTGACACTTTCATTGCTTCAGCCGCAGGCTTGGATATGTATCATTGCACATTAGATAACATTATTTCAGCCCTTTTTCCTTGCGCATTTAAGGTTGTAGGACACACCTCTTTCGCGCATCTTTTCTGCGCATTTAGATACCGCTATCTTGCGTCTGCCGTGACCTGAGACTAGAGGTCACCGAAAAAAACCGCCGTACGGCAAGTCGTATTGCAAACAAGCTCAATTTATCGATAATTGAAAAAAGATATATACTGTCTGAAATAGGTGTGTAAGCTGACTGTTTCTATGCATAAAATGTTTGTTTCCTCAGATATAAGATACTTTTGTATAAGTTGCGACAAGTCATCGAGCGTCAGTGGTAACGCATAACCATTTCTCAGAAAAAGAAAAAACAAATGATCGGGCCAAGCGAACGGGAGCCAGGAAAACAACACAATCTCTTCACAGCAGCAAGAAAAAGGTAAACTAAAGTAGAAAAAGTGGTTGGTGGTGTATCTGAATGGTTTTCCAACTCTTTAAGAAAAAAAAGTGTTATGCACCGCCGTTAGATGTCACCTGCACGGCGTATAACCCCAATAGCTAACTGTCCTTTTATGCATGGAAATTTACAGCCTACCTGCAATGAAGAAGACTACATTTTATTGTGGGTTGACAGGGGCATGCATTCCATGTATGTCAGTCACCACCTGGAAGTAGAACATTTCCATACATTCTCAGAGAGCCTATACTAATACGGTGGAAGGAATGTAGTCCACATTGTAGTGATATTAAACCAGTGCCAGTGCTTATTATTTAGAAAAACGTACTGTGTGTAGTAAAAAGTCCTGCTAAGGGAGAATTTTGCATTACTAACTCGGTAACTGCTTTCAGTACTTAGTAACTTAGTTTTCTCATCCATTCTCTGTCATATGAAGGCTATATTACAGATTAGGAGATAGGTCCAGCATTGTTTTAGTTCAAGGATGGTGCCAGAATAGCTTGGCGGATAATACGCCAATCTATTCTGGCACCACCCTTGAACTATCATAGTCACATTTATTTCAAGCAGTGGGTGTATCAGGATTAAAAGGGTTACCTAGTAAAACGCTACTATGACTGAAACCCTAATATTTGTTGACTACCATTTTGGATGACCGTAGAATGTGTGAAAAATACAAATTTGACTAGTACAAAAGCAAGCCTTTATGTTGAGACTCGTGACACTTATTTCAGCTACCTTTTGGAAAGGTCACACAGGTTGTGAATCAGTTATGTGCATGAGGTGTACATACGTGACTTTGCCATTGTTGTTTGTTCTTTGCCGTTTATACAGTTTTTGTCGCATTTATTTTGAAAGTAATAATCTGCCCATGCATTTAGTTCACACAAAGTGAAATTGTCATGCTGCCGAACAACACAGTAATAATCATGTATTTTATTTCAGGCTAATACTGCTGTTGACCTCTCGCTGTGGAGTCTCAGTACTTTCACCCAGAGTACATACTTGCAAACAAGCGCAGAAGTATGACGCCTACACCAACTGACCAAGGTCACACTCACAGCTCAAGTGAAGTGAGGGAAGGTGACACGTATTCTCCTGGACTCAAGGTAAATCATACCAGTAGATCTGTGATGAGAATCAGGTGCAGAACACAACACAACTATGGTGTGAATGAACACATGATACTGTAATGCCTTCTTTCATTTGCTCATGTGCGAAGCAAGTGTAAGGCTATGTTCTAGGCCATTGGTCATCCATGGTAAACTTTAATGTTGGCATTTTCTCAGAGACTATTCAAACCACAGTCTTCAAACGTAGCCGAAGGATACTTTGTGGCAAGACCTTTCTTACTCTTAGCCTACCAGTTTGAGTTCAGGCCAAGGGTCATGAGAAATCAAGAAATAGGTTAAAAAAAAAAATAGCCATATTTTGACAAACGATATTTTTTCTCAAATACTATTCACAACTGTACATAAGCCAGCCCTTTACTTATGCTTAGACTCATGGCACTTAAATTTCAGTCACCTCTTGGAAAGGTCACACAGTTCAGATTAAGAAAATGATCAGTTTTAAATGCACACGAGCGATCCAGGCTTCACCATTGTTGTTTGTGGTGTTCACAGTTTATTTCACATTAGTTTGAAGGTAGTAATGTGTAAACTAAATGTAGGGAAGAATTGGGTGGGTGGGTGGGTGGGGGGGGGGGACTCCCCCCACCGGCCCCGAATTGTTTATAATGCTATAACAAAGTCCCTGTTTGTGGAGTTTTGAACCGACCCACCCTGAAATAAGATCAGAAGTGAAATTGCCATGCTGCTGAATAACACGATAATAAACATGTATTTCATTTAAGGTCAGTGCTGCTGTTGACGTCTCACTGCAGAGTCACGCCCAGAGGGTATACTTGCAAACAAGCACAGAAGTATCACGCCTACACCAAGAAGAGGCAAGAGCTAGTCAGGTCATGTTGCTCAAAGGAGAAGGCCACAGCTAAAAGCAGGCAATTCCAGTTCCAGCGGATCAACTAAAGTGAGAGAAGGCGAAACTTATTGTCCTGGACTCGAGGTAAAGCATACCGATTGATTTGTGAATAGAATCAGGTTCATAACAAAACACAACTGGCTGGAATAAACACATCACACTGTAATGCTTTCTTTCATTTTGAAGATGGTGTAGTACTAGTACCAGCATTCTCAACAACACCAAATGCTAAAATCACTTGCTGTCAACAAGTGGCACCATATTGCATTTGATTTGAAAACTAGAGGGTTGGGCAAGTCTGCAAATACTGTCGTTTTCTTTAATAAGCACTTAGTGCATACAAAAGGACTAGAAAACTCTGAATACTACCCATTTGGTCCAGTGTGTGCTGTTGCTAAACAGCAATGCGTTGTGTCCTGTTTGAAACAATTTCTGCAAGTTACACTTTGAATATTGATGCTGATTCTAGATATATGTATACACCCTTTGTGGTCATTTCAAGCTCAATGGCGTCTAATTTTTGGCGCACGTGTGATAGCAAAAGTAAGTGTTTGTAATGGGTTGTCCGTCAACTGTCTGTTATCTGTGGGAAACTTTAACATTGGCATTTCCTCGAAGACTATGCAAGCCTCAGACTTCAAACTTGGCACAAGGGTACTTTGTGGTAAAATAATTCTAAACATACCAATTTCTGTGACCTTTCAAAGGTCATCTCAAGTAGTATTTTCAACTTCAAACTCAAACTTGCTATGGAGATACCACATGATAAGGGTGACAAAAGTTAGTTTCGGGTAGAGTTGTAGTTTTTATCAATGTTTTTGCAAACTTTTCAATAACATTTGGCATGACGATAACACTTTTCTGTGCATACTAATGTAATCAGCCCCTCACAGAGGTCAAGGGTCACAGAGGGTTGACAAATGTGTGAAAAAAAGAAGGGATTTGGAAAACAAACTCAGGTTTCACTGGTACAAAATCCAGCCCTATACTTATGTTTAGACATTTTCAGAGACCTGTTGGAGAAGTCAAGCCAAGGTCAAAAAGATCAGACGTATTATGTGGATTGGTCATACACGTGAACCATAAGGACATTGCCTTTCTTGTTCATGTTCTGACTACTGTGATATTATGCATGTATGTACTTTGTATAAATACTTGCAAACATATATGCAAGCAATATGTACATGCCAAAATTTTTTTGATACAAAATTATCTTTTGCAGGTTGCCACCTGCGAAAGATAAGGGAAGAAGAGTTCAGCGGGTACATCTCTCCGCGATTGCCAACCGACGAGAAGGCAAAGGAAGTGAACTGATTGTCCTGTGTAGGAGGGCAGACGTCCTGTTATTTTGATGTCCATCCACCAGGCTGGCCACAATGTCAAGGTTTTGGACAGTCACATCATTCGCAATGCAGCAAAAGCCTGTGCCTTACTGCCTGAGCTGATGCATAGCCATATATTAGCAGAAGGGCAAGCAGGCTTTAGGCCTGGCTATTCAACTGCAGACACAACAGCAGTGGGGCAGTGACAACAAAGTGACAATGACAAAACTCGAGAACATAGAAATAAAGAGGGAGTGTTTCCATAAGCCTGACATAGAAGCAGCAGGGTGACAAAATTGTAACGTGCAGTCGAGCAGTTCAAGGGCTATTGTACAGTGATTGGGGTGTGCTTTGTGTGTTTTCATATAACGTGACAAAGCGATTTGACACCCATGTTGTAATTTGTAGTGCAGTAAAAAGGTGAAAAATATCTGTATTTTGACCAAACAGATGTTTTCTCAAGTATACACAACTTCAAACCCAGACTTGGTACAAGGTGGTAAGAACTTTTCATGCATACTAATTTCGTATGCATGAAAGGTCAGAAAGGTCAAGGGTCACAAGAAATCGGGAAATAGGTACAAGATAGCCATATATTGCCCAAAGATGTTTTTTTTTTCCAAGTATTCCTAACTGTAACCCTAAACTTGGTAAAGAGATACCTGATGGTAAGACCTTCCTATGTATATTTATTTGGATGACCCCCTCAGAAAAGTTACTTTTTGTCACTCTCCTGTCATGTCGCGATTTGGAAACGCAGCTTAATATGTATTAGTTTTTGATTATCCAAGGAAAACCCCTTTACTGACAATGTGTTCAATTATCAAAAACATTTCATCATATGAACAGGTCTTTTTTTGTGACAAGTTCCTAAATACTGGCATACATCAGTCATTCAAAATATGTACTCCACAGCTGACACTTATGGGGTAGGAAACAGTGGTACAAATAGATTTTGTGCAGCATCGGTGTGAGACAAGGAGAAAACTTATCACTGCTCCGCTTTGCATGATTCAAAATGATATACAGGGTTCATTCTGAAAATGGTCATTGGCCTCAGAGTATAAAACCCATGGGTCCTTTCTGAAGAGGGGATGTGCGGAAATATAGAAACGTGGGGATGTATATTTATGTCATTAAACCCTCAGCTTAAAATGTTGTGCAAATGTGGACTTGCTCAATGAAAAACGCAATACTGCTCAAGAGTGAGTTGACCATGCAGTTCTTGCATTACCCTCCAGCTGTCACAGCAGATTTAAGTGGTTGGGTGATAACTGATCATAGGCATATGATATGTACTGTATTTTGTGTTTTGTTTTTTTCTTCCACTGTCAATCATTGACTTTCAGCTGTGTGGCTTTACTTATCGTATCAGAATTGCTAACCACATGGTTCATTTCACAAGTTTTACAGATGTACTGTACATGACACATGCCAGCAAACAGAATGACCTGACTATGATCCGTGTCCATACAAGTCTCCGTAGGCATGCACACAACTAAAAATGACATCAGCTCCACTTTTCTCCCAAATAGCTTGTATAAAGTCAGCACTTTGTCAATGTAAATGTGAATAATGTTACATGTAGTTGAAATATGTTCTGCAGTAAAGCTGTATTTTGAGGGGGAGCTGGGTGGCTCGGTGGTAGTGTGTTTTGTTTCCTTATAATTTGTAACCAAAAACTGCTGGGAAACTGAGATTCAGCTAGAGAGATAGGTACATCCACTACCAATCTGTTTACAAACATCTTTCAACCAGAGATGTTCATCGACCTGCTTTCATGGAGATACCAAAGGAACATGTAGCATTTCTTGCAGTAGGTATATTAAAACAAATTCACATCAATTAATGTTTGTAGATGATGCCAGTAAAAATAAAAAATAAAAACTGTCTGTGACAACACTCTTTGGTGTGCTTTTTCATCAGTGAAGCTGTGAATGATTGAATGAATGTAAACATTTAATGTAAACATTCTCACACAATGCCTAGCTGAAAAAATGAATAAACAAATGTACTGAGGTAACCAGTGTGCATTTTTATCCAAGACTGAATCTGGTTGGTTGGTTTATGGTTTAACATTCACATTCCCACAGTGATGATAATCGCATATTTAAAAAATAAAAATAAGAAAATACCACGCATTAAATTTTTTTTTGCTTTGGGTTTAAAGTGTGTTTGTTTCATTTAGCGAAGTAGAAAATGTATGGGTCTCAAATGTGAGCAGGAAAAAAAAGTCGCCATGTACGGGACTCGAACCCTGGTCACCTGCGTGGCAAAAACAATACCTTTCCACTGCACTAACTAAATTACTAAGAAACAGCACGTGCATTTAATTACTTATAGATAAACGTTTTCATCCCGTATCTGCCGTTGTTGTTTGTTCCAGTTTACTGTCACAAATAGTGATCGAGGACTAGCAGTTTGGGCGTAGTTTGCAACAGTTTGGGCGTAGGTTTTCCCTTGTAGGTTTAAAATAGTCGTTTTCCCTTCTTTCTCATGCGTGCTTGTGACCGGCTACGGCGGAGATATGATCTGCCGGAAGTCAGACATCGCTTGTATCCCTTATTGAATACGCACTCAAAAATGACCCAAAGTGCCAAATTTTGTGTGGGACCCCATATTTTCTTCATAATCAATGTGATAGTTATAACATAAAGTACGACTTTATCGAATAAAAAGTGCCTGAGCAATTGCCCAACATTGCAAACACTTGTAATGTTATTGATAACATCCGGGCAATTTGCGAATTTACAACATAAACTTTTCTCGATTGCACTTAGAATTCCAATTATCAGAACACACTTTTTTTTACGAGAAAATACTAACATACTTTATGAAGTGACCGAAATGTTTCTTTATCATTTTAATACACTATTCGATAAATTTTTATTGTGTTCTGAAATCAGCTATTTTGCGTGTTTTCGCTCATGGGGTAGGTCACGCAAAAGGCTAAAACTTACAAATATGCCCGGGACCATGGGTCTTTCAGGGTGGCAATAGCCTCCAGACTCAATAAGGCTCTCAATAACCCCTATAAGCGGCAGTTTTCAATTAAAAAATGTAGGTATAGTATACAACCTTAATTTGTCTCTGACAGCTTCAGTGAGTGTGGGTGGTGACAGTATATTACAACTCTCAGGAATGGGATACTTCTTGAGAAGTTCTGACAACGATGCATCCTTCATCTGCATACTGAAACGATAGAGAGAGAACAATAGAGTCCCGATAGACAATGAATTCAATAGAGCCGCATCAGTCATTAATTTACATCATTTTTTAATATCAAAATTTTGACCCCAATTTTACCCCCGTTAATTCTGAATCAACCTTTGATTTTAAAAAAGTGACAAGCATGACTGATGCGGCCTTATTGATCTGATTATCTATCGGGACTCTATTGTTCTCTCTCTATAACTATTGTCTCTGTCAATACCCAATCATTTACCTGATCAAGTGATGCCAAGTGAAACTTAATACTTATTAACAAGTTGCAACTAACTTTTAGGAACCTGCAGAGGTAACCTTTAAGTGTGTTGCCATAAGAACTTATTAATTACTTACCCTAAGTTCTTACAAGTACTTATCCTAAGTTCTTACAAGTACTTACCCTAAGTTCTTACAACAACTTGACTCAAGTCCCAAGACACTGAGACAGATTTATCAAGATACAAGGACAATAAAAAAACTGTTTTTTCACAGTAATACTCAGGTGGTGGTGCTGATGGGGTTAAATAATCAGGCACAAGTGGTGTAAATGACGTGTCATCTCTCTGCGAAGCATATGACAAAAATATTGATTGATTACCAAATCTGATTTTTATTTGTTTAAAAGATTGTGTAGTTTTTCTGTGGTTTCCTGTACCCCTATCCTTTTTCCCTCTGCTAAAAAACTGGCCTTAAGTTCTTCAACAATTACAGGAGATTGACTACGCATCTTATTCTGTATTTCAGACTTCTGTTTCTTGTAATTATTTAAATCACCCTGGACTCGCTTAAATTCTTCATCATCAATAAAATTATCGTTTAATGCCTTACTGATAATAAGTTTCATACTGCTCAGCTTTGCACCAGCAAGCGTACTCAATGCTTCATGTTTCTGTAATTTTGTGTGAAACCTCTTGTTCAAGGCTTCCAAACCAAAGCAAGCCAGGCATGTAGCAACGCTAACACCCTCAACTGCTATTCCAGCCAAACTCCCAATTCCTGTGGCGAACAGAACAATACCCCCTACAGAACATGAAGCTGAAACTGCACCAATAGCCATAGAAGTGTTTTGAACAGAATTAAATACTGACTTATACCTCCTTTTGCACCGTGAGTACTTAGCCTCCTCACTCTCCAAATATTTCAAAGCTTCTGTAATATTATTTAATCTGAATGCATCTGCCTGTAATGTTTTATCTGAAGCAATTGGCACAGCTGTCACCTGAGGATCAGGCGCAAGTGTTGTTTTAGTCATCACATTTGTTTCAGTCGGCTCAAGCGTCGGTAGTTGCGGATAGAAGTTTACCATTTTTTTTATTCACAAATATTTTTTTTTTATTTAATCAGCAATTACATTTTGCAACTCTTCAAAAGTATACAATTTGCTGGCATAATAAAATGCAACAAGATCAATGTGTTCAAGGTTTATGTAACTCAGACGAACAAAAGTTGTTTTGTCAACCACCACCTTGACAGCTGGAACACTGCACGAAACATTAATAACATCAACATTTTTTGTAATAGCAATAAAGACCTTTGTTGATTCTGTTACTGTTTCATCCCATGTAAGTTTAATCCCCTGCGCAATATTTGCCTCTTTTGCAGAAGCTACAGATTTCATGATAATTTCAAATACTATTGTCGCTTCTCTAGCCACCACTAAGCTTGCTGGCATAAACACAACAGAAGTATCTGATCTACCCTTTCTAGTTGTAAGAAGATACCGCCGTCTCTGATAATTTTCAACTTTCAGTTTTTCTCTGCTATTGTTGTCTGGGGCAAAGCTTGGAACAAGGCTTACAATCAGCGGCCCAGAGTTAACAACTTTCCTAAACACTAAGGCGCCTTCATCATCAGTGTATACATAAGGACTAATAAATTCCAACTTTATGTCCCAGTCAATTGTGGGTGGTGGAACAGGTACAGGTGAAACCACCCACTTACTACCCACATGTATTAAGTTGTAGGGCGCATTATTTACAGGTGGAGTAGGTACAGTAACATCACGCAGCTGACCAAGTTTAGGAATCTGTTTTTCACCGTCTTTCATGTCAACAATTACTTTCCTCTTGTACATGCCATTTGAATCAAGTTCAAAACCATATATTTCTCCAATTTCCCCTTCCTTCTCAAAATCCTGTACGTCTGCCAAATCTTTCAATTCTGTTACTGGACATGCAACTGGTATGATTCTCGACTTTGGACCACCACTCATTTTTTATAAACAAAAATAAAATTATTTAATTTCCAACACTACACTAAAATCATGCATAAGAACTGGTTTGTCATCCTGATTAGTTACAGATATACTCAGTGACTCGAAGAAACTAGAACCTAATTTCTTAAACTGCAAATTAGGAAATCTAACAACTACACTTTCACAATACGGAGCAGTTCCAGTTGGTAAGCATCTCAACAAAGTTGAAGGCTTTCCATTGTGAACATTCTCAGATGTGTTTAGTTCTTTCAAATAAACATTTAGTACTGTGTGTACTGACAAATTGACAGGGCGTTTTCCAGTTATTTTAAGTTTTTTAATCTTCATTGTTATAATACCAGACATAGCTTCATCTAAATCATCTGATCTATACCAATCTTCGTCAATATAAAATCCAAGTAAATATGCAAATCTATCTGAAATTTTTAACCAATCTTGTTTCAGAAATTCTAATGAAACAAGTAGGTTAGCTGGATTTAAAGTTGCTTTAATTTTAAATTTACTTTGAAACCATTCAGCTATAGTACAAAAGTCATAATACCCAGGTGGTATAGCTTCAGTCTTTCCATCAAAAATTACTTTATTATATATATCATCTTCTACATTAAACCATTTTACTGTATAGAACATTTCATGGATAGCTGCAGCCTTGCTACCATCACGATTATCAATCCCATTAGTTAACCACACTGGTTTGCTTGTGTCAAGATTTGTTAAGGTAATAAACATTTTTATTATCTCATATAAAAAAGGATGGAATTTAAATCACCAACCATTACCACAATGAACGCATTTCAATTTAATGTGGATGCCAAATATAATGTTGCACCTACTTATGAACAGAAAATAATTCAACTAAATCAGCTTGACATAGCTGTGTCTGATGCAAGCGTACAAGATCTATTCCAAGTCAAAGTACCAAATCCGTTTGATCATTACCTAAACCCTCCAATAACAGATGACTCAACTGCAAGAAAGTGGTCTTCAAGTCCACTACAGATGTTTCAAAACCAACTCAACTTTGCAATACTATGTTCAACTACAGGCTGTGGTGTTTCATTCACAGATCATTTGAATCACTCAAACAAACTGATTAGGTCTGTGTATCGTTTCCATGTTTATTACCAGCTTAGACGTATTCTGTCAGAACTGCATACACCACTGCCCACTGAATCCAGTTTCAACAGGTTTAACAACCCCATGGATATGAAAGCGTTTGAACGCATTTGTAATGAATTTAACATCAGCCCCAAGTATGACTTTACACAAAAACTTGATGATCACAATGGTATGGGTACATTGTATTACGCTTTGAGTCACAGACAATACCCTCAAGATTACTACCCTGGGTACACTTCATTCTCATCAAAATCACAAGTCTGGTTAGGATCAATAGAGCAGAAACAGTCTAACGCCTGGACCACATTTATTTTAGATAAATCTGAAGGGGTTACTCAAGCAGGAGTGGAGCGCGTAAATGAGTCTATCAGAACATATGTCTGGTGTTTACTAGGAGCACAAACACTAACAAAATCAAACATTTTGAATGGAAGTGGTAAATTTGAAGCACAAAAACAATTTCTTGCAAATCTTGAAGATTCAATTAATTCAACAGTTGATCTCCCATCAAGCATACAGCGCTACCAAGACGTACTCAGATATGCCAGATCAAAAGTTGACTTTGTAGTTGGCATCGGGTTATACATGTTACCATCTGATCTTCAACTCCAAATGGGGACAATAACAAATTATAATAATGAAATCATTGTTGCAGGTGTTGGTCAAAAACTCGGTCTCAATCAATCTGTAAACTTAGGAGCAACAACCACGCATGTTCAGACGTTAAAATCATTACAGACAGTAACACCCCTGGCCCCGGCCCCGGCCCCAGCCCCAACACCGGCACCCATACAACCAGTACAGTCAACACCAACCCCTGACACACATGAGTCAGAAAGAACTGCATTGGTAATAGGTCTAACAGGGTTAGGGGTTTTACTTCTTTATCTGTTTCATTAAATAACCCACCATCAACCCTCCTACTGTAACCAAAAAGACCCACACATGTTCTGCCATAAACCCAACTACCTTTGCTGCTGTAGTAATCAGCCAACTGACAACTGTGCCAATTATGCCAGGCAAAGCGTCCACTGCTTTCAGAGCCAATTTCTTAAGCAAGTCTGAAATGTGAGACAACTGTTTCTTTACCCATGACTGTAAATCTTTTGGGTCTGTTGGTGGTGCTGGAGGTGCCGGGGCTGTCGGTGTTGGACTACCACCGGGTCCACCACTGCCGGAGACAGCTAATACAACAGTACTGATAATAAACCCAAGAGCTGTAATTAAACTAGCAATTGTGATACCCTGTTCTCTGAAAAGTGTTTTCAATCTGTCAGCCAGAGTTGTGTCTTCGTGAAGTATTTTCTGAATAGTTTCTCTAATTCTGTTAACTTGGGTTTTAAGTTTTTCCCTTCCAATACTAATTGTTTCTAACCGTCCTGATCTTTCTATCTGCAAATCATTTAATCTGTGCTGTATTCTTTCTTTTATTTCTGTGTCAAGATTCCCATTGTCTGCAGTAGCCAGTTTCTCTTTTTCTCGTTCTATGTGTTTATCAAGCTCTCCCAGTTTGGCAACATTATTTACCATCTCACCTCTTATCGTCTGCAGTGATTTATCCAATCCCATAATCTCCCTCATTGACAAAGGTGGATCATCTATTGTTTTCATAGCATCATTTAATTGACCTTCAGTAAATGAGGTTTCTTGTATCACTGTGTTTGCTATTTCTGGTAGGCTTGTTACAGGTGCCATTTCAATTTGTTGTCCTGTAGGCAACTTTGTTTGCGTGTCATGAAGCACACTAGCCAGTCTTGGCGTGACAGGAGACCCTCCAATTCCAAGTTGACGCAAGGCACCAACACCACCTTCATTTTTTATTGTACTTAAAGCCCTAAACCTACTAGGGTCTTTTTTGTTAGTCAATAGTACTTTTCCTTTGTCAACAGTATTTAAATATAAATGACCCTTGCCATCAAGTTCAAACTGGTTAGGGTCTACGTTGTCTGGGCGGCCACCAACATGATCATAAAACGAGTTCACTTTGGTTTCTAAAAGTTCGTGACGTAAACTGTAAATATTTCTTGTACCAGTCATATCTGCCATATCTGTCATATCTGTTGTATTACCAAAATCATACGTGTCATCCATTTCAAAATCTTCATGATTAAATCCTCCCGCAGCCATTGTTTTATTAATTTATTATTTTTTATTGTGCATAATAAAAATGACACAGTCTTACGGATCAAAGTTAGACCCATACAGAAAACTACGTGAGCCTCTGGGTGTTAAGGGCATAAGACAATCAATCGTCATCACAAACAATCAAAGTACTATAGACCAGAACCAAACACTTACAGTCAAGTTTCCAAACCTAGGTCCCAGTGACGTTATCGTTCCTGGCACTGCACGCCTTGCATTTAATATTGAACTATCATCAGACGCAGACGTAAACAGAACACTGGTTAACAATCTTGGCAGAGCAATTGTTAGAACTATTAAAGTAAAACTTGAAGGACAGGAAGTGTTTAGTCTTGATGACTCAGATGTGTTCTACTGTTACAAAGACCTTTGGCTCACAAGAGAAGAACGAGAAGACCGTATTTACCAAGGCATACAGCCAGATAATGTTTGTAAACTTCGAATCAATGCCGGAGACAAAACAACTACTGGGGTACCAAAGGATGTTATTATAGCAGAAACATATGGAACCAGATTTTACATTCCACTTGAGTTTGAAATCCTCACAGCTCATTTGCCTTATTACCAAGGGGCACTGAATGACCGTCTGAGCTTTGAACTAACTTTCAATGACTACTCCAAAGTTATAAAATCATCTGCCACAGATGCAACATATAAGATCTCTAACATTTCCTTGGAATACGAAATTGTTACACATATTGAACTAGCCAGACTCATACAAAATCAGTATCAGTCAAGACTTCCAATTTATTATGACAGGGTGATTAGACATAGTTTAATACCCAAAGACAAAAGCGACCCAATGTGGAACATAAACTTGAACACACCTGCCAGGTCACTGAAAGGTATTCTTATGTTGTTTGTTGAACCAGCAGAACCATACAAACGGGATTCAGAAAAATTCTACAATCCTAAGATTACACATTTGTCCTGCACAATCGAAGGCCGCCCTAATCAAGTGTACGCTTCAGGAATGCTGCCTTATCAACACTATGACGAAACCACAAAGTATTTTGCGGGTGGAAGGATTAGAGATAAACCTGCAAACATTGCGTGCAAAGATCTACATCTGTATGATGTTAGGATTGGACAATACCTTACAAACAAGTATGCACTGTGGCTAGACCTTCGTAGTACAGATGATGATTATCTTCATGGGTCAGGACGAACTGTCGAGAATGGTAGTGATGGAATAACAATTCAGATACAAAAGAAGGTTGAAACTGCTGCAGCCATAAACATATATTTGTACCTGATATATGATGCACAACTCAATATACAAGACAGTAGACTAAGTGGACACATATATTAAAATTATATTGTGTATTAAAATGAACCGGAGCTTAATGACCCTTGACCCACACTGTGGCTTATTTGTTGGTGCCACAGGGTGTGGTAAAACTGAATTTGTACTTAACCTCTTACAAACAAGATACATACACCACTTTGAAAACATTGTCATATTTTGTCCTACTATTAAACACAACAAAGCTTATCACAACCGTTTATTCATTTGGACTGACAGCAACATATACTTAGTCGACCCTGAGAAAAAACTGAATGACTACCTACAATATTTTTACAAGCAATTTGAAGGACAGCCAACATTGTTTATTGTTGATGACTGCTCAGCAGAGAAAGACATTGTCAAGAAGAGAAACACTCTAGCAGAACTTGCCTTCAGTGGCAGACACGCAAACGTCAGTGTATGGATTCTCACTCAGAAATATAATGCTGTACTAAAAGATTTTCGAGAACAGTTAAAGTTTATCTGTTTGTTTTACTGCAAGGATCGTGACAGCTTTGAAGACTGTCTCAGAGAAAATGACGTCATCCCAAATAAGCATGAACGTGATGATGTGAAAAATAAACTGAAATCAACTAAGCATCTAAAGCTCATTTTAAAGACAGATCAGCCCACAGGGTATGGGTTAGTAAATTGATGTAAATTAATTTATACATTTGATTGTCCAATAAAAATGACAGACGGACAAATCATACAGGTGCTTGATCTCACACACCTTTTCAAAGATGTTATGCACTTTACTGATTTAATAACATCACCCAAACAGACTTACATAAGCCTTTCAGCACCATCAGAAATATATGTTACATATAGTGTGACTTTGGATTATGTCGATGAGCATCCAGATGTGGAGCACATGACAGTTGATTTAAAGACACCTACTTTTAAAGTTGATGATACCAACTATGGTTGGTTAGGAGAAGTTTGTTATAGCATATTTAAGCAACTACGCAAACTAAATGTTTATATTGACAGTGTTACAGTTAATAAAGTGGTATTACACAAGGTGATTCAGCAGAGTTAACGTTACTATTTTTTATTTTATTATTTTGTCGGTCAAATAAAAATGACGGACAATGTTCAAAACCCTGGCTCATCAAACCCTGGCTCATCTAGTTTAAGAAACGTGTTTCACACAACAAACTTACCCATATCCAATACTAATAACGTCTATGAATCAATAGAAAACTCTTTTTCTGTCATACAGCAAAATCTTCTTACAGGCAGTGTTAAGATTCAAATTGTTGCAAAAATAGAATTCACTAGAGTGGACGGTGAGGTGATTGTATCGTACATATCAACAAGACAACACACTGTTAACACAAGAAGAGAATTGGAGAACGTGTTTAGAGACAGACTATTACCAGACTTTCTACAGGCAATTGACAGTGCAAGAATGAAGGGGTCTGGTTGGCACGAAGGACATGTACATGAACTGCAACTAAAGCAGTCTAGGTATCATCCTATATTAGGTAAAGCATGGTTGCGACTGCCAACAGAAGTAGCAAACAAGAAGGCTGTTGTTAACATACAGAACAATGACAACTATTGTTTCATGTGGTGTGTGCTTGCTAAACTACACTTTGTAAAATCAAAACCAGAACGTGTATCTAACTACACCAAATTTGTAAACGAACTCGATTTTAGTGGCATTGAGTTCCCTGTTAAAATAGAGGACATAGATTTGTTTGAAAAATTAAATCCTGGCATATCTGTGAATGTGTTTGTGTGGGATAATGTGTCTGTTGACAAGTTACAACCCATTAGAGTATCAACACAGGCTCCAACATATGGGCAGTCAGAAGATAAACATGTTGACATGTTATTAATCGGCGATGACAATAACTTTCACTTCACAATTATTAGGAATATGTCACGTCTAATTCATAATCATACAACAAAACACAAGGGTAAACAGGAAGTGTGTAAAAGATGTTTACAAAGATTTTCTTCTATTGCAGTGGCACATAAACATGTTCTGCACTGTAGGCCAGCTGATGACATTCAAACTGTACTTAAGTATCCAGAGCCTGGTAGTCAAGTGTATTTTAAGAACTATGGGAATCAGCAAAAGCTGCCGTTTGTAGTGTACGCTGATTTCGAATCACTGGTTGTTCCGTATGAAGGTCATGTTCCAGAGTCATTACCAAAGACTATAAAACTGAGTGACCAAGTGGTGTGTTCTTTCGGGTACATTATTGTTAGGTCAGATGGTCTTCATTCAGAACCTGTTATCTACAGAGGTGTAAATGCAGCATGTTTGTTTTTAACAGAAATGAGACATCTGTATAGTCAGGTAGTACAGTATCTCACAACAAGCCAGATGCCTTTGATGATGACAGAAGAAGACAAACTAAAATTTGATACAGCTGAAACGTGTTGGATTTGTGAACAAGCTCTGGGAGGTGATAAAGTTCGTGACCATGATCACATAACTGGACGTTACAGAGGTGCTGCTCATAACAATTGTAACTTGTTATTAAAAATAGATCCTAAGACATACAAGTTACCAATCTTTTTCCACAATCTCAAAGGATATGATTTGCACATTATCATGCAGGCTGTAGATGAGTCGTACAAAAACATAAGTTGTATTGCCCAGACAACTGAGAAATACTTGACTTTTAGGTTAGATAAATTAGCATTTTATGACTCCATGCAACATTTGTCTTTAGGATTGGCTAGTCTGGCAGAAGGACTGACTGAGTATCCAATAACGAGTAAATATTTTGAGCCAGACTTGGTTAAGAAAGGTGTGTATCCGTATGAGTACATTGATCACTGGGTTGTGTTTGAAGAAACAAGACTGCCACCAAAAGAGAAATTTTATTCCACACTAACTGGAAAAGGCATTTCTGACTCTGAATATCAACACGCACTTGATGCGTGCGGGAAGTTGGGGTGTCAGACAATTGGTGACTATCACGATCAGTACTTGAAAGCTGACGTTTGTTTGCTAGCAGACGTATTTGAAAGTTACCGTGAAAAGGGTTTGTTACACTACAAGCTTGACCCTGCTTGTTACATAACTAGTCCTGGCATGACATGGGATGCATTTTTGAAATCCAGTAAGATATCTATAGACCTGTTGTCTGATCGTACGATGGGTGAAATGGTGGAACGTGGATTGAGAGGAGGCATTAGTATTGCAGCAAATAACTACGCCAGAGCCAACAATAAATATCTGGACAACATTGACCCCTCAAACCCTGGGTCAAGGTCATTCATTACGTACCTTGACGCTAATAATTTGTATGGCTGGGCAATGTGTGAGTTATTGCCCTTGAAAAACTTTTGTCTGTATGATTTGTCACAGTATGATGTAACAGAGTCAGGGTTAGCAAACTATATTATGAATCTTGACCGAAACGACGCGAAGGGTTGGATCTTTGAAGTCGACCTGGAGTACCCACATCATCTACATGATTACCACAATGATTATCCCTTAGCAGTTGAGAAAATGAGTATGACAGGAAAAAAAGAAGACACTAAACTTGTACCAAATTTGAATGACAAATTCAATTACGTTTGTCACTATCGATTGCTGCAGTTTTACATCAGACATGGGTTAGTACTAAAGAAAGTTCACAGAGGAATTCAATTTGATCAGAGTGCTTTCATGAAAGATTACATAATGAAGAACACAACATTGCGTGCCAGAGACGGCAACACTGCATTTGACAAAGACTTCTTTAAGCTTATGAACAATGCCTGTTTTGGCAAGACAATGGAAAATCCTCATCACAGAAAAGATGTGAGACTTGTTACAACTGAATCGGGTGCAATTAAACTTACAGGTAAGCCTCAGTACACAGGGTACAAAGAATTTCATTCATCATTGTATGCAGTGTCACTCAAAAAAAAAGATTGTTAAACTGGACAAGCCAGTATTCATTGGTATGGCAATTCTGGAGTTGTCAAAACTGTTGATGCTTGAATTTTATTATGATTACTTCAAACCAAAATATCCTGAGTGTCGTCTGCTATACACTGACACTGACTCTATGATCATTGATGTGTGTACTGAAGACTTTTATGAAGACATGAAAACAGAGTTACACATGTATGACACATCTGACTATCCTAAAGACCATCCACTGTTTAGCACACAAAACAAGAAAGTTCCTGGAAAGTTTAAAGATGAACTGAATGGTGTGCCTATGGTTGAGTACGTTGGACTGAGATCAAAAATGTATTCTATACTGCATCAGAAAGGTAGTCAGTCAAAAGCCAAAGGAATAAAAAAAACAGCGATAAAAAATAAAGACATTCGTCATGAACATTACAAGCAAGTGTTAGATGGTGCATTAATGCCTGATTATCCAAACAAGTCACTGAGATCAAATAAACATAATCTTGAAATGATTCAAACACATAAGAAATCACTTGCAGTTGGAGACACGAAACGTGTTTTTCACAGTAAGGAAAAAGCTTATGCACCTGGGCATTACAGACTCAAGTTATCTGAAGACATTTGTGATGAACTGGTTGATGAATTAATTGACGACTTAGTTACTGAAATGAGTAACGGTGTCTGGGGGAATAATCTGTAGTTCTTCTCTGACAAATGCCCTCTGGGGTGCAGGGTCATAGAGATAATATATTGTTGCGCCAGGACCGTCAGGACTGGGGACTATTTTTTTTATATTGTGTACAGACGTTGACCAGATGGGGTCTGTTGCCCTGCGTCTGTCGTCGTTCTCAGCCTCCCCTGGCTGATATAAATATCTCACCTGTTTAGTAAACAAGCTTGTGTCTGGAGGTGGGGTTGGGGTTGTTTTTGGCTCTGTAATTGTTTTCAATTTAATAGCATCAGCAGGCTTAGGATGTCCTTCATTGTTCATTGCTTTTATCACATGTGGTAATCTCTTAACCCACTCAGTGTTACGGGTGTCATGCATGAGTTCCTTAGAATACTGGTAACTGAAAAGTCTTTCTGATAACTGTTTGTTAAAGTTTTCAACAATTGCCTGTGATCTGTGCACACCTGGAATGCCTCGTCTGACCAGTACACCATGCTTAGCAAATAACTGATTAACAGCACCTTTGAATTCTGATCCGTCATCAACTTGTACAAGTCTGGGGTATCTTAAAGGGCCTCTTTTATAGATACTAGATAAAGCAGTCACAACAGTGTTAGCTGTTTTGTCAGATATGGGTTCAGCGTCTTTATACCTTGAAGCAATGTCTACAACAGTCATTGCATACTTGTATCGTTTCTTTCTTATTGTGTCATGTGGTAAGAACAAAAGGTCCATTTGGTGTGTGTCATTAGGTGTTGTGTTCTGAAAATGAGGCCTTGTTATCTTTCTTGGAGCAGGAAGATATATCTGCCAAATTGCTTGTCTCTGTAACCATTGTTTGACCTGATTGAGTGATATATCTCCGCCCACAGCGGCATGTAATTTCTGAATAGCTGTTGCTCCTTTCCAATAGCCTGATGGCGAGTAATATATTTTTGATAGTTTATTTTCGGCTGCCATTTTTTCTAGCAATGAAAACTCCTGTAAAATAAACAAATGTCATTCCCACTAGAACAAAGATTATCTCCCCGTTTCTTTGTTGTGTGCTTGGTTTGTAATAGTCACTTAGTTTTGGTTTTGGGATAGACATATCTTCACCCGTGACTAAAAAATACTCATGGATTGCTTCGTCTGTATTTGAAAACGTATGTTGTGCGTGGCCTTCAAGCCTGAGTTTTTCATTGATGAAATCAAGTTTCTCAATTCTATTCTTTTCATATTCTTGTTGAGCTTGAGCAAGTTTTTCTGATGCCTCATTGTGACGTTTCATTTCTTCTGCAGATTCTTCTCTACCCATTTTTGAAAAGAGATAGTTTGAGCCACTGAAAGCCAATGCGTTAACCATCGCTCCACCAATCATAATAGCTATCGTCGCCATATTATTTTTATTTACATAGATACATTTTCGGGAATAATTCCCTGCTTGACAAGAAAATCTTTTGTCGCAATCGACGCTGTGACAACTACAATTAGCTTAGCACTGTCTTCGAAATCTAATCTACTCAGGTCTGCTGATTTCATTTTGAGTAGACTTTTCCCCAGCATAGAATAAGCTACTGCTAATCCACTGATTACGGCAGAGTGATACACAAGGTTCATTAAATTTTTTGAGTCGTTCATTTTCTAATACAAGAAAAATTAAAATAATATTTTTATTTACTGCATATAAAATGGGTCAACGGCTTTGGGTGTTACTGGTAATGTGGCGACTTCTGGTTTTGTTTTTGGAGTGTCTGATTTTTTGGTCACTGTACGAGTTTGTGGTTTGTATTTTTTGTATAATTGATAACCTACGTAACCAAATCCGACAACAAATCCGACAATTATATATTTTGTTGATTGAGGTTCGGGGTCGGGGTCAGGGCGGGGGTCAGGCTTAGTTGTTTGTCTCTCACTTTGATGAGGGTGTGATGGTCCTGTCGGTGTCAGTCCTGACGGTAGTGACGCCTGGTCAGTCACATAAGTCTTTTCTGTTTGTGCTTGAAGCTGTAATTTTTTTTGCCTATTATATTCAGCTAATCTTTTTCCAGCCTCAACCCTGCCTGGACTTTTAGTCTTCGTCACAGTTTGAACCTGCGTCAAAACTGGACTGGGGTTCGGTTGTGCAGTCGTCTGGGTTTCGTCCATTTTCTTCTGCAGTAAAATTTATTTTCGAAAAATCAATATGACTCCCAGTAACAAGAAGGGTTACGACAGGAGCAAGGTAATTTCCAAACTTGTAAAACATGGCACATGCTAATTTGCCAATTGAACTTGAAACAATAGGATTGCTTTCAAGGTCATGTGATAGACTGTCACAATCCACAGGTAGAAAGTGACTCACTGCTTTTGTGTAAAGGCATACTAGAGATCGACTTAAATCACGTGTCATTAGTGAAGCGATGTGGTTTTCATATTTTGAATGAAGCTTGATTAGTTCGTCAGAGCTTAGAGATTCAATATCCTCTGTCATGTATTGTTTCCCGAGATAAGTCTTTGACTTGCCTGAGACAATCACAGACAAAAGCCGCTGTTTTTTTTTTAGTCTAAGTCTTTGTTCTCTACAGCATTGATATCATTCAATAAAAAGATTTCATCAGGGTTCATTTATAATGTAATTAAAAAATTAAAACAAAAAACAAAAATTGTTATCATGCAAAATCATGTTTCCTAGGAAGTACATTAATAGTAACTTTATACGTTTGTACCATTCAGCAAAATGTAGCCAATAGTTTTTGAGTTTACCCCAGATGTGTTACCGCTTTATGTAAGCTAGATAGATTTAGATTAAAACCATAGCAGAAAACACACTTTATTTTCTGCTCATGGGACATAATCACTCAAGAGACATCCACTATACAAAAGTTGTTTCCCTTAGACTATAAATGACATACAGATTTAAGAAACAGGCTCTTTTCAGTCATGTATAAACAGTATACACCCCGGAAGTAACATCTTACAATAATATTGCACTGGAGTAAGTCGGTGTACAAACCTTGTGTGCGTGCGTGTGTGTGTGTGTGTGTGTGTGTGTGTGTGTGTGTGTGTGTGTGAGTGTGTGTGAGAGAGAGAGAGAGAGAGAGAGAGAGAGAGAGAGAGAGAGAGAGAGAGAGAGAGAGAGAGAGAGAGAGAGAGAGAGAGAGAGACCACCGTTTGATTTCACAGACATGAGTACATTAAGCCCACTTGAAATCACCCCTTCTTTAAAAGTCCCTGTTGACTTTTGACATCACTTAGTGATTTAAAAGGCTGTATTTATGAAAGGCTTTTGACGGCTGAGGGCCTTTCAAAAGCACAGTCCCGCTTGCGGCTTGTGCCCGAATTGAAAAGAAATGGAATGCGGCCGCTATTGAAAAGCGCGGTGTGAGGGCAACACAAAAGGCGACCAACCGTGACACTAGCCGGCAGCTCAGGCTTACGGTAAAATTGTACTGACATGAGTGTCTGTAAGTGTGTTTGTAAGTGAGTGTGTCTGTTTGTTTATGCGTCTGTTTGTTTGTTTGTGTGTGTCTGTGTGTGCGCTAGTGTGTGTGTATGTGTGTGCGCGCGTGCGTGCGTGTGTGCGTGCGCGTGTGCGCGCGTGCGTGCGTGTGTGCGTGCGTGTGTGCGTGCGCGTGTGCGATTACATGGCATGCGTGTGACTGAGGGCTCTTGCAACTTCTTGCCGCAACTGAAAATCAACAACACACATACAGAACCCCCAGCTCACAAAACTTGCTCGACAAGTCTGGTCGGGTAGCATAAGACTCGTCAGGCTTGTTTCTAATTTAGATATGCATAACATTTTGGAAAGACCAAGATCGATTTTAGGATCAGGTTTTGCCGGATCGGACTTATTCTTGCCGGTTAGTGTTTGAAAATGACCGGTTGTTTTTGTTATAATTTATTCATTGGACTATTAGCCGGTTGAGATGTATGACGTCAGCTCTGTAAACCGGTTAGTTGTTTATGCGTGTCTATGTTGTTAGAGTGTCAGTGTGTGCGACAGTGTGTGTGTGTGTGTGTGTGTTTTGAAAGTTCCACTTGGTCCCGACCTGACCAGGGTGCTGGTTGCGCAGATAACGCCAGTAGCAACAGACGGTGTGTGTACATAGAAACGCAAAGGCTTTTGTCCACATATGGGTTGATTCAAAGCGCCGTGTACATGAATGCACTTAGATCTTTGTAGTCAAGTTACGACGACCTAACCATATTGAAATCTGTCTGCATAGAATTCTAAAAGATATGTTATGAAAAGAAATAACAAGCCATTATGCTCGGGACGTGCCCACGCAGGGCTGTCCCCTACCCGACAAATTCTAAAGACCCTCTCTTGTCAAGCGTAGCATGAAAGAAATGGGGACAGTGTACTGAATTGTATGCATAAACGTCTACTGTAAAAGGGTAGGCTAGCTAACAGAAAAATCTGTTCCTCATAAATCGTCTCTGACAGTATATACCAAATGACAGTATATGCATGTTTATGTTAGTATGTACGTACGTGCGTGTGCATGTGCGTGTGTTTATGTGTTGGTATGTGTGTGTGTGTGTGTGTGTGTGTGTGTGTGTATGTTTGCCTGTGTATATAACTTGTATGGCAATCTGGCACTGCCCTTGAATTATCTTGGTTTGCAACTGGCGTGTCTGTGTGTTTGCGTGTGCACATATATTTGACTTGTTATGTTCCAGAGTCGTGCTTAAACAGAGCCAATTGTATATACAGAGCCAAGTGTTTGCACTGAGCGGTCCCCCCCTGCACAACACATTTCTAAACATCTTTTCACGCGTGACGCGGTGTGAATGGCGCTGTGAAAGCTTTTACCCAACTCATTGAAAGAGGGTTTGGCATTGAGTCTTGTCATGCGTGAACTGAAATGATATGTGTGGGACATAGCATGTGAGTTTTTCGGAAATCGACTCTGGCAGTATTGAGAGAAACGGTCATGTAAAAGTTAATGACCGTAATTAGTAATTAATTAAGGTCATTAGGTGTTGACAGAGACAATAGTTATAGAGATAAAACAATAGAGTCCCGATAGATAATCAGATCAATAGAGCCGCATCAGTCATGCTCATCACTTTTTAAAAATCAAAGGGTTGATTCAGAATTAACGGGGGTAAAATTGGGGTCAAAAATATGATATTAAAAAATGATGTAAATTAATGACTGATGCGGCTCTATTGAATTCATTGTCTATCGGGACTCTATTGTTTTATCTCTAACGATTTCTGACAATCTTCTCAATCTGTGCAACCACAGGTGGCAAATGTTCCTCTTGTTATTCTAACTGCCCCACAAGTATGGCAAGTATAGATATTTTCCCCTTGGATTCTTCAGCTGCCTCTGGCAGTGTGACAGTAAGTTCAGATCATCACACACAAAGCTGGCCTCCAAGCTCGATTTGATTGGGATCCCTGATCCCAGCCCTCGGCGTAGCGTCCCCTCGCTCGCTGTCACTTCCAAAATCTACTTCACCCAGTGAAGTGTCAAAAAAAAAAGTCCTGCTCTAACCTCGATAGCCTGCTTTTGATATCTTTCATGCAAGCCATAATGTATGTCAGTGTTATGGTCTCTTTACTGCAGTCAGTTTTGTTTTGATCAGCGCAGCTAGTTCCTGCGCCAAAGAGACCGCCATGATCATGCGAAAGATCTAGATCGAGTAGCGTCAATAGATAAATAGTTCTTAAAACCCGTCTCCGTAGCTAAGAGAATATTCTTTAAGAAAAGAAAAGGTTGTATACTACCTCAGTGTATCACTAGAAATTCTGACACAAATAAAATGAAAAAAATTGATGATCAAAGGAAGATGAAGATCTTGACTAGCACATGGTGTGAACCGTGAGACCGCGTTCCCAAAGTGGACTAGTGCGCATGCGTGAACTCTTCTTCATTTGACCAACTGTTCCGCCAGTTTGAGGTTAAATGCTGGTTAATGAACTCATTCAATATGTCCCTTTTATCTAGCTTTATGCAAAATATCTAGTAAAAATACGAAAAATTACGGACTCCAGTGTGAATCAGCCGGTTTTTGTGAAACGGCCATTTTCTCGCCAATGATCATCTTAATCAAATTGTGTAAAAATGGTCCCAGGATATAGTTTTAGGGACAAGATCTTAAAATTTCAAGCTTGTTCATCTTCAAATGCGGGCTCTAGTCGCTGTCGCACACACACACATACACACACACACACACACACACACACACACACACACACACACACACACACACACACACACACACACACACACACATACACACACACACACACACCGTTTGGTGCCCAAAAGACTTTCTCTAGCAAGGTTTGCGTAGCTAGACGTGATGTCATTTGTAATTGTATTTTGTTACTTATGTAACAGAGCGGGTTTTGGCTTGCTAATTATCCCGTACGTAGCAATTTTGTCTCCTAACCTGGGATTTTCCTGCATTCAGCCGAGCTGTGAGAACACCATTATAGTACCCTGCTAGTAACTTATCGCCTACGCGCGTGCAGTACTCTTTTCTTTATTAAACACGCGCGGTGTGTGTAGATGGCCCACGTGACCAGCGACACGTACATATCTTTTCCAATCCTTGATATCGTACTGACTAAAGCGCATTCCAGTCTTTTGGGTTCTGGGGGGTTTAAGTTCAGTCAGCAACCTGTGCGGCTTGGCCGTCCAGCATTCAACTACATTTTGTTTTTAAAAATGACTTATGTTTCTGTCCTGTAAGTAGAATTTTTACAATGTATATTTTGTTTTGTGTATTTGATGATTTTGTTGATGGTCATTTGTCATGATTGCCAGGTCTCGCATAGATTATGCATACTGCGACTATTGTAACTTTGTCGTATTTCACTTTTTGTTACTTCCAGATTAGTGATGGGATATTTCGATCACAGAATAGTAAATTGGAGATAATCATCTGAAAACAAACGTCGAGTAATGCATTAGCTGAACTTCCTACAAGTGAGGATGGTATGCTGGGACTGCTGTAACTGCCCAGCAGCAAAGCCCACTGAAGGATAGCACAAGAGTCTATGTTGGTTTCCTGCTTGATGATATTGCATGGCAGGAGATCCGGAGGCCTAGAAATCTAGTTTGCGTATCGAAGACGGGCAATCGTGACTTACGGCTTCATGATTTTGTATTATTGTTGCATAAAAAGTTGAAGTTCTTCAAGTTTATTGGCACAACACTTTTATATGTTTAATTCTGTGCACTGTCTACTATTAACAGGTCTTTCATTAGTGCCCAGCTATATATTAAAGTAGTCAGTTCAGAAATCATGTGTTCATTATTTGATCTATTGACTTATTCAATTCATTGACTCGATACTTTTCTTTTTGGACACGCATAGTACCTTGAGGGTAGATACCAACTTTCTCTCGATGTGGCGCGGTGGCGTGTCTCTGCGATTCCGAATCTGTATCGCACAAGCTCGCTTTTGTTATGGTATCTCAAGGATTATGCGCACGATGCTAAGCACGCTCCTATCATTGTAATGATATATAACGCTTTTGTTATGCGACCTCAAGAAGCACACTGTCATAATTATATACGATGCAAAATAGCTTGTGTTATGCGACCTCACATGGTGTGCCACTATCGTTACCAAATTAACGATACGGGATTGCTGCTGTAAAGCGACCTCAAAGGTAATGTGTGCATCTCACTTTAAAGTTTACGGTGTGCATTATGTTTTTTTCTAGTTCAATTTCGGTTTTGCCTAGAACTAGGAAATTATTCGTCACGTATGCATACGCCCCATGTCATTCATATATCTATATATTTCTATATTTTTGTTTTGCATGCCATTTGGTACCTTATGTTCTTTAAGATATTGTTTTAATTATCGCATAATTATTATGTCATTATATACATTATTAGCAATGTAATACATTACCTTGTTCGTAGTTTAGTTAAATTGCCTTATTGTATTTCGGCACCATTATTATTTTGTATGTTTATTTGTATGTACTGCTTTTTAATGTTGTGGTAGAAATAAAAACAAAACACCATGACTACCATCTTTACGTTTTAAATTCCCCCACATTTTGCACACCTCTCAGCCGCACGGCTACACTTCTTTGCCAGAATTTCTGTGCCGCACACCAAAAACGTCATGTGCATGCTCCGGAATGCGCCCGACCCAGCCCAATTACAAAGTCTACCGTATTTTTTGTTTAATACGATAAAAACAGCTGAATGGACCAAGGGTAGACAGAAACACATACCCCTGAATAGATTGGAAAAACCACTCTGTGGGTCTGACCAGAATGACCCAGCCTCGAACTAAAAGGTAGCCCACCCCACCCGTCACCCAGGGCAGACCCGTGTGTGTGTGTGTGTGTGTGTGTGTGTGTGTGTGTGTGTGTGTGTGTGTGTGTAGGAGGCGGGGAGGTACCATTTGTGCTTCTGATCAGTTGCCGCACAACACCAATGTACATACATGTGGTTTAATCCGGTAAGCAATCAGAACTTACTGTCACTAGTGTGTGAGTATGAGGAGGGGAACAGGAAATAGCTACACAATTTGGGCGTTAGAATTACTTCAGTATTAGCTTATAAATTAGCTAAACTTTTATAGGACAGTTTTTCTGCTGCTAGTAAGTAGCTGTTTAAATCTGGTTTCAGTTGGTCTGCTGTAATAATATTTTGAATACACATTTTACGCCTTTGAACAATGCAAGGGTAGCTACAATAAATAATGGCGTACGATCGTGACACTGTTTCTAGGTTTTTACGACAGAGGACGTCTTCATGCACAGCGTTTTCACCGCTGTACCCCGCAGCATCCGTCCGGAGATGGGGCTCAAGTACACCTCCCGCACAACAGGTAATCACGTACACCTCCCGCACAACAGGTAATCACGTACACCTCCCACACAACAGGTAATCACGTACACCTCCCGCACAACAGGTAATCACGTACGGCTTTTTAGGCTCAACCTCTTAACCGTCAGTTATGCACGGGAGGGGGTAGGGGGGGGGGATAAAATAAGGGGCAAATGGTCAGGGGCGCAAGACCTTGGGCACAAAACCATTCTGCCCCGCTGAAACGTGCTACCTTGGGGTCTGTAATCTAGCAATTCGGTCACTGTGAAGAAAAACGTAAATACCGTCCATCTGCAAGAGACACAGATCTGCATTAGCACGCCCGACTGTAGGGGCTCACCAGGATATATGCCTCGTGCTAATAGCAATATGTATCCACGTTTATTGGACGATGTTGGCTTTTGGTCTTGAATGAACCAAGATTTCAGAAGCAAAAATGAACGTAGAAGCAGAGCAGACCGCAGAGCACATCCTCCAGGACCGTGGGAACCACCAGCTGCTACGGGAGGAGATATAGCCCGAAGCCCGACACTCTACAAGAGAAACTGTTCCGGCCTGTTGATGCGCTACAGAAGACCACAGATTTCATTTTAAGATCCAAACTCCAAGTGTGACGGCGTTCGAGAAGAACAAAATGATGAACATAGAGCGAACGTAGAGTTGCAGGGAAGGGTTTAAGTGCTCAGCGTTTCCCAATTTACGAGAACCAAACTCAGTTTCGGTTTTAATCTACGTTTACCCCTTTGATACCCCAATGATTGGTAAATTATTATGTGCTTGTCCTTTGAAAACGTGTTTCTCACCTTACTGGGCATACCTGTACTCTTTTCTTCTCAGGTTACATCATGACACCTGGATTTTCGGTAGGCGAGAAACTCCCGCCCAGCATGGACAGCTGCGTAGCAGTGAAGGCCCCGGCAGACAACTACATCATGTCTACTTTACTGATCATTGACATTGGCATGATGCTTTATGAAAGCTCCTTGACAATGTACAAGGGTGGCAAATGCCAAGGCCAGTATTATACCGGCAATGGACATTGCTCGTAAATCAAGATATTATCGCCCGTACTTCGACGGAAACAATGGATGAAACTCTTCCCTGTCCCTGTACACGCATGTTGTTCCTGAAATCTTGGTTCATTCAACGACCAAAAGCCCAAACTGTAAAGGAACATAGATGCACCTTAGTGTCCGCAAGAGGCAGAGATTCTCAAGATCTCTCATTGTTGCTGTTGAATCGTGCCCACTTGTATCGGAAATGAGGGAGTAAAAAGCCGAGACTGGCACCTTTCGGCCCAATGGCCTTTGCGCGCTGGGCAGAGGACTCCACCGGCTCAACAGCAAACTGACTAAAAGTTTGTCACGGCTTGTTTTATTAATTTGTTTTATTATTGACTATTTATTAACTATTGTTGGAGTACCAACGAGCTTTGCGATACTATGATACTATGTAAGAACGCTGGATAATGCTGCTTTTGAGCTTTCACACGGGCTGTGCGACATCAGCCAACAAAACCAGAATAACAAAACCAAGAAAACAAACAACTAAAATAAAACTCGTCGACTGTTTTTGGGACTATACAAGACTTTAAATCGACCAATTCTTTTTGAAATCCGTACAAACATGATATAACATATTGGTGCGGGCTTTTAATCCACTGCTTTGCGTCGAAACCCATGCAGTTTTGACCGACTTCCGATTTTGCGAAGGCCTTGTACACCCAGTGAGCAAAGGCCATCGGACTGATGTCCGCCCTTGGCCCGCTTACGGCTGTGCCCAGGCCAACGGCGACCGATGTCTGCCCGATGGCATTTGCTCATTGGGTGCTCCTTGGTGCTTATCAACGATTTGTAACAAACTGTATGTTTGTGTAAAGGTTTCAGTGGGTACTTCTTATCAAGTTCGTAGAATCTGTTTTCTGGAATCCCACGAGCTACTTAACTCTTTGGAGTGTCGGCAGAGGATTTAGTTGCGATGGTACATGCAGGTATCATCACGACTAAAACCGGTACGGGACAGTCACCCAAAGAGTTAACAATACTTCTGAAACTTCGTCCAGGCTGGTTTTTTTTCTCTTTATTCTGGTTTTGGATTGTGTGTGTGTTTGTGTGTGTGTGTGTGTGTGTGTGTGTGTGTGTGTGTGTGTGTGTGTGTGTGTGTGTGCGTGCGTGCGCGTATGTGTGTATGTGTGTGCGTGCGTGTGTGTGTGTGTGTGTGTGTGTGTATGTATGTATGTATGTATGTATGTGTGCGCGCGCGCACTGTAGTCTGACCGTTCTTGTGACTTAATTTAATTCAATTTAAAAAAATGAACTGTAATTATTCCTTCAAGGACAATTACAATTGTGTGGACAGAGCAACAGTCAAAATTAAAACATTCAATAAATCTGAATTAATACTAAAACGTTTTACTATAAAATGTATATATAATGTTACATACTGACTCTGTAGCGCTTCTAATATTTATACTATGATTACGATCTTTTAAAACTATAAACACAGAAAACATTAATAAATATTATTCAATACTAAAAAATCTTAAACTCTATAAAATCCAAAGAAACTTAACTAAAAAATACACTACAACATTCCATCTATCTGCCTATCTATATCCCGTAGTCTTGTCGGCCGTTGGGACACCACTGATGAAATGGCAACCAGCTCCATCGATTCCTATCTGTTCTCTGTCATTCTTAGTATATCCTCCATATTTAGTCCTGTCCACTCTGAGATATTGTCCTCTCATCTTTTCCCCTGTCTTCCTTTCATTCGTCCTCTTTGCACAGTGCATTGTAGGATTGTTGTGGCAAGATCTGACGAACGTCTGACATGCCCATATCACGATAGTTTGCTTTTTTCCACAATGGCTGATAGGTCTTCATAGGCGCCATGGCTTGCCTAATTCTGTTTCCCACTTCCTCGTTCGTAATGTGATCTCTGTATGAAATGACAAGCAGCTTTCGCAAACATCTCATTTCAGTGTCTTGCATCCTCCTTTCAAGGTCTGCTGTGAGGGTCAATGACTCGCAGGCATACAAGAACACTGAGATGACTAAGGAGCGCATCAGTCTGATCTTGGAGCAGGGTGTGATGTTTCTGTCCTTCCAAATGATCATAAATCTTGTCAGTGCTGTTGTTGTCTGCGCAATTATGGATAGTATATCTGGGTTTGATTTCTCATGTGTCATAATATCTCATAAGTATTTAAATTTATTAACTGTTTTCAGTTTTGGGGCTCCAATAACGATGTCAGTGCCAATGCCACTGGCGTTCAGGTCATCAGTTTGGTCTTTTCTGCACTGATTTCAATCCCAGTAGCAACGGCTGCACTGCGCAGCTTACCCACCAGCTGAGCTAGTTTCAGGATTCGTCGGCAACACATCAGTGAGAGTGCTGAGAGACGCAGGTTGTAGCGGCGTCATCGTGATAGCGGACCTAGTAGCTGAAGACCAGAAGCTATAGGAGTGGACAACTCTCATCTTGGCCGACGGCACTATGAGAATTATCTCCCTTGCCAAGGTCAGTGTCATCACCCTGTACCTGACAGGAGAGGTAAATGTGTTGTGCGTGAAGATCCCAGCCTAAGACCGTATCATCAGAAACGTTGATGATGCCAGAAACGCAGAGGATCCAGATCAGGAGTGGAGACCCGAAACATGTGTTATTACCACGATAAGTCAAGCAAAGAATAGTCACCAGACTATACCTCTAAAAGTGTCTGTAACGCAGAAGCAGCTACCCCATGCGTGACAAGTTTCAAGGTCAGACCAAGCCCGTGACACGAAGAGGAAAAGAGATAACCTTCTAGCTCAGAATAGGTATCCTGTACCGGATATTAGCATTCCAGACCAAAAAGGTGACTGCCAAGCGTGTAAAATGCAAAGAAGTACCCAACGGAGAAAGCAACACGCGTAGAAAAGACGGGTACAACACAATTTATTAATATTTCGGGTAATCACCCTTTGTCAACATAGACAAACAAACAGTGGGATCAGCCGCTACTTATCTTCATTCGCAGAGGAAATGTGGCAACTGAATGAGGTGACGTAAAATAATAGAAAAGGAAGAACGAAATTGGGAAACAATAAAAATGACGTCAACGAAAAACTCATAAGAGAGAGACTCTGAGTGTTACGTGGTTGAAGTATGTCGTGGTCGTAGTATGATATCACACCAGACGGCACAAACGTAAGTTTTTTTTTAAAGAAACTTCATTCAGCTGCAACCCGTTACACGTGGCGTAAGGTTGTAGACAATACTGGAGTAACAGTTCCAACAATATTTTATTACAGCGATGCGATCTCCACGAAATGCGGTCACAAATGCACCAACACTGATACCATGTCTTCTCAGCAAAATGTCCACACTTTGACACAATGCGTCTCTCATACAATGTACATCACCATTCACTGCATAACTCCGCCACTGACAATGAAGCACGATATCTTGCGTAGCGCTGTCTCAATGTCAATACACTGCAATTATATAACTGAACAATGTACCGATGCTGTTACATCGCAATTTTACAACTGAACAATGTACACACGTGCTTCCTAGCACGACTCTTTTATAGTGGAATGCTTTCCAGAATAATCGATGAAATTCGTACAACACAACCAATCAAAACAAAATACGTAACTAAAACTCATAAATATTAATGAGAAACATTACACTGGAATAGTCCACACTAATCTGGCTGCTATTTCCAGTCCCTATGTTGGGAAATCCCCGCGCGTTACGACGTCAAACAAAAGTAGGCCAGACAGGTCACGACCTTGCCTGCATCCTCTGGAATGTACACGACTGGGGCACAATACTGACCGATAAACTTCACGCGCACAGTAAACAGTGGTGAATACTCTAGCGGTTTCTATACTCTTCAGGACTCAACTCCCTGTGTCAAAAGAAAATCAATTCCGTACGACGCGTGAACGAAAGTGAAATGTGAGAGAGAGAGAGAAAAATGAAATGAAACTTTATTGAAATGAAATGAAATTAAATGAAACTTTATTAAAATTACACTTTATTTCTGAATGATAAATGATTAGGTACACAGACCTTTTTTTCCATCGCGTGACTAAAACTAAAAAAATTGGAAAGGCAAAACGTGATTATTAAAAAAAAAAACTAGTTAGCAGTCACTCACACACACACACACACACACACACACACACACACACACACGCACACACACACACACACACACACACTCACACACACACACACACACACACACACACACACACACACACACACACACACACACACACACACACACACACACACTAAGAACCTGATTAAACATGAACGTTAGAAACTTAGTTTGAACAGCAACAGCAAACTCGACAATACAACTCAATGTGCTCGAGTAACGTCAACACAATTACAAAACTATGGGCTTAAGTTTCTTTCAGCTGCCGAAATAAGCGGGCCCTGAATGTGGACAAAGAAGGAGTCCCAGTAATGTCGATAGGCAATAAATTCCATAGTTTGGCTCCTGAGTAAGACAAACTAGTTTTGAATATATCGAGGCGCCGCCTTGGTATGGCTAGATTGTTCCTTGTCGTTTTATAAGGCGTATGAGCAGGGCTAAATAGATCTGTTAGATAACTAAGCGTTTTAGAGTGGTAGATTTTAAACATAAGTACACACATGAGTACTTCCGGACGAAGGCAGCCTCCAAGAACTTGGTGCTGGGTACACCCTCTACTGGTCAGGCAGGCCTGCATCAGAAAGACGGCTCTCAGGCGTGGGTTTCATGGTCAAGACATCCATTGCGACTAAGCTGGAAAACCTACCAACGGGCCACTCAGATCGCATCATGTCCATGCGCCTCCCACTGAGACACCAGCAACACGTCACCCTTCTCAGTGTGTACTCCCCAACCCTCCTGGCAGAGCCTGCTGAAAAGGACAAGTTTTACACTGACCTGCGCAGCCTCCTACAGAGTACCCCAGCAGACGACAAAGTCATCATCCTTGGCGACTTCAACGCCAGAGTGGGCCAGGACTCTGAAGCCTGGAAAGGAGTCCTCGGCAAGCATGGCGTGGGGAACTGCAATGACAATGGCCGCCTACTGTTGGAGTTCTGTGCGGAGCAGCAACTGGTCATCACCAACACTACTTTTCAGCAAAAGGACAGTCGAAAGACCACCTGGATGCATCCTCGCTCCAAACACTGGCACCTTATCGACTATGTCCTAGTGCGTCAGAGGGACCGCAGTGACGTCCTCCTCACCAGAGTGATGCCCAGCGCAGAGTGCCACACTGACCACCGCCTTGTCCGCTGCAAACTCAGGCTCCACTTCAAGCCAAAACCCAAGAAATGGGGGCCCCCCAAGAAAAAGCTTGATGTTGCCAGCCTTCAGCGTGATGATGTGAAAGCTGCCTTTCAGACAGATTTACAGCGCAGGCTCAAAGACACAGCGGACCCAGTAGACTCCTCCCCTGAAACACTTTGGGAACAACTAAAAACTGCTATTGCAAAATCCTCTGCAGAAGTCTTGGGTTTCGCCAGAAAGAAGAACAAAGACTGGTTTGACGAAAACGATGTAGAGATCCAGGAACACCTAGCAAAAAAAAGAGCCGCCCATCAGGCTCACCTAGCCCAGCCTTCCTGCCCTGTGAAGAAGTCTGCCTTCCGCCTCGTCTGCAGCAGTCTCCAGCGCAAGCTCAGAGATCTCCAGAATGAGTGGTGGACCAGACTTGCACAGAGGACCCAGCTTTGCGCTGACAATGGTGACTACAGGGGTTTCTACGAAGCACTGAAAGCAGTGTATGGCCCCAGGCACCTGGTACAAAGTCCCCTGCGAAGCGCAAACGGCCAGGCACTCCTCACAGATAATACCTCCATCTTGAACCGCTGGTCGGAATACTTTCAGAGCCTCTTCAGCGCTGAGCGCACTGTTCAAGAAGCAGTCGTCCTACAAATCCCACACCTCCCAGTAAAGGTTGAATTGGACGAACCGCCCACCGCTGAAGAGACCCTCAAAGCCATCCATCAGCTCAAGAGTGGCAAAGCAGCAGGCATTGATGGAATACCGCCAGAGATCTGGAAACATGGAGGCACAGCACTGCACAACAAGCTCCATGACCTCTTTCTCTGCTGCTGGGAGGAAGGAACACTACCAAAAGATCTCCGTGATGCAGTCGTTATCACCCTGTACAAGAACAAAGGCGAGAAGTCTGACTGTTCCAACTACCGGGGAATTACCCTGCTGTCCATTGCTGGGAAAATCCTTGCAAGGCTGCTCCTGAATCGGCTGGTACCTGACATCGCTGAAGACCAACTCCCAGAGGGCCAGTGTGGCTTCGGAGCAAACAGGAGCACCACCGATATGGTCTTCGTGCTGAGACAGCTACAGGAGAAGTGCCGCGAGCAGAACAAAGGGCTGTACGTAACGTTTGTCGACCTAACAAAAGCGTTCGACACTGTGAGCAGGCAAGGCATGTGGCAGATCCTGGAGCGACTTGGCTGTCCCCCAAAGTTCCTCAACATGATTGTCCAGCTACACGAGGACCAGCAAGGCCAGGTCAGACTCAACAATGACCTCTCAGAACCATTCCCTATTCTCAACGGTGTAAAGCAGGGCTGCGTGCTGGCACCGACCCTCTTCACCATCTTTTTTAGCATGATGTTGAAGCAGGCCACAGTGGACCTCGATGATGACGATGCAGTGTACATCAGGTATCGTCTCGATGGCAGCCTGTTTAACCTCAGACGACTGCAGGCCCACACGAAAACCCTAGACCAACTGATTCGCGAGCTGCTTTTTGCTGATGATGCTGCCCTCGTTGCACACACAGAGAGAGCCCTGCAGCGCATCACGTCTTGCTTCGCAGATGCTGCCCAGCTCTTTGGACTCGAGGTCAGTCTTAAAAAGACAGAGGTCCTCCATCAGCCGGCACCCAAGACAGTGTACCGCCCTCCTCACATCACCATCGGCGAGTCTGAACTAAAGTCAGTGCACCAGTTTACTTACCTTGGCTGCATTATCACGTCGGACGCCAAGCTGGACAAGGAGCTTGACAGCAGGGTGGCAAAAGCGAACAGCGCTTTCGGGCGACTTTTCAAGCGGGTGTGGCACAATCAGCAGCTGAAAACAGGCACCAAGATCAGCGTGTACAGAGCTGTGGTCCTCACCACCCTGCTGTATGGTTCCGAGTCCTGGGCCCTCTACCGCAGCCAACTACGACTCCTCGAACGCTTCCACCAGCGCTGCCTGCGTATCCTGGGCATTCACTGGAGTGACTATGTCACCAACGTCGAGGTCCTTGAACGGGCTGAAACTGTGAGCATCGAGGCTTTGCTGCTGCGGACACAGCTCCGCTGGGCGGGGCATGTCTCCAGGATGGAGGATCATCGCCTACCAAAGATCACCCTGTTCGGCGAGCTTGCTACTGGACACCGTGACAGAGGGGCACCAAAGAAGAGATACAAAGACTGTCTCAAGAAGTCACTTAGTGCCAGCCAAATCGACCACCACCAGTGGTCTTTGCTTGCTGCGGACCGTGACACCTGGCGCTCCACCATTTACAAGGCAGCTGTCTCCTTTGAGGACTCTCACAGAGCTAGCCTTAAGGACAAGCGGCTTAGGAGAAAAAAACAGAGATGCCGCAGCTCAGAACCCTGGCCATACCTTCCCCTGCAGCCACTGCGGTCGAACCTGCCTGTCTCGGATTGGCCTCCGCAGCCACGAACAAGCCTGCAGACGTCGTGGGCAACTCCTATAAAATCTTCGTTCGCGAAGTCAAGCCAAGAGAGACGCCTTTATTGTACATAAGTAACTTACCCAGAGGCAGCATGTCGAGGGCTTTGAGTCGGTCGTCGGTGCTTTCTTTACTATCCGGGTGGATTAATTTGGCTGCCCTACGATGAAGAGCATTAAGCCTTTTTATGCACGCATCGCTACATCCATCCCAAACTGTAGAAGCATAATCTATATGGGATTGAATATGTGCGTTATAAAATATTTTCCTTGTCAGTGTATATGTAAAAAAACGCAGTTTTGAAAGAAGATATAAATTCCTTGACACTGTTCGACATACGCTGCTGACATGCGCGTGCCATGTGAGTTGGTGGTCGGTAATGACGCCTAACAAGTGTTGCTGTCTAGCTTGCCTAATCGGCTCAGAGTTGAGAGAAAGGCTAAGCGGGGGGTGGATGTAGCTGCTGCTTTGTCGTGTAGTTATTAGCATGCATTCTGTTTTAGACGGATTTGGTACCATATAGTTAGTGTGACACAATTTTGAAACATCAGTTAAGCCCTGTTGAAGTGAGGAATTGATTGTGGAGATATTCGCTGATGACACGTCGAGAGTAGCATCATCAGCAAACAGGCTACAGCGTACGTTTAGATCTGAAATATGCAATGGCATATCATGGATGTAAATGGAAAATAAAAGGGGCCCTAATATTGAGCCCTGAATCACGCCATGCTTTAGTATGCCTTCAGCGGGACGTTTTCCGTTAACAAACACATACTGACGTCTTCCATGCAGGTAGGATTTGAAAAAGTCCAAGGATGCTTTGTTTACGTGATACACTGATAGCTTTAGTATCAACATATCATGATTTACTAGATCAAAGGCTTTAGAGAAATCTAGAAATACAGCACTGGTCATTTCAGATTTGTTCACTGACGTAAGGCAAATATTGGACAGGTGAGCTAGAGCTGTGTGGCATGAGTGGCGAAGTCTAAAACCTTAATATAGTGGGTAAAGCAAGTTATGTTTTTCAAGAAAATAGCTCAGATGCCTGTGTACATGTTTTTCTATTGGTTTTGACAGAGCTGACAAGAGCGAGATTGATCTAAACTTATTAGGGTCTGAGAGGTTCTTACTTTTAGGCAAGAGGAATAACTTTGGCTACTTTCCAGCTGTTTGGAAATGTACCATGTTGTAAAACGAGATTATAAATAAATGTCAAAGACTCGACCACATACAGCGCAGCAAGTTTTAAAAAGTATGTATTTATCCCGTTGTGACCAAGCGAGCGCTTATTTTTGAGTTGGCTAATAGATTTGCCAACGTCAAATACAGTAAGCGAAGGAATACTAAAGGATACGTTTGGCGCGTGTTTTTCCTCACAAAAATCGGTAAGCCTTTCGGATATAAATGGTGTGTGAGTTGTCGTACTGCTTATCAACGAATCAGCAGCAGACAAGAAATGGTTGTTAAATGTGTCTGCAGATATAGATGTACATGGTGCTGTTTGTCGTGATTTAGTGAACGCATTAAGGGCGCGCCAGACAGATAAGGTGTCTGTTTTGTTGTCCATCAATCGCTTAAAGTGGTGTTTTTTTTTTTTTTTTTTTTTTTTTTTTTTTTTTTTTTTTTTTGGGGGGGGGGGGGGGCTCTAATACCATGTATTTAACACGATCTCTCTGCCTGCGGAAAGCACCAAAATCGTTGTTGCGTTTTAGTTCATTTCTGACAGCCATGGCCTCTTTAATGTCATTGCTTAACCATTGTGGTAAATGCACATGTTTCACCCTCTTTTCACGCAACGGCGCATGCTTGTCAAGAACCCGACGGAACAATCTATACCAATCGGCCAACGCATCTTCAGGATTCGTATGATTGTAAACCGGAAAAAAAGAGGTTTCATTTAGTTCGGCTAGAAACATATCCCTATTAAACTTTTTAAACGATCTATAATAGATAGTGGTATGCTGGTTTTTCCGACTTTGTTTGTCCACCCTCAAAGCCCAGCTGCAGCACACAGGGTAGTGGTCACTGATCGCCACTTGAAGGGCACAAGAACTAAGAACCCTTGAATTGTTGGAGTTGTATACATGATCAATTAGAGTGGCAGACGACTCTGTAACTCTAGTTGCAGACGCGATAATCTGCTTGAGACCAACCATAGTGATTGTGGATTCCCAAGCAGGGTTCGAGACAAACATATTAATGTTAAAATCGCCAAGTAATAACACTTCTGTGCTGCTTTTGTTAACCTTATCCGCCATATTTAAAAAGTCGTCATACCACTCAAATGACGCAGACGGGTTTCTGTATACAAATCCAACAAGCAGAGGGGCCGATCTATTTGTCTTTACCTCAACCCACACACTTTCAACAGAGTCTGATTCCAGGTCTGTTCTTCTGCGTGTAAAGTGCGCAGTAGAGTCATGTATATAAACAGCTAATCCTGTTTGCTGAGGACGTACAGGATCGCGCCGGATTACTGAAAACCCCGGTATCGAAATAGATGCGTCACTTATGTCGAAACGTAAACGTGACTCTGTAATTCCGAAAATATGAGAGAGGAGAACACACAACTCGGGAATCGTGTTCAACATGTGAAAAATATTTAAATGACACAAATGTAAATTGTGAAATGTTGAACTATTCGACATGTTAAAAGAAAGAAAATTATAAATGCAAGTAGAATACAATTAAAACTATATTGAGCACAATACAATGTTTTAGTGAATGTGCTCAAGGACGAAATATTAATGAGAACGCTCAATTGAGCTGTCAAATAATTCACTAATTTGTGAAACTTGAAATGCCAAAACTTATAAACTGGAGTGTAATTGAGGCAAATATGTCTGTTTAATAAGAGCTTGCAAGACTGTGAGGACTAAGGTGCTCTTGGGTGTACGATGGCACGGGATAGAAACAATCAGGTGGCACCCCAGTGTACGAATGATAATGCTGGGGCAGTCCAAACACTTGAGGATTATAGCCGTACACCGGTCATGTGAACACCTGAGGCCCAAGAGAGTGTTGCGTCACCACTGGCCAGGAGAGCCCTGGCTGCTGCAACGAGGGGTTTACTGGCATTGATGACGCAACACCGCCTTCGGCAATATACTTCGTCTGCTGCTCGGGTGGTTGCCAGGTGACGTGTCTGAGCGGCTCACTGTGTGCGGTTGCCTCATCCGAGCGGCCACTCTTGCTGCTGGGAGTGTGTGAAGCGTGGCGAGGCTGGTCGCGTGGCTGGTTGTCGGCTGGTAGCCACGTTCGTCTGATGTTGGCCGCCAGTCGGGTCATGCCCTTGTAGCTCGGGTGGATGAGGTCACGTCTGTCTTTACTGTACATGGCAAGGCGTGAAAAACCCACGTGTGTGAAGGTGGCCGTGTTGTCGACGAAGACCACCCACAGTTTGCGACAGGCGTGGCACAAGTTTGCGCTGGAAAGTTCTCTTGGGAGTGTCATCCTACACGGTGTCTTGGCGGGCAAGATGCTGGAGGCGTGAAGTGCGGCGTTGAGAAATACGCGCCTGCACTGTGTCAGTAGCTGATCCCACAGGCGTCCTCGTCACTTCGCCAGTCTTACAATTCACCCTTACATGCACGGTACAAGGGGTGCTTCGGACTGACGCTTCATCCAGTCCGACAGATCGATAGCCTTCAAGCCCGATACTGAGAGTATCTGGACCCTTTCACTTAGGTTGGTAGTCATTTTACTGGCCTTCATGTGTCGAAGAGTAGAGTCGCCGATGAGATGACGAGATGGGTTGCATCAGGCTGTATACGGCGAGAGGCGAGGTGTTCAGCAGGTGACTGTGACTGCCGGCGGGGCGGGCCGACGTGACTGTCACTGGTCACTGGTGTAGAGAGGCTGATCTTCTGAAACACTGTTCCTTTCGGCTGAAACGACAACAGGTATGCGTGCACCCGCTGGGTTATTGACAGCCTCTGACTGGGATGGCAAGATCTCAGAGGCAGTGGCGCATATGTATGAGGAAGCAGACTGCCGGGTGACTGGTTGAGAGGAAGCATGTGGCTGCGATGACTGAGCCGGGTTCTGTGTGCTTGGTGGGGCAGTGATGATTCGACTGACCCTCCGCCTGATGTCCCTGATGGTATGTCCTTGGGACATTTCGGACGAGGACAGGCGGCTGACTCTCACCTCTATGTTGTGCACCTGGTCATGCAGGCCGGCCAGTTCACTCTCAGACACCTTGCACGTTTTGGTGGCCTTGACATCGGTGTCTCTGATGTGGCTGACAAGCTTACCAATCATGGCTAGAGCAGAAGCCAGCTGTTGTTTGGTGTCACACATTTCACGTTTGACTGTCTGCATGTCATTGTACAGGACACCAACAACAGCATAGGCCGCCACGTGGCGCTGCAGCTGCTTAGTGGCAAAATATTTGAGGGGGAGAGGCTTTTTGTAGTAGAGGGTGACGGTGGTGTATATCACACCTGCCCGCCAGATCTGCACGAAAGTCTTGGCGAGGCATTCTGGGAGAACGGCGCTCTTGCTTCGCAAGTTAAAGTCACGCAGAATGATATCACTTTCGTCAAAGTCAATGTCTCTCCACACTACACAGAAGGGTCGTCGTACTGCTTCAGCATGTGGTTGTAGCGTAGATTGAGCGCTTTACGCCAGCGCCTGAGAACCGTTACATTATTAGTCTAAAAAACATTTTGATTATCGTCCCTAGTGTCAGTGATAGTAGGTGTGACAGGGGAGCCTCGGGGGTGATGCCTGATGGGCTGGCTCGCTATAACAGGGGACAGCATGGCCATTGTTTCGTGTAGTTGCAGTATTCATTCAATCTATTTGCGGGTCAGCCGCTCAGCGTGGAGAGTGTACACACACATCGCGTGTTCGCGTAAAACATCCACAAAAATAGCGCGACTATAGTTGCACAGTTGTAACTGCGCTCAGCTCTGTACTGTCAGTGGGTGGTATTAAAGGGAGCTACAGTACAGAAGTACGTCGAGAGAGGTCGTCAGAACAAACAACAACTAAAATAACTATAATAATAATAATAATAATAATAATAATAATAATAATAATAATAATAATAATAATATAATGGAGATTTGTTAAGAGCTTATTCTAAAACTTGCTCTAAGCTCTAGGCGCTGATACAATGAAAAGGTTAACAGCTAACAAACACACACACGCGCGCGCGCGCGCACACAACACAACATGCGCACGCACACACCCACACACACACACACATACCCACACACAAACACACACACACACGCACGCACGCACACACGTACACACACACACACACACACACACACACACACACACACACACACACACACACAGCAAAACACCTACGTGACCGTGGAGACGAATTGGATGAGAGGCTAGACGATGAGAACCCCTTTTACTTAATGTACTCCGCCACAAGGAGGAGTAGAAGACATTCAGTTCGGTCAGAACTTGACCCAGGCACAACAAGACGAGCTGAGAGTCCAAACTTTGCAGTTCAAGCATCGGTTTAAACCTGACCCAGAGACAACATACACCATCTAGCATGAGGTTAATCTGACGTCACCCAAGCCGGCTAACAGCAAACCGTATCGTCTTCCTTATGACACGAGGGAATAACCGAAAAAGGACATTAATGAGATGCTGGATCTGGGGGTCATATGGTTCTCTAAGTCGACATAATTATAATTGTGGTTGTGTTATCCTGTTAGAGCATACATGTGTTATTCGTAGGAAACGATCCGATATTTTATTTGAGCTATCATGATTATGATTCACGTATCTTTTTAGTAAAATTTTCTTTCAGTCGCGCAGAGCGGATTTCACTTCATTGATACGTTAGTTTAGTCCAGAACGTTCTAGAAAGGTCGCACTGTCTAGTCACCTCGGTTTGTATGACGTCGGTATATACGGAACAGTTCGTAACAGTTCGCTACGTTTTGTTTTTCTGTGCGCGTGTATTGAGCAGCCTTTTTTTTTTTTTTGGTTTTGGAAAAGTTCTCGTACATTTAAGAGCGAATAATTAACGTGGTGATAGGGCTACCATACTTTTATGTGTCTTCATTATACTTTAGGATTTAGAGCTGAAGTTAGCAGCCGAGCTTTTGTAGCCTATTTTAGTGATTACAGAAAATTCTTATTTATGAGTTTCAGTTGCGTATTTCGTTCCGATTGGTTGCATTGTATTATTTCCGTAGATGATTTTTGAATTTGGTAGTATATATAAGGAGGGCGCTGGGAAAGCGCGTTCGTACATTGTCTTGCAATTGTCAGTGTAGAGACACGCAGTTTATCGTAGGTACGTGGCCCTTAGAGGGTGTACATTGTGTGAGACGCTGCGTATGAGAAGTTTTGAGTTGCCAGTGTGGACATTGCAGAAGAGACTTTGTATCAGTTTGTGCATTTGGAATTGTTGCACTGTGTGGATATCGCATCGCTGAATTAAAATATGGTTCGAACTGTTACTCGATTATTGTCTACATCCTTAAGCCCAGTGTGACGGATTGCAGCTGAATGAGGGTTATTTGAAAAGAACCTTACGTGTGTGCGTCTGGTGTGTTTATCATACTTCGACTACAACTCCACCACGTAACATTTTGGCACCTCCGACGGGACCTCCTTCAGTTGGTTCAGTGGAAAGGGTAGCAGGAGAAAACAGCCAGCAGTGAAAAGCAGAGATGGCGACATCGGAAATGGAGACATTCCTGAAAATCGGAAAGAAGTGTGGACTCGAAGGAATTCAACTCCTCGAGTTTGAAAAGGAGAGAGAGAAGGAGAGATTGGAGAGAGACGAAAAGAAAAGAGAGAGAGAAGAAAAGGAGAGACTGGAGAGAGAGGAGAGAGAGAGGAGAAGAAACGAGAGAGAGAGAGGAAAAAAAAAAAAAGACTGGAGAGAGAAAGAGAAAAGAGACTTGAAGAAGAGAAGAGACTGGAGAGAGAAGACAGAGCTAAAGAGCGTGAAATTAGGAAACTCGAAACTCAAGCCGAAGAAGCAGACAAACAGCGAAAAGAAGCAGAGAAACAACGAGAAGAGGAGCGAGAAGAGGCGGAGAGGCAGCGACAACACGAAATAAATCTGAAGCAGATGGAGATAGAGGCACAGAGCCAGAGGGTTTCTGAAATAACAGCATTAGCCAGCAGAGAGCAAACAGCCCGTGCGCCAAAGCTTCCACCTTTCGTTGAGAACTCAGATAAGATGGACGCTTACTTAGAACGATTCGAGCACTTCGCAGGTAGCAACAATTGGAAACAAGAGACTTGGGCTATCAAATTGAGTGTACTTCTATCTGGCAAAGCGCTTGAATTCTATACTCTCTTACCAAGAGAAGAAGCCGAAGATTATACGCAGTTGAAAGCCGCCCTGTTGGGACAGTACGACTTCACTGAAGAGGGTTACAGGTGACGATTTCGGAACTGCAAGCCCAAAGAAGGAGAAACACCCAGCCTATTCATTGAGAGAATCAGAAGCTTCCTGGAGAAATGGATAGAGCTGGCTGGTTTAAACAGAAAGTTCCAGGACTTGTGTGACCTCATCATCAAAGAGCAAGTCCTCAACGCATGTTCTAAGGACCTGGCCGCCCACCTCAGAGAGCAAAAAGACCAGTCTCTAAAGGCCCTGGGCGACTTCGCTCAAAGATACCTTGACGCGCACAACATGAAGTTCGGATCCAGTAAGCCGCAGAGAGTGTCTGCACCAGCAGAGAAAATTCACAATGTCAGAGACACTCCGAAATACAAGCTAATGGAGAACCTGACATGTTTTCTCTGTGGAAAGAAAGGTCACAAAGCGATAAGGTGTCTTTCTAAAGATGTTCCCCGAGGCGACAACATCAGAAGATCCAACCAAGATCGCGGGATAGCCGCCAGAAGCAATACTACGTCTCAACACAGAGCCGCTGCTGTATTAGCCAATGATGTGACGTCATCCAGTGACTTTGAGTCTAGAGAAATGCGAGTGACACCAGAGCTCATTGAATCTTTCAGAAAGAATGGACTCATCCCAGTAGAAGATGGGGCTACATTCTTACCAGTCTCAAACATCGCGCTGCCTGAGAATGAAGTGCCGAATATGCCGGTGGTGTCAGGATTTGTCGGCAAAGCATCAGTGATATTGTTGAGAGACACTGGTTCTAGTTGCATCATCGTGAGAGAGGACCTAGTAGCTGAAAACCAGAAACTACAGGAGTGGACCACACTCATTTTGGCTGACGGAACTTTAAGGATTATCCCCCTTGCCAAAGTCAGTGTCGACACCCCATACTTGACAGGAGAGGTGAAGGCGTTGTGCCTAGAGACCCTTGTTTACGATCTTATCATCGGAAACATTGTTGGTGCCAGAAAAACAGACGATCCAGATCCAGACTGGAGACCGGAAACATGTGTTGTTACCACGAGAAGTCAAGCAAAGAAGAGTCATCAGACCATCCATCTTAAAGTGGCGGACAACACGGAAGCAGCCGTGGTGAATAAGGAAAGGATGGTGGAGCTACAGAGATCCGACCATACGCCTGACAAGTTCCGAGGTCAAACCGAGCCCGTGACGCGAAAGGGAAAAGAGATAATCTTCGAGACCAGAAGAGATATCCTGTACCGGATATTCGACAGCAAGGGAGATAAACCTGTGCATCAAGTAGTAGTTCCTGAACATTTGAGAATGCAGGTGATGAAATTGGCCCATGATTCCATATTGGGAGGACATTTGGGAATCAACAAGACTCTTGATAGAATCCGAGCCGTCTTCTACTGGCTTGATATGGGAGGCGACATCACCCGATTCTGCAGGTCGTGCGACATATGCCAGAAGACAATCTCCAAGGGAAAGGTCTCCAAAGTTCCTCTAGAGAAAATGCCACTAATCGATATGCCTTTCAAGCTGTGGACCTGGTGGGGCCAATATCCCCTCCAAGTGAAGATGGTCATCGCTATATTTTGACTCTGGTGGACTACACTACACGTTATCCTGAGGCCATACCATTAAAGAAGATCGACACTCCAACAGTGGCAGAGGCGCTCATCGACATATTCAGCCGTTTGGGGATTCCTGAAGAGATCCTGAGTGACCTGGGAACTCAGTTCGTCTCCGACTGTATGGAGGAAGTCAACCGGCTATTGAGCATCCGACACCTTACTACCACCCCTTATCACCCCATGTGTAATGGGCTGGTTGAAAAGTTTAACGGAACATTGAAGTCTATGCTGAAGAAACTGTGTGCTGAGCAGCCAAGGTTGTGGCATAGATTTATCAATGCCTTGCTCTTTGCATACCGTGAAGTTCCTCAGGATTCGACAGGATTTTCCCCTTTTGAATTACTGTACGGTAGGAATGTAAGGGGGCCTATGCGCATCTTGAAGGAGCTGTGGACCAAGGATTTCGAAGCTCCTGAGGTAAAGATCATCTACCAGTACGTCTTCGACCTGAGAGAGAAGATGGAAGATACCCTCAGGATGGCTCGAGAAGAACTGGGAAAGGCGCAGAACAAGGGGAAGCATTACTATGATCGTAAGGCGAAACTTCGACGATTCCAGCCAGGTGACCAAGTGCTGGTTCTTCTTCCTACCGACAACAACAAACTCCTGATGCAGTGGAAGGGACCTTACGTTGTCGACACGGTGGTTGGCATCAATGACTACAGAGTCAAGGTCAACAACAAGGTGAAGACTTACCTTGCTAATCTGTTAAAGAAGTATATTGAGAGAGGTCGTCCAGAGAAAACACAAATGGCGGCATCGGTGCGTCTTGCTGATGACGAAAGACTAGATGACGAAGACCTGTTTGACCTTAATGAACTCCTACACAAGGAGGATTTAGAAGATATCCAGTTCGGTCAGAATCTGACCCAGTCTCAAAGAGAAGAACTTAGCGTCCTGACTCAAGAGTTCAAGCATCGGTTTACACCTGACCCAGGGACAACAGACACCATCCAGCACGAGGTTAACCTGACGTCAAACGAACCAGTTCGCAGCAAACCTTATCGTCTTCCTTATAACACGAGGGAAGAATTGAAAAATGATATCAAGGAAATGCTGAGTCTGGGAGTCATCAGAGAGTCCAAGTCACCATATGGATCCAACCGGGTGTATGTGGACTACCGCAGACTCAACAAACTAACAATCTTTGATCCAGAGCCTATGCCCACAGCGGAAGAACTGTTACAGAAAGTCAGTGGAGATCGATTTTTCTCCAAAATTGACTTAAGTAAAGGTTATTGGCAAATCAATGTTGCAGAACAAGATATTCCCAAGACCGCATTCGTCACACCCGACGGTCATTGGGAGTTCCTGAAGATGCCTTTTGGTATGGTGAACAGTGGTGCCACATTGAAGAGAGGACTGAAAAAGATCCCAGAAGACATGTAGAATGTGATCTTTTACTATGATGACATTTTGATCCATACCAAAACTTGGGGGGATCACCTCAAAGCCCTCCGAGAACTGCTCCAAAGACTGTCGGATGCAAATTTCACCATCCGTCCAAGCAAGTGTATTCTTGGAGCCAATAACATAGACTTCATTGGACACAAATTGAGCGAAGGTTTAAAGGGGCTACACGACACCAACGTGAAGAAGATCAAGGATGCCCCGCGGCCTACGACCAAGACGCGCGCAAGTTCGCTCATTTATGGGCTTGGCGAACTACTACCCGGAGTTCATACCAACCTTTCGGCAGTCACAGCACCCCTGACTGATTTGCTGAGGAAAGGACAACCTAACATAGTGAAGTGGGAGGAGGCCCAAGAGCGAGCATTCCAGGCAGTTCGAGGCATCCTAACCGAGAAGCCTGTTCTACACCTCCCTGACCCGTTGAAAACGTTCTTCCTGAGAACAGACGCCTCCAACGAAGGAGTAGGGGCAGTCTTGATGCGAGAAGATAATGGAAAACTCCACCCAGTGTGCTACGCCAGCAAAAAGTTGACCGGAGCTGAGCGAAACTACTCAACCATCGAGAAGGAGTGCCTAGCCATCATCTGGGGAGTAAGGCGATTCGAACTGTACCTTTTGGGTGTGCCATTTGTTCTTCAAACGGACCATCAGCCCTTGAACTATCTAAACTCTGCAAAGTTTACGAATTCTCGTATTATGAGATGTTCTTGCAGAATTTTGTCATTAAACTGCAATCTATCAAGGGTTCACAGAACTTTGGGGCAGAGTACCTGAGCAGAGCAGTTTGAATGAACATTTCTGTGTCCACAACAGTTTAGATAAACATTTTGGTTTTCATGACATTTTAAAGGGACACGCCTTCGCTCATAACTGTTTAAAGAAACTGTGAGACGATTATTTTGATTTGATTTTGATGTGAACTTATATTTGTTTAGGGTTCTGTGTATTTTAACACAGCCACAACCGTTTTTTTTTTTTTTGAAAAGAATTGTTTGTGAAATTTCATTCTAAAGAGGGGGGTAATGTTACGATTGTGGTTGTGTTATCCTGTGAGAGCGTACATGTGTTATTCGTAGGAAACGATCCGATATTTTATTTGAGCTTTCATGATTATGATTCACGTATCCTTTTAGTAAAACTTTCTTTCAGTCGCGCAGAGCGAATTTCACTTCATTGATACGTTTGTTTAGTCCAAACCGTTCTAGAAAGGTCGCACTGTCTAGTCACCTCGGTTTATATGACGTCGGCAAATACGGAACAGTTCGTAACAGTTCTCTACATTTTGTTTATCTGTGCGCGTGTATTGAGCAGCCTTTTTTTTTTTTTTTGTTTTTGTTTTGGGAAAGTTCTCGTACATTCTAGAGCGAATAATTAACGTGGTGATAGGGCTACCATACTTTTATGTGTCTTCATTATACTTTAGGATTTAGAGCTGAAGTTAGCAGCCGAGCTTTTGTAGCCTATTTTAGTGATTCCAGAAAATTCTTATTTATGAGTTTCAGTTGCGTATTTCGTTCCGATTGGTTGCATTGTATTATTTCCGTAGATGATTCTTGAATTTGGTAGTATATATAAGGAGGAGGCTGGGAAAGCGCGTTCGTACATTGTCTTGCAATTGTCAGTGTAGAGACACGCAGTTTATCGTAGGTACGTGGCCCGTAGAGGGTGTACATTGTGTGAGACGCTGCGTATGAGAAGTTTTGAGTTGCCAGTGTGGACATTGCAGAAGAGACTTTGTATCAGTTTGTGCATTTGGAATTGTTGCACTGTGTGGATATCGCATCGCTGAATTAAAATATTGTTCGAACTGTTACTCCAGTATTGTCTACATGCTTAAGCCACGTGTGACGGATTGCAGCTGAATGAGGGTTATTTGAAAAGAATCTTAGGTGTGTGCGTCTGGTGTGTTTATCATACCTCGACTACAACTCCACCACGTAACATAGATAGATAGATAGATCCAAACAGGTGTGTGTGGACTACCGTAAACTTAATAAACTGACAGTCTTCGACCCAGAACCAATGCTCACAGCAGAAGAACTGTTCCTCAAGGTCAGTGGAAACCGATTCTTCTCCAAAATTGACCTAAGCAAAGGGTACGGACAAATCAAGGTAGCAGAGAAAAATATCTACAGGACAACGTTCGTCACACCCAGCGATCAGTTAGAGTCCCTGAAGTTGCCTTTGGTATGGTGAACAGTGGAAAACATTTTGAAGAGAGGACTGAAAACGATCCTAGAAGGTATGCAGAATGTGGTCTTAAAACTTGGGGTGATCATCTCAAAGCCCTCCGAGATGTTCCAACGTCTGTCAGATGCGCATTTTACCATCAGACAAAGCTAGTGTATTCTTAGGACCGACAACGTGGACTTCATCGTGCACCGGTTATGCGAAGGCTTAAAACGGCTCCACGACGACAACGTGCGAAAGATCAGGCATGTCCCACGACCTACGACCAAGACGCAAGCTCGCTCATTCATGGGCCTGGGGAACTACTACCGAGCGTACATCCCGGACTCCGCAGCTGCCACAGGACCCTGACTGACTTGCTGAGCACAAAGGACAACCCAATGTGGTGAATAGAGACGACGCCCAAGAGCGAGCATGCCATGCAGTTCGCAGCTGCCACAGGACCCTGACTGACTTGCTGAGCACAAAGGACAACCCAATGTGGTGAATAGAGAGGACGCCCAAGAGCGAGCATGCCATGCAGTTCGCAGCTGCCACAGGACCCTGACTGACTTGCTGAGCACAAAGGACAACCCAATGTGGTAAATAGAGAGGACGCCCAAGAGCGAGCATGCCATGCAGTTCGCAGCTGCCACAGGACCCTGACTGACTTGCTGAGCACAAAGGACAACCCAATGTGGTGAATAGAGAGGTCGCCCAAGAGCGAGCGTGTCATGCAGTTTGTAACGTCCTAACCGAGAAGCCAGTTCTACACCTCCCAGACTCATCGAAGACCTTCGTCCTGAGGACTGACGCCTCCAACGACGGAGTGGGTGCCGTCTTAATGAAAGAAGATAATGGGAAACGCCACCCAGTGAGCTATGCCAGCAAAAAATTGACCAGAGCTGACGCTGCAAACAGACCGTCAACCCTTGAACTGTCTAAACTCTGAAAAGTTTACAAATTCCCTTATCATGAGACGGACGATGTTCCTGCAGAATTTTTACATTAAATTACAGTCTATCAAGGGTTTGCAGATCTTTGGAGCGGATTACCTGAGCAGAGCAGTTTAAAGGAATATATTTCTTTTTAATTAAGGACAGTTTAAAGGAACATATCTTTGTCCAGGACACTTTAATAGAAGTATGAGACGATTATTTTAGAGTTGTTGATTTTATTTGATTTTGAAGTGAAATTATTAGTATTTATGGTTCTGTGTAGTTTAATACAGCCACAATCGTATTTTAAAATTTGAGAAGAAAGTTTGTAAAATTTAGTTCTAAAAACGGGGGGGTGGGGGGGGGGGTAATGTTACGTTTGTGGTTGTGTTATTCTTTGAGAGCATGTGTGTATTGGTCATAGGAAGGAATCTATGTTTATTTGAGTTATTTTGAATAAAAATTACGTACCTTTTTAGTATGATTCATTTTCTTTTGCACGGAGAACTGCGATCGATTTTCGCTGTGACGCGTAGTTTCACTGCGATTGAACCGTAAGGTTCGAGCGGGGTCGTGACCTTTCTGGTGACCTCATACATGACACCAAGGCGTCGGCAACATTTCGTAATACTGCATAAAAAGCGTTTTCAATAATAATGGAACCTGGTAGTGCATTCTCGAGTATTCCTTTTCATTAATATTTATGAGTTTTGGTTACGTTTTCTTTTCTGATTTGTTGTGTTGTGCGAATTTGCTGGATTATTCTGGAAAGCAATGATAGTATACAAGACCGTGCTAGAAAGCGTGTGTGTGCACATTGTATGAGAGACGAAGTGTATCAGTGTCGGTACATTGTATGAGAGACGCAGTGTATCAGTGTCGGTACATTGTATGAGAGACGCAGTGTATCAGTGTCGGTATGAGAGACGCAGTGCACCAGTGTCGGTACGTTGTATGAGAGACGCAGTGTATCAGTGTCGGTACATTGTATGAGATATGCAGTGTATCAGTGTCGGTACATTGTATGAGATATGCAGTGTATCAGTGTCGGTACATTGTATGAGAGACGCAGTGTATCAGTGTCGGTACATTGTATGAGAGACGCAGTGTATCGGTGTCGGTATGAGAGACGCAGTGTATCAGTGTCGGTACGTTGTATGAGAGACGCAGTGTATCAGTGTCGGTATGAGAGACGCAGTGTATCAGTGTCGGTACGTTGTATGAGAGACGCAGTGTATCAGTGTCGGTACATTGTATGAGAGACGCAGTGTATCAGTGTCGGTACATTGTATGAGAGACGCAGTGTATCAGTGTCGGTATGAGAGACGCAGTGTATCAGTGTCGGTACGTTGTATGAGAGACGCAGTGTATCAGTGTCAGTATGAGAGACGCAGTGTATCAGTGTCGGTACATTGTATGAGAGACGCAGTGTATCAGTGTCGATACATTGTATGAGAGACGCAGTGTGTCAGTGTCGGTACATTGTATGAGAGACGCAGTGTATCAGTGTCGGTACATTGTATGAGAGACGCAGTGTATCAGTGTCGCTACATTGTATGAGAGACGCAGTGTATCAGTGTCGGTATGAGAGACGCAGTGTATCAGTGTCGGTACATTGTATGAGAGACGCAGTGTATCGGTGTCGGTATGAGAGACGCAGTGTATCAGTGTCGGTACATTGTATGAGAGACGCAGTGTTTCAGTGTCGGTACATTGTATGAGAGACGCAGTCTATCAGTGTCGGTACATTGTATGAGAGACGCAGTGTATCATTGTCAGTACATTGTATGAGAGACGCAGTGTATCAGTGTCGGTATGAGAGACGCAGTGTATCAGTGTCGGTATGAGAGATGCAGTGTATCAGTGTCGTTACATTGTATGAGAGACGCAGTGTATCAGTGTCGGTACATTGTATGAGAGACGCAGTGTGTCATTGTCGGTACATTGTATGAGAGACGCAGTGTATCAGTGTCGGTATAAGAGACGCAGTGTATCAGTGTCGGTACATTGTATGAGAGACGAAGTGTATCAGTGTCGGTACATTGTATGAGAGACGCAGTGTATCAGTGTCGGTACATTGTATGATAGACGCAGTGTATCAGTGTCGGTACACTGTACACTGAGAGATGCCATCTACCTGTGGCTTCAGCCTGTTCATTAGGATCTTTAACATGACTTTGCTTGAGTGGCATATACGGCCGATCGTGCGATAATTCTGGTATTGTTGTAAGCTGCCTTTCATGGGAGAGTTATTATAAGTGATTGGGTCCATGATTTAGGCCAATACCCTGACTGCCAGATCTTATTGCAGATTGTTGGTAAGCGCTTATCACGTCTTCTCCCCTTTCTTGGACGTGTTCTGCAGGGATGTTGTCTGCTCCTGCTGCCTTTCCTTTTTTTTTCCAGCAACTTCACTGCAGCCTCAACATTTTCTTGGAGGATGGGCTAGTTGCCATTGATGGTCACGAGTGGGTTGACAAGTATGCCTGTGTCCCCTGTAGCTCGGTGGTTGTACAAATCTAAGCAGAGCTCTGTCCATCTCTTCAGTATGTTTTAGTGGTCTGTAAGACAGTTACCTTGACTATCTTGTATGATCGAGGATCGTCCTTGTTTTTACATTGGTCAGGTATTTCACCAGCTGGTATGCTCTTTTTTTTTCTTTTTTTTTTTTTTTGCTATTATTTTTGTTCAGATTTTCTTCTGCATGTTTACAATGATCTTCAATCTACTTATCCATTGCCTTTTACGTGTTTTTCTTGATATCCTGGTTAATTTTAGAAATGTTTCTGGTTAAAACAATTAACCAGGAAAACGTTCTAAAAACTGTAATATCTTGTAATACTGCCATGTACATAGTAATATAACATTAAAATCTTCGACACATACTCATTACCGAAGACGAACGGTTAAAATACTTGAATGTAAACATTATTAACGACATTAATAATAAATAAATACATAAATAGATTTTTATAAATACTAGCTAAAACGTCCAAAGATGTTCCGATTTCAGAGGCAGGTCAAACTGCATGCATATCGATGAAAACAGATTATAACCCCGGGCAAATATGCAACACGAATGAGGAAAACATGCGATATGCAATACAAATGAGGAAAACATGCGATATGCAACACGAATGAGGAAAACATGCGATATGCAATACGAATGTGGAAACATGCGATATGCAATATGAATGAGGAAAACATGCGATATGCAATACGAATGAGGAAAACATGCGATATGCAATACGAATGAGGAAAACATGCGATATGCAATACGAAGGAGGAAAACATGCGATATGCAATACGAATGAGGAAAACATGCGATATGCAATACGAATGAGGAAAACATGCGATATGCAAGACGAATGAGGAAAACATGCGATATGCAAGACGAATGAGGAAAACATGCGATATGCAAGACGAATGAGGAAAACATGCGATATGCAAGACGAATGAGGAAAACATGCGATATGCAAGACGAAACAAGTGGATTAAACTCCATAGCCAAGGGCGTTTAACCCCTTCACTGTCGTCGCCCAAAATAAAAGTGAACACGATCCAACTGCAGGGGAGATAGGTCTTCATAAACCCCCGCGACAGCGACAGCTACATGGACAGCGACACCGACACTGACACCGACAGCGACAGGGACAGCCACATGGACAGGGACAGCGACACCGACACTGACACCGACAGCGACAGGGACAGCGACAGGGACAGCTACATGGACAAATACAGCGACACCGACACTGACACCGACACCGACAGGGACAGCGACAGGGACAGCTACATAGACAGGGACAGCGACACCGACACTGACAGGGACAGCGACACAGATAGCGACAGCGGGGGCTCATGAGGATCTATGTCTGTTGGTGAGACCAAGTTGTGCACATGTTTGGTGGACGTCTGTGGCTGTAGGTCGTTGAATGAACAGATTGCAGACAGGACAATGTACGCTCAGTATCGTCGGCAGAAGACAAATGTTGACTTACCTTTGATTTTCCAACGTCAATTGTCGTTCAGTAACTCCATTTTCCGACACTGTGACTGGCCAGGATCTAAAAATTGCAGAAGAACTGGATGCCCCGATGCCTAAATACTAGACCCAATGTCGAACGTAAATGAAAAGAAAAGGTGAGACTGCCCAGTGCTAGTATTTTAGGAAGATTACAAAGTAAAGTAGGCAAAAGCACTGTCAGGGGAGAGAAGTGTGCATGATCGACCAGTGATCATACATCTACTTAGTCAAAGCACACACACACACACACACACACACACACACACACACACACACACACACACACACACACACACACACACACACACAAACACACACACACACACACACACACACACACACACACAAGATAGGAAAGAGGGGTTGCGCTAAGAACGTGACTGGAAGCAATGCATATGGAAGACCCCCACCCCCCCCCCCCCATAAACACACACACACACACCCCCGTCCGAAGGGGGGAGTATTACATATCCCCCTGTTCCAGCCACTCGGTGCATGGAAATTTAAATGTATTTACCCCATGGGTGGTCCAGATATTTAGCCAGTGTGGACAGCTGTTTAGGTCTTGGCTACCTCTTCGGCACACCATCGGCAATATTAGAGGAAGGCAGGAACTTTTGCCTACCTTTAATGACAGCCACATGGGGGACCTAGATTTAAATTTTCAAGCACCGAGTGGCTGGAACAGTGTGATATGTAATACGCCCCCCTTCGGAAGAAGGGGGGGGGGAGGGGTGGGGGGCTTTCATATGCATTGCTTCCAGTCACTTTCTTAGCGCAATCCCCTCTTTCCTATCTTGGTTGTTTTTCTGTTTTTTGTTTGTTTGTTTGTGTGTGTGTGTGTGTGTGTGTGTGTGTGTGTGTGTGTGTGTGTGTGTGTGTGTGTGTGTGTGTGTGTGTGTGTGTGTGTGTGTGTGTGTGTGTGTGGTGTAGTTTGCTATCCATCGTAAACTTTAACGGTGGCATTTTCTCGGAGACTTTTCAAGGCACATTCTTCAAACTTGGCCCAAGGATACTTTGTGGCGAGGCCTTTCTAAACATGCCAATTTGAGTGACCTCCCACAAATGTCAAGATCACAGGGGCTCAGCAAAATAGGTCAAAAATAGCTATATTTTGACATTCTTTTTTTCTGAAATAATATTCACAACTTCAAACCCAAACTTGGTACAAAGATAGCTGAGGGTAAGGCCTTTCCATGCCTACTAATTTGGTTGATCCCTCGGTAAGGTCAAGGGTCACAATAGCCGGCTCAGGAAATAGGTTCAAAATAGCCACATTTTGACAAAAGATGTTATTTTTTTTCAAAAACAACTTTAAGCCCAAACTTGCTACAGAGATACCTGATGGGAAAACCTATCTATGCATACTGTTTTGGATAACGCTTCGGAAAAGTCAAGAATCACAGGCTGGCAAATGTGTGTAAAATGCCAATTTGTGATAAAATTTTAGGTATTGGCAACATTTTTGCAAATTTTTCAAATCAAACTTGGCACAAAGGTAGCTGATAAGACCTTTCTGTGCATTCGAATTTATTCAACTCATTGCAGAGGTCAAGGGTGGGGAAGGGGGTGCAGGGTTGGATCCAGTTTGGGGCAGGGGGGTTCAGACCAAATTTGTAAAAATGCTATAACAAAGTCCCTTTTTGGGGTGTTTGGGACCCCCCACCCCACCCCACCCCCCTCCCTCATTTGTTCATTCGGTCCTTGGAAGCAAGGTCTATCGCATCGCCCCCACCCCCCCGCCTCCCCCCCCCCCTCTTGCACTCCTCCCTGTTTGATTTTTGGCACCCCGAAAGCAAGGTCTGTCGTTCTGACCCCCCCCCCCCCCTTCTCGTTTGTTTGAATTTTACGACCCCTGGTTGCAAAGTCCGTCGATTCCCCCCTCCCCCTCCTCTCCCCGTTGTTTGATTCTTCCGCCCTTGGAAGCAATGTCTGTCAACTACTCCCCCCCCCCCTCCTCTCCCTGTTTGATTTTTTCGGCCCCCGTATGAAGGAGGACGCCTTTTGTATCAGGTTCACGGTTCCAAAAAAGACGTTGGACCCACCCCCCACCCCCACCCCCCACCCCCACCCCCCCACCCCTCCTCCCCCGCAAGAGTAAAGTAAAGTGATCCGACCCTGTCATGTGTTCTTAGAACATTTCGGCAGTCTTTCTGAGCGTGTCTTAACCCATTTCGCTTGGGACCCTGAAGCAGGAAATAGACTGACCATGATAATTCAACGGTACTGTCAGATTAGCTTGGCGCCTTCAGGAGACAAGCTAATCTGACACTACCCTTGAATTATCATGGTCAATCTATGCAGCTGGTACACAGAGGTTATGCAACAGCTCCAACATTTGAGAAATGGGACCTTGGGTCTAAATGTATGTGTGTGTGTGTTGTGAAGGGGTGAGGGAGATGGAGGGGGGGGGGTGGTGCCCCGTGGGGGGGAGGGTGAGGTGTGCATACAAATACGTGAGGCTAGTATCTGATAAGTGAAGTTCAGTATTGCCTGGGTCACGGGAGTTCGCAACACTGACCCTTGTAGACCTGAGGGAGGTCAAAGGAACCATGCATTGTACCCCATTCGACCAATAAGGTATTCAAGCTGTTTTGTTTACAGGAAAAAACTCAAAGTCGCTTATCTTGAGTTTATAAGACACCATTGAATGTGGCATTTGGTCACGTGACAACATGTGGGCGTTGGCTTTGGCGCCTCGTGTTTTGAAAGTTTATGAATTTGGATTACCAAACAATGCCCACTCAGTCAGACTGGTGCTGAGAGCGATTTTAAGGTAAATTGTTATTTTTACAGCGTTCACATGAGGTCACAGATAGTGAAAGGACCGTATTCACTTTTCTGTTGGCTCACGTGCGAAGCGAAAGTGATTCTATTATTTTCTGTTCGTCATCCGTCTGCCATGGTCTGTGTCGAAAACTTTAACGTTGGCATTTTCTTGGAGACTATTCAAGCCATAGTCTTCCAACTTGGCCCAAGGATACTTTGTGGCAAGACCTTTCTAAACATAGCAATTTGAGTGACCTCTCACAAAGGGGAAGGTCACAGGGGCTTAGAAAATAGGTAAAAAATAGCTATATTTTGACATAATTTTTTTTCTCAAATATTAATCACAACTTCAAACCCAAACTTGGTACTAAGATAACCTGAGGGTAAGACCTTTCAACTCATACTAATTTGGTTGATCCCTCGGAAAGTTCAAGGGCCACAAGAGCTCAGAAAATAGGTCCAAAATAGCCATATTTTGTCGAAAGATGATTTTTTTCTCAAATACTGCAAATATGGAGAGGGTCACAGGCTTGCAAATGTGTGTAAAATGCCAATTGTTGATAAAATTGTAGGTATTATGCACATTTTCACAAAATTTTCAATCAAATTTGGCACACAGGCACACAGGTGATGATAAGACCTTCCTATCATGTATACTAGTTCAGTCAACTCTATGATATCATAAAGGTCAAGGGTCACGGGTGTTTGACAGCTGTGTGAAAACTAATTAGATTTTGAGAAAACATGGATTTTGCTGGTGCAAAAAGTCATCTCTTTGTCACAAAGGACACACATGTTACATCTAAAATCCACATTATGGTCTGTGGCGTTAAATAGATCCATGCCCTTTGGAGATGGGTGGCGTTTGCCTATTGATGGCACTGTTTATATCAGTCAGCAACACAATATCAAGATTGATCTAGCGGGTGGTGGGATCATTTTTATGTGACTGAGTGTGTGTGTGTGTGTGTGTGTGTGTGTGTGTGTGTGTGTGTGTGTGTGTGTGTGTGTGTGTGTGTGTGCGCATGTGTATTTGTGTGAGTAGACAAAAGAGCTCAAATGGGTGACTGTCTTCACCATCCTTATGGACAATGGGTGTGTGTAAAATTCTGGGTGACCAAGTCAGACACCCATTTTTTCTGAGGGTTGTTTGTGCATTGTCATGCTTTAAGAAGTTATAAAAGATAAAAAAAAATCAATTTTTCCCACTTTGAGGTTAGTACACACACTTTTGTGTTTAAAATACACTGTGGTAGTGTGTTTGAACTTGCCTAGCAGTGTGTGTGTGTTTGCATAAACCGGTAAAATGGGCGAGTATGTGTGACATCACCCTTCTCAGCTACCTGATCGGTGGTTGACTGCGTCGGTGAGCCGAAGTGAAACGGAGAGATACGAAAGGTAGTGGGGCGGAGGGGGGGGGGGGGGGGGGGGGTTTGTATTGTATTTGTGTGAGGGAGGAAATTGTTTATGTTGCTGCAAAATGAAGTTTGTTATTTGAGGGTGTGGTTGTTTTGTAAAAAGAAAAAAAATATAAAAAAAAATAAATGCTTCCGGGGTGATGTTGTCGGAGGTCATGTCTAGTGTTAAATTTGAGACTTAGCATATGTATTCTCGTGCGCCGGTTACTATGAAGTGAAGTGATTGTACGAGTGCGCATTGTAAGAGAGGACATATAGACTTTGGGTGAGGCTGCTGTAGTCTTTTGTCCTGCCCGACCTTTTGGTTGAACCTGTTGCTTTATTTTGTAGGTTTGTCGATATTATCAATGCCGCATCTCCTTTTGGATTGTATGCACAAATTGATTGAATGCAAATGACATAACAGAGTCAGCGTCGTTTCATGAGTCGTCTGCTACAGTCAGTCGTTTAGTGCAGTCAAAAGAGTGCAGGCTTGGATGGGCCATTTTCGGATGTAATAGTAAAGTATTATTTGTGTGAATGCTGTCCGTTTGAAGGAAGGTTGATTGATTGTACATTGCTTAACGTTCCGACAGCAACAAGACTTTCTCAGGACGTGCCTGCACTGCTAGTGACAAAAACTAAACAGAATATTGAATGTATGTCGCCAGCCGGTCCTATACGTTAAATAAAACCTACGACATGGGGCCAAAATAAAGCTAAGTCCATTTAGCAACACACATCCAATATCAAGAGCCACAGGCAGCGCAGACAGTAGGGAGAGTTTAAAAAAGGAAAATGCAGGTGAATGTACCAAGGGTAGACAGAAACACATGCCCCCCCCCCCTCCCCCGGAATATAGGGAAAAACCCACCCTGTGGGGCTGACCAGGGTGCCCCTGGGAACTAATAAGTAGCCAACCCCACCCAAGTCCCCCAGGGCAGACCCGGTTGGGGGTGTTTGAAGGAAGGACTGGAAAGTCGAGTGTTGAGCGAAGAGAGAAAATCCAGCACTATACGTTGGAATAGATGCATAACAGTTACGACACGCTTGTAAATTAAAACACTTTTAACCCCACCCGGGTCTGTCCTGGGGGACTTGGGTGGGGTTAACTACTTTTTATTTCCCAGGGGCACCCTGGTCAGCCCCACAGGGTGGGTTTTTCTCTCTATTCTGGGGCATGTGTCTCTGTCGGCCCTTTGTCCATTCACCTGTATTTGCCTTTTTAAAACTCTCCCTACTGTCTGCACTGCCTGTAGCTCTTGATATTGGATGTGTGTTGCTAAATGGTCTTAGCTTTATTTAGGCCCATGTGTTAGGTTTATTTAATGTATTGGACCGGCTGGCGACATACATTCAATGTTCTGTTTAGTTGTTGTTGTTTTTTTCACAAGCAGTGCAGGCACGTCCTGAGAAAGCCTTGTTGCTGTCGGGACGATAAGCAATGTACAATAAAACACTTTCAACATTAAGAAAAGTTGAGTTAAAAGAGGTTTTAAAACAGTTTTGTTAAAAACTTTTGCCCGACACGCTTCTAAAAACAAAATTTTCTTAGTTTTAAACCTTGTACCGCGCCATAAACGCCGCGATTGCTTTTCAGTCTTAGCTGTCCTATAGTGTGGAATGTGGGACTTTGCCAACTGGATCCATCTGGTACACTTCAAATGAGTATTTGTGAGTGGTTCGACGTGCAACTCAGTGCGCTCCTCTGAAATGACCTACTGATTCTACTGATAATGAAAATCTTTTATTCATAAGAGCGCATTGAGCAGCTCTATAAACCAAAAGTGATGACCCCCCTTCCCCCCCCCCCCCCCACCTCTCCCCCGCCCCCCCCCCCCAACCCCCTCACAACCCCACCCAAACAATCATAATAATAAAATCAACGAAAGGTATCTTTAGTGAGGTATTTTCACTGTAATGCCAGTTTTGTGTGAGAGGCACCCACTTTTTGGGTAGAAACCCATTTTTTCTCCATCCAGTGGCTCTGTTTCTAGAAAATGTCTATTTTATTTTAAGTTGTAGAGCTTAGTTATAAGGTGAGTTCTAAACATTCGCATCAACTCCAGAGCCCTAGAATAAATAGAAATATGGGAACCCATTTTCACATAAAATGGTAGGTAACCCACTCTGAGGGTTTTGTGTCCATGTGTGTGTGTGTGTGTGTGTGTGTGTGTGTGTGTGTGTGTGTGTGTGTGTGTGTGTGTGTGTGTGTGTGTGTGTGTGTGTGCTTTGACCAAGTCGATCTATGGTTCACTAATCGATCATGCACTCTTCTCTCCCCTGACAGTTCTTTTACCTACTTTACTTTGTAAGCTTCCTAAAGTACTAGCACTGGCAGTCTCCCCTTTACTTTTCATTTCTACAACATCGACAGCAACCACTTCCCCCCTTTCAGTACGTTCTCTTTTTGGGTGCATGGAAATTAGCTCTAGGTGGAGGCATGGAATGTATGCCCCTGCAGACACCACAGTAAAATGTGGCTGTCATTGCAGGTAGGCAAAAGTTCCTGTCTTCCTTCGATGGTGTGCTGAAGAGGTCGCCAAGACCGAAACAGCTGTCCACACAGGCTAAATATCTAGACCCCCCCCCCCCCTCGGGGGAACTAGATTTAAATATCCATGCACCGAGTGGCTGGAACAGTGGGATATGTGATACGCCCCCTTAGGGGAGGTGTGTGTGTGTGTGTGTGTGTGGGAGGGGGGGGTCCATATTCATTGCTTCAAAACACTTTCTTAGCGCACCCCCTCTTTCATATTTTGTGTGTGTGTGTGTGCTTTGACCTAGATATATGATCACTGGTCGATCATGCACACTTCTCTCCCCTGACAGTGCTTTTACCTACTTCACTTTGTAATCTTCCATTGACGTACTTGTTATTTTTTAATCAGCTGGCCAATCTGCAGTTCTAGTAGCCCGCAAGAATCCGTCCTAGGTCTTTAGTCAGAACGCTTAATAGCTGCCCCACACCTTACATCATAAATAACCGGAAAACACAAATATCAAATGGTGGTAGATGACAGGGAAATATTATTATTTCGGCATCAATCAAGCGGTGAGCACGCTACACGAGAGCTACACAAATGTGTTGCAATTCAAGCTCTGAACTTAGACAGCTCGAAACACTCCATTATGCTCCATGTCTACATTTATGCTGTTTAGAAAACAAAGACTGTTGCCAATCGAGCAATATATATATATATATATATATATATATATATATATATATATATATATATATATATATATATATATATATATATATATATATATATATATATATATATATATATATATATATATATATATATATATATATATATATATATATATATATATATATATATAGATATATATATATATTTTTTTTTTTTAAATGACACACCTATGACATTTCAGTTGTTGTTCGAAAGATCGAGTCAGTGTTAAATGCATATAATATGATCTAAGTAGGCCTACTGTCTGGCGAAAGATGCCAACAATACGTGCTTCGTGTACGAAATCAGACCTACTGTATATACAATAGCTTGCCACACAGTCCTGCGCTCAAAATTTAGAAGTTATATTACCTGGACCAAGTGAAAAGTCCGCCTTTGATCGCTACAACCGGGCATGGTAGCCTTAAATACAGCGTCGCGTCCCCTGTGCATTTCCCAGAAAATACAGTCTGAGGTCAGAAATATTTGGCTTTTTACTCCTGACGTCAAATACACAAGTTAGGCTTCAATAAGTGCGTAATTTAGACTGAACGACAATGACATTGGTCCGTCCTTTTTGGGGGTTACTTCTCGGGTTACATCGTGGTTTGTGGTTTCTGAACCTGATTATCAGACCTCCGCGCCTTCATCAACAACGGACTACACTACCACGATGTAACCCTCGAAGTAACCCCAAAACAGACGATTCAATATGACATTGTCACAAAATTCGCTTCCACAGGTCTGATGCTGTTTGAATACACTAAAACCGATTTCTCGAAGAGGAGACTTGCTGGTACATGGTCCATTTCTCTGCACTTCCAAAGCAAAACGGTGGGCTCACGGCACGGCTTCAAGATGATCTTCTCCTTCCATAACCAGTCGGCACTACCCCAGCAGCTGTCGGATGACAAGTGGAACTGTTCTGTGCCGTACTGGTCCGATTTCAAGCATCACTTTCTCTGCACTATCTGGCCGGAATGCAGCGATGGACAGGATAAGCAGGTGTGCTATGCATGAAAGTAGACTGAAACAGTCGGCCAGCTGAAAGCCATAAGTCTCAGCCTACTGTCACAATACTAGTCTAAGACTTATGCTTTAGACCGGGGCTCAGTTGCATGAGAGAGCATAGTCCCACGCCAGTCACTAAGTAGGTGCTCCGCTACGGCGCCACAACACTAACCCCGCTATTGCGGAGCACCTTGCTTAGTGAATGGCGCAGGACTAAACTCTGGTGTAAAAAATTAATAGAGCCTGGAGCGGTATGCATGAAAGTGGATTGACACTGTCGGCCAGGTGTAAGCTAAATGTCACAACAACAGCTGAAAGATATGGTGCCATAAGCACGAATCGAATATGGGTCCCCACCTTTAGACTTGGGGGTTTTGACCTGGACCGTTATGCATGAAAGGGTTCTGAAACTGTCAGTAAGGTCACACGCATAGGCCAAGACGTATATTCTTACCTACTCCTTGATTGGTTGGTGGACTGGACATTCAGATCGGTGTTTGTAACTGACTTCGATGTTGTGTCCTCTTCTGCCCTTGTTCCGACCCTGTGATAAAAGGCAATTTGCCCTGGTAGACTCTAAGTACCTTTGTAGGCCTGAGGGAGATCAAAGGAACCATTGTACCCCGTAGACATTAGGCGTACGATGGTTCTTTTCACCTCCCGAAGGTGTACGAGGGTCAGGGCAGATGCATATAACGTATTTGTATCAGCAGGGCTGATAAAGTATTTGTTTTCATTCCTCCGCAATTTTTTGTCAAAGAAATCAAGAAAAATCTTCCGACTTGGATCACGCCAGACATGACTGACGCACTTTTTTTTGTACGTCAAAAAATATGCATTATAAATAATTGAATTATGACGAAATTTAAAGTATTTCACGGCGTTGCAATCACCAACTGTGTGCTTGTAGTTTCGAACAGCACTAAGTATCTTTTGACTTTAGAACGTTTAGGTGATCTTTTATAGAACAAAACTCGCATCCAAGATGCCTCACAAAGAGAGCTACAAGAAGTTCGTCAACTGTTGGTACAAGTGTTTTTGTAGCTTGGTTATGTGGTACAGTTTGTGCTAAAGGGATTGGTCACGTGACGTAGGAATGAAAACAAAGCATTTTGTCTTCATGGTCGCGTGACATCAAATAAAACAAACATACTGCATTCACGTCATTTTCCTTCTAGAAAACGAGAGGAGAGTAAAAAGGAATAAAGGAACCGATGACATCATTCCATTATTACGATTATTACCTTACTCAGTATGTCCGCGTGGCATTACGATTGTTTGCTCGAGATATGCATGTGAGGAGGGTATTGTCTGGTGTTAACTTATGTTCCGCTGTCTTGTATTATCTGGTCTGGTCTTGTCATAACAGTAGGCTGAGATGGCTGCCATAGACCTGGATGGCCGTTTCAGTCCACTTTCACGCATACCATTTTCAGATCTGCTTTACTTCCGAGGACGAGTGCGGGTTTGAAGCGGCCATGTCGCCATGGTGGTCCAAGTCCAAGAGGAAATGCTTCACTTTGGAGGAGACGTATGATTCAGCGCCGATTTCGTGGTTCGGGGCACAGGAGTACTGTGCAGCACGTAACATGACTTTGCCGGTTGTGAAGACTCTCGAGGAGCAGGACCTCATGTTCCGGATGCTTACAATGTTCAATTTCCTGAGCGTTTATGTCGGACTCCGCATCGCTACGGAACCCTTGTAAGATATACTGACTAGCAAAAGAAGAGTATCCGATGATTTAAAAAAAATGTCGCATTTATTTTCTCGCCAGTAGTATGTATACCAACGAGTAGAGGAAATACTATATATTTGGAGGGATCAGAAACACCTTAGTCTCTCGGATGATGTCATAAAGCTCTCAAGTCTTTTCATCGTCAGCATACTACTTAAAATACCGTACGGGCTGCTATGAACAGCGGCCAACATTTCAAATAAGCAGAATTAGTGAAATTTGGGGATTTGTCTTGGAAAGTGTTAGACAGGATTGCTCTTTTGATTACAATACAAGCGGAAGAACAGCAATACGCTCTATCAACTCGCGTGAACTGCGATAGCCTTGCATCACATGTACGCGCGAAATATATTAACTGTAAAAATAAATTGTACTTTAAATATTCGATGTGATTATTCCACAGACATGTACTGGTCACGTGGGTGTTAACCTTTAAATGCCGATCACATTAAGGGTTAATGTTCTGAACGAGCCTGCTAAATACTTGAGCTACAGTGACTCGAGTGCTAGTCTCAAAGGCAGCCTAAAAACTCACCTTTTCCAGTCCCATAAATAATAATTGTGAGTGTTTATGTATTTGGCCATATTCTGTCGTTTCTTGTAATGTTCCTTTGGGTTTTGCATGTCAATGTGTTGTCTAGTATATTATTGTGCATTTGTACGGTGCCTATAGCATTTTACCATGATTAGGCGCCTTGTAAATCATCTTTATTATTTTATGAAGGAAGGTTACAAAGTAAAGTAGATAATAGCACTGTCAGGGGAGAGAAGTGTGCATGATCGACCAGTGATCATAGATCTACTGTGGACAAAGCACACCAAAAAAAAAAAAGAGATAGGAAAGAGAGGGGGCGCTAAAAAAGTGACTGAAAGCAATGCATATGGAAGCCCCCCCCCCACACCCCCCGAAGGGGGGCGTATCACATATCCCACTGTTCCAGCCACTCAGTGCATGGAAATTTAAATCTAGGTCCCCCCCAAGGGGGGTCCAGATATTTAGCCGGTGTGGACAGCTGTTTCGATCTTGGCGACCTCTTCAGCACACCATCGGCGATACTGGAGGAGGCAGCAATTTCTGCCTACCTGCAAAGACAACCACATTTTACTGTGGTGTCTGCAGGGGCATACATTCCATGCCACCACCTAGAGTCAAATTTCCATGCACCCTAAAAGAGAACCTACCAAAAGGGGGAAGGGGTTGCAGTCGATATTGTAGTATTAAATGAAAAAAAAAAACGGGAGACTGCCAGTGCTAATATTTTTGGAAGGAAGGTTACAAAGTAAAGTAGATAATAGCACTGTCATGGGAGAGAAGTGTGCATGATCGACCAGTGATCATAGATCTACTGTGGCCAAAGCACAAAAAAAGAGATAGGAAAGAGAGGGGGCGCTAAAAAAGTGACTGAAAGCAATGCATATGGAAGCCCCCCCCCCCCCCCCCCAGGTTAAAATATTAGCACTGGCAGTCTCCCCTTTTCTTTTCATTTAATACTACAATATCGACTGCAACTCCTTCCCCCCTTTTGTTAGGTTCTCTTTTAGGGTGCACGGAAATTTGGCTCTAGGTGGTGGCATGGAATGTATGCCCCTGCAGACACCACAGTAAAATGTGGTTGTCTTTGCAGGTAGGCAGAAATTGCTGCTTCCTCCAGTATCGCCGATGGTGTGCTGAAGAAATCGCCAAGACCGAAACAGCTGTCCACACCGGCTAAATATCTGGACCCCCCTTGGGGGGACCTAGATTTAAATTTCCATGCACTGAGTGGCTGGAACAGTGGGATATGTGATACGCCCCCCCCCCCTTTGGGGGGGGGGGAGGGGGGGGGGCTTCCATATGCATTGCTTTCAGTCACTTTTTTAGCGCCCCCTCTCTTTCCTATCTCTTTTTTTTTTGTGCTTTGGCCACAGTAGATATATGATTACTGGTCGATCATGCATACTTCTCTCCCCTGACAGTGCTATTATCTACTTTACTTTGTAACCTTCTTTCCTAAAATATTAGCACTGGCAGTCTCCCCTTTTCTTTTCATCTTTATTATTATTATTTATTAATGCAAAGCGTACTTATACTTTATAAAAAATAAATCTTTGTTACAAGAACGTTTACCTAGTGAGTCAATCAAATGGTAAAATACGCAATCCAAACAAAAATGTGACTGCCAAGCATGTCAAATGCAGAGAAGAACTCAACGGAGAAAGTAACTGGCTTAGAAAGGACAGTAACAACACAATTGTGTTGTAACTGTCTTTTCTAAGCGTGTTTTTTTCTCCGTTGTGTTATTCAGTCAAAGGGTGATGTCGGCTCTAAAGCTAAGTAATGCCTCTCTGCTCATCACGTGCCACAGACCTCTCCGCGGCAGATCTGATGAGCTGTTGCACAAAATACTGAGGTTCACCTGTATTGTTATGCTGGAGAAAAGACTGAAACCGTCTGAGGTCTAAACCAGGGCCAGCTGCATGCTTGAGCTCAGTTTGGAGCAGGACTAAGCTCATTGATGCAACTGGCCCCAGTCTGCTGTCTTAACGGCAGAATATAAGACTTCTGGCTTAGATCTGGCTGGCGGTTCCTTTGACGTTGTTCGGAAATCAGAACTAGATCCACATTGCACGTGTTTCGACGAACTCAGCGGGTTTTGTTGTACCCCAGTCGTGCCCCAACCAATACATAAGAATATTGCCGGACTCGAATAGTTTCGCAATGGTGGCATGCTCTATGGAGATTTGTTGATCTGTTGTGACGGCGCCGTATTTTTTGCGAAACCAAAACGTACAGGAAGTTGCTGATAATTTTGTCACGGTAACAGCTGTGACGTTTATTTGTGCTACTGTGCTAAAGGTATTGTGTTAACTCAAGCTAATTGTGTTAACTTACCCTAATTGTTTATAAGCAAAAGGGAAAAGTGTGACATAAACTGCTCCATTCTTATTTTGCTTGAAAACGTAAATAAACACAAGCGACTAGGAAAAACACAAATAATCTGAATGCATAAAAAATTATCATTCACTGTTTCGAAGAATTAATAAGAGAAAAGATGTAGACTTGATTATTATTAGTATTGTCAGTTTCATCAGACGTTCAGCTTCGTTTCGCTGTCGGCCACTTTAGTTTAAGTCTGCACGTAGTGACACCCCAAGTATTTCCACTGGTCACGTGATGAAATAGAGACCGGAAGACCTACTGTGTTCGGGTTTTGGCGTGCCATCGCTTGGGATTTAACAGATTTAACCTCTTTCCCTGGCACTGTACGTGCCATTTTCTTTCTGATGGATGCAAATTGGTCTCAGCAAGAGGCATAGATCCTTATGAGCCCACGCAGTCGCGGTTGCTGTAAGGATCTATGTCTCTTGCATTTGGATTGTGTGCACTTTTTCTCGGCACTGAAAAGGTTAAAGTACAGGCGTAGGGGAGAAGCCCCTATTATGAAACAGTGACTATTATGAAACACTTTGCTCCCGGCGAAACGTAATAACTTTTCCAAATTCCGTCTGTGCAGTAATATAGAGCTACTTCAGTGAGCCTTATTTCCGGTACAAGAATGTCAGGCGTGATGAAAACGAAAACACGCCGAGAAAATGTGATTTTTGAATCTCCTGCATCTAATTTATCGCCATTTTGCAACACCTACATCAGCATACAGTTTTGTGATTTTTTTTTTTAAATAGCCACTCTTGTCATGAAGAGCAATCTTCGGTTAACCAGTGGCAATCCTTTTGGTTCTCTTTATTTGTTTTGGAGGCACGCATTTTCCTGGAGAGCTTTCTTGTTCCTATTATGAAACACAAAGAGCACCTAATATGAAATGTGTTTCATGATTAGTACAGTGTTTCTTATAAGGAGCAGTGTTTGTCTGGCGTATATATCGGAACCCATCCAGCCAGTTTGTTCCAAATTTCAGATATTAATACTTTTTCTCAAAACAGAGTATCCCAAACCAGCATCATGTCACATTGGTCAAGGTCAAAGGTCAAAGTCACAACGGCTACATTTATTATGTATGCCATTTTCCAGGCAATGTTACTGTAAACACCGACACGATGTGATTCGAATGGCAAATTGTGATATTATGTGATGACACACAAAGTGTTGCATACCAGAATCTTTTCACCGCCGTAAAGGACAAGGTCACAACGGCCATATTTGTTTTGTGCAGAATTGTGTGCTAGGCAATATCTCAATAACCATTGTGCCTATTGAATCCAAATTTTAGATAATAGTATTTTACCCTTTCACGCATTGCCAGCAATCTTAACTGTGGCTCTACCTCAAGGTCACGGTTATAGTTGCCATATCTTTCTTGCAGATAAATGAGTTGGGGAAGGTGGGGGGTGGGGGGTTCGAAACTCCCCAAAATGGAAAATGACACATTAAAAATATCCTGGGAGCCGTACATCTTGGAACACCCCTCTCCCCCTGAGTTTGCTTCTGAACATGCAGCCGTTACATAAACCTGTGTCCATAATGCTAGCTTGTATCAAGTTTTACTTCTGAGGTGGAAAAACTAAATACATTAGCTTTTATTTCCCCATACATAGATCATTTTCAACAGATTTGCTGACATGCCTGCCCTTTGACTTTTGGAAGGAGCCAATAAAATTAATATGCATAGACAGTTTAACCCCTAGCAAAACACTTCCACTGGGGTATTATTGCAAAGTTTACATATAAACTACCTGTAATAGCAACAACCTAAAATAAAAGCCTTCTTACTCCTCGTGACCTTTGACCTTAACGATAGGTTAACTTAGTAGAGCTGCAAACAAAAGTTGTGTCATCAGTTTTCTCTTTGACACGTTTTAAAATAAGATTATAACAATTTTCTTTAAAAATCGCCCTTTTATTGACCTTTGTAACCTTGACCTTTTATGGAGGTCAGCGCTAGTGACAATCAAAGCTATTGTCAAATATAATCACCGTGCCAAATTAGAAGTCTGTGGCTCTGATGGTCTCTCAGAAATTCAAAATGATAACATCTGCCACAATTGGATATACACAGGATGATGGATAGATGGACCAATAGTAAACCAGTGGCAGATGACACTTTATATTTAACTCACTTTTAAATGAATCTATAATGTGTACTAACCATCTCTCATGCCTTAATTTTTCAACAAAATGTAAGTGAAACTTGTAAAAAGGACATAATCACACTGTTTCATAATAGGAGACCTTGTTTTTCATATTAGGAAAATGGTTCATAACACGAAACAATGTATCACTTTTTTTTTCAAACTGGAACTGCTTCTGCATCTATTCGAGTTTTGAAATTTCGCTTTGTCTTAAAATGCATCAATATAATCTCTATCAAATCCTGGTTTCAGTTTGATTCTACCGTTGTTTGGACGGTCGCGCGAGACGTTTTTCCTTAAGTGTTTCATACATGGGTCTCCTCCCCTAAACATCCGGTATCGCATCCTCGGGGTTTTAGTCCATTATTTTGCAAAAGACTTTCAGTTTTGACGTACTTCCCGATCAATGTCTATTTCATGCATGCAACGTCAAGGTCCAGACCAAATCGGTGACTGCCAAGAGTGTAAAATGGCAAATTGTTTTTTTCCAAAAAGAAAAAAAAAAGAAACAGGCTTCGAAAGGACACGTACAAAACTTTGCCTTTAATTATATTGTTCTTGTCGTTTGTAAGTGTGACTTTACGTTTGTTTATTTGTTTGTGCTTGTCATTGTTAGGATCATCGTTGTATACCGTCTCAGCTTGTGAATAGCAGTCGTTGCAGGTATGGCCTGTCATGGCAACTAGCGTCGAGTAGTATCGCCTACACATACAAATACGAGAAATTAGATGTGAGACAACGGAACGTCCTGCCTCCATTCTGTTTATCGATCGAATTCACTTACGGCATAAGGATCACTACGCGTGTTATCAACTGCCGGGAGTTTTACAATGTCAACATTCTGTGCGAGACACAAGAACGGCCGATCCGGACAGGCACTGCAAGTCTCCAGCAGCCAACCAATTCCATTTTTTCCGTTGACGTCATTCGCTGTCAGGCCAATCACAGCACGCATACGTTCCTGGCCTGTGACCTAAACACCAAGTGTTGGCAGGCAGAAGATGGTGAGTGTGACGCGCCCGTGACGCCACTTCCGCCGTCATTCACGTGCAGCAGCCATGTTGGTCGCGTGCCCTACACTCTGGTGTGTGACTATCGCGAAGACTGTGCCGACGGGAGTGACGAAGATTTCTGTCAGTTCCAGCCGTGCGTGAATGGCAGCCGCAGCATTTGTGATAACCATGAGGTAAGATGCGCCCTTTTTCTTTGGAAGCGTTTGCAGATAGTGTTACTGGAATCATTGTTAATGCGGCGCCCAAAACTCAATCATCGCAAGGAATACGAAGTGGTGTCAACAAGAGGTTTAGATCGTCAGGACCCCAGCTACTGCGCTGATGAGGATCTATGTCTAAGTCAGGTGGCTCGCGTTCACGTTTGTCGGCAGTGACGGGCTGGTCCTTTCAGTCGTGACACAAGACATATAACTTTTAGGTGTCGGTAGCGGTATAAACATTTGTTTACTGTATAAAACCCTCTACCGCCACACTAAGGGTTGACTCCCGTACAGGGAGGGTTCTCTGGCTGTACGTGGCTTTTTTTGTCGCGATAATTCAAAGTCTTATCGATCATGAGAGTTCAAGGACAAGGTCAGGTGAAACAAAATGAGCATTTCATCCCAACGTAGACACCAGTAGAAGAAAGGTCTTCGGGCCTGCAAGTACGCTAATAAAATACAGTGTTCTTTCGATCCAAATGGGTTAAAGTTGACCTTAAACAGTTCACTGTATATGTAACAATAGGCAATAATTCATCAATTTCCACGAACGTGTCAAATGCACGTGAAACATCGTCAATTTCTTTGAAAAGCAGTGCGATATTGGCAAATGTACACAAGGCGGGCAGCCGGAAAAACACGGTAAAGTCGTGAGCAACGTGCTAAAGGGGTCACTCGTGAATACTGAGCACTTCTGTTTCGCTACAAATACCGCTACAGTAGGGACATAATTTTCACATTCCTAACCATGCAACCACGACGAAGCCTTAAGCCAGTAGATCAAGGCCGGGCACAAGCATGGCTGCAGGATGCAATTTCCGGACGAGAAGTGGGGAGACGTCTTGAGGTGTCCCATTCAGTGCTCCAGAGGCTGCTGGCACGATTACCAAGAAACTGGAAGGGCAGAACGACGACCATGCTCAGGACGCCCGCGCTGCACCAGCAGAAGGGAGGACAGTTACCTCTGAGTGGCGGCTCTGCGCGACAAAACTGTCACATAAACCACTCTGCGACGCCATCTGATGGAAGCTGCAAACGTTAACGTCAGCAGAAGCACAGTCTGCCGACGTTTACGCGGAACTAGCCAGTCTTCATCCAGAGCCCTCGCTCTAGCTAATCGCAGAGCCCGGGTTGCGAAGTGTCGTTAAAAGGTGTGGTGAACAAACTCCAATGGTCTCAGGTTCTGTTTACTGATGATTCATGGTTCACTGTGTCTGCAACGACGGCAGGGTGAGGGTCTAAAGACGCCAGGGCGAGCGATTCACGGATGGATGCGTCCAAGAGGTGAATCTCTACAGAGTAGGCTCACTCATGTTCTGGCTAGGCTTCAGCAGGAAAGCAGGACCCCCCTCCACGTCCTCCTAGGCACCCTGACTGGACTGTGCTATCGGGACGAGATTGTACAGCCCGTCATTCAGCCAGTTCTCCAAGCCATAGGCGACAATGCTGTTCTGCAGGACGACAAATCTCGACCTCATCGCGTCCGTGTGGTGGATGAGGGCCTTGAGCAACGGGGCATCATGAGGATGGAGTGGCCAGCTCGTTCACCTGATCTGACTCCCATCGAGCACCTCTGGGACGTGCAACGTGTAGTCATCCACCCCCCCCCCCCCACCTCTCCTGTACCGCAGCTGACTCAGTTTCTGCATCAAGAATGGGAAGCGATCGCACAACATGGTCTCCAAACCCAGATAAACCCCATGCGCCAACCCTGCATTGAATGCTTGGCTGCAAATGTGTGTACACTCACTACTGACTGGACCAGTCTTGTGTGACTTTTCAAATGAAGGGTGGGTGAACATTTTAAAGGGGCAGTCCTGACATTTTTTAATGCTTCAGTTCGCAAAAAGCTTTTACTGGGATTCAGTATATACACCCACTTAGACAATGACCACCATATTGTGCCACCAAATGCCTTCTTCAATTTCTTGAGAGAATGCAATATTTTTAACAAGATCTGAGCATTCATAGACTGTGAATTTCTTTATTTTGCCCTTTTTGAAAGTCTGTAGACATTTCTTTTAAAGACTCTGCGACATTTTAGCCTGACATATTTTTAAGATATATTTACATTTTGTCTTAAGACCTTGCTTTTAGTCTGCTGACAAGCTTTTTACCCATCCCGCCGTGAGATGGCCTTAGTCGCCTGCTCGGCGTTAAACCAAAATAACTAACTAACTTTCATTCGTCCGTTCAAAGCGAAAATAGGCCACCGGAATCTTGTGGCTGGACCAAGTCAAAAGATTGCTTCTGATAGGCGATGGTAGCTGACGTCATAACTATTCTATACGACCTTAGGTCATCTGCATAATTATAACCAATCAGACACAAGATGGCGGATGCACCAGCCGAAGAAAAAAAAAAAAAAAAGAAAGTATCGGTCGACTCGCACCGGCCGACAATGACAGACTGGGAATTGAAGAGAAGAAAGAGAGACAAGATACTCCTAAGTAGAATTGACATCGGACAAGGGAATATAGAATCTTGGCTTGAAAGCCCATCCGGGATTTGACGCTTTCTTGCTATGTGAATCAGTAAGTAATCCGGCTACGGTCACTGTCGATCTTCCTGTAGTTCCGCGAGCGCTAGTGATTTTCAGAATTCATGATCTTCAGTATAATTTATCTCTTACTGATTTTGCAAGGTTTTAAACCTGTTTTATTAAAAGGTTACGAGCTAGTTCATCAGATTTTATGCTGCAAGGATCTGAAAACTACGGCCTGTGTGTCAAAATTGCGGCACCGGCTGCCGACATCGATGGTCGTGACACGTTTTTTGTCTGTGCGGGCTCTCATTCACTCGACTCACAGAGGTAGTGTTTGTGCTGCGATGGTGCATTTGTCGTTTCCAGAGACGCTTTCAGTTACGTAGACTTCGATGTGTGAGATGTGTAATTGCAATGCAGAACGTGGGTATAAATCACTGTTCTGTTTTGTGACGCTGGCTCAGTCGCTTGGCACGGAGACCCGAGTCGAAAAAGTCACGCCCCCAGCACGATTGCCGTTACTTAGGGTAGCTGGTCAAGCGGAACCCGCATTGATTTTGACAACATAGCGAATATGCGGGAAGGTTTATTTTACATTCTCTTGGAAAATTATATCAAAGGGATGCCGGAGAACATCAGTACATGTCTACACTGATACATGTGTACCCACAATGATGACCTCCGTCGTCTGCAGTATTGACCGGGTTCTGCCTTGTGTCGTAGGCTAGTAAATATGCACAAATTCAAAACGAGGCCGATGCAGACGATAATTTGCTCTCTCGGGTAGAAAAACAACACACCAACCAAACGATGAATTTCGACATTTGGCATTGTATTTACATTATAAAGCTCTAAGTTAGTACACAAAGGACCCATACATAATACTGTCAACAGTATCTGTTGCAGACAGTTTTCCGACTGTGTTGAGATGCTAAAAGCTGGGGAGAATAACTTTAACGTACTGCTGTTGGTATAATTGCTTGATTTACCCAAAACTTAACACATAATCGTGTGGTGTTCGTTTATGCGTCTGCGATACAAAGTGGCCCTAAGTTTTGACCATTAGTATATATATATATATATATATATATATATATATATATATATATATATATATATATATATATATATATATATATATATATATATATATATATATATATATATATATATATATATATATATATATATATATATATATATATATATATATCATGTTGCTTGTCTGTCGTCAAATCCACCTGCCCTAATGGACGTTTGTTGTGTTTTGCAAACGGTGGAAAGACAATTTTGACATTCATCCTAGGTTATAAACTGTACTGTACACAAGAAGGCTCACTGGGAATGATCCAGTACCGTTCTGGCCAATCGGCGGTTAGAACACAGAACATTCGCGCTACAAGCATGCGCGCAGCACTACAGACTGAGATATAAGAATCAGTCTCCATGTCTGTTTTCACAGTGTATGCACCAAAGTCGTCATTGTGACAAGGTTTACGACTGTGTGGATGGGAGCGACGAGAGATACTGCCCTCATGACTTGGGCTGCAAGGAGTGCGTCCTCCCCCCTCCTGCCATCATTACCCTCGATGGCAAAGGCACCTTCTTCATGACCGCCCTATCTCCCAACGCCACGTGCCCAGAGACCCACTTCCTGTGTCCGAGCGACGGCTACTGCCTGCCGGTGTACGTGCGCTGTAACGGCGTGTCCGACTGTCAGGGTCACGAGGACGAGGCGGGGTGTGACAGCTACACGTGTCCTGGGTTCTACCGCTGCCGCAAGTCCAGCGCGTGCCTGCACCCTGACAACGTGTGTGACGGGATTTCCCAGTGTCCTCAGCGCGACGATGAGCTGCTGTGTGATTTTATGTGTCCGCCTGAGTGTTTGTGTTTCGGGCTGGCCTTTGTGTGCAAGCGACCGTTCAGGGTGGGTTTGTACCCGGAGCTTCGTTATCTGGACGCCATGGGGAGCAATATGACAGAGATGGAAGTCGCCAACAACTTCATGCTTATCCACCTTTCTCTCGCCAGGTGTCAGTTGCGTCACTTCCGGCCTCAGCGCCTACCCAACCTGCACTTTCTTGACCTGAGCGACAATCACTTGATCAGCATCACGAGCTCCCAGATCCACGCGCTGCACGCGCCCAGACTGCGTGGCCTGAACCTCGCCAGGAACCCACTGACGGCGCTCTTCCCGCAACAGCTGCTGGTGGAGAAGGGATCGGAAGGACAGGGCATGCGTCAGGTCTTGTCTTTCAGCTCCCTGCTCCACCTACAGTTGTCCGGAGTGGTCATGAGTGACATCACAGTCACCACGCTGGCCATTTTCCCCGAGCTGGAGATGCTTAACCTGTCTTACTCAGGCCTGCAGCGCGTGAAGGGGGAGGGATTTCAGCCGCTGACGGAACTGCGCGTGCTGGACCTAAGAGGGTGCCCGATGTACGAAATTCCAAGACTCGTTTTCCACGATATGCACAAGCTGGACACGGTGTACGCCGACAACTTCAAGTTGTGCTGCCAGGCGACGCTGCCCCCGGGTTTCCCCAGCTTTGGATGTCACGCTCCTGAGGATTCCGTGTCGTCCTGCGAGGCGCTGCTGCGCTCTGACGTGTACCGCGTGTG
>BTPG01000003.1:99808615-99813615 GCA_036245525.1 Semisulcospira habei | reverse complement strand
AGAGGCGCAGAGATCGTTTGTAACCAAAACAGTCGAAGAAGACAGAAACCCTTCCTCTATCTGGACAGCACTTAATACGCTTACCAACAACAAGCGTAAACAGTGCAATACCATTCCGGAAAACCTCTCCGCTGAGGAGTTTAATAACCAATTTCTATCAGCCCCCAAAGACTTACTCAGTTCTCACAATCACAATCAGTTGATATATTCCACACCAGAAAAGCTAACCAAGTTCTGTAAGCAAAGATTGTCCTCAGATGATATTTTCGTCATCCATGATATTGCTGTACACGAGGTAGGCAAATACATTTCTATCCTAAAAAAGAAAACGTCTTCGGGCAGTCATGGTATCAATGGATATATCCTTGACCTGTCGCAACCATACATAGTGGAACCTCTTACATACGTTTATAACCTACGTATACAAAAAAAATGTCTTCCCAGTAGCTTTCAAAAAATCAAAAATAGTGCCTGTTCCAAAAGCAAACGATTCTTCTGAAATTAATAACTTTCGCCCCATTTCCCTTCTATCAGTTCTCTCGAAGCCTCTGGAAAAGCATGTTCACAAACATCTTCTGGAATTTCTTGAAAAAAGGTCCGTATTATATCATTCCCAGTCAGGTTTTCGTTCCAAGCATTCATGCCACACTGCACTCGTACGAATAGTGAATTCGTGGGTAAACAGCATAAATGATAATAAAATGGCTGGTGCTGTCTTCCTGGATCTAAGAAAAGCGTTTGATCTTATCGATCATACCATCATATTGAAAAAGCTAGCCACCTACTTAAACAAAAAGAGCCCCTCATCTCTTTCGTTCATGAACTCCTATCTTACAAAAAGAACACAAACAGTCTACGTCAATAGAAAACGTTCTTCTGAACAATGTGTGGAGTATGGAGTGCCCCAGGGGTCTATTTTAGGCCCACTACTGTTTTGTATCTTCGTTAACGATCTACCGTTACATGTAACGTGTACTGAGACTGAGTGTGACATGTTTGCCGACGACTCAACATTACATTCCGCTGGTAAAACTGTGCCTGAAATTGCAAATAATCTTCAAGAGAGTCTTCGTGAAGTCTATCGGTGGTGTAATGAAAATCGCATGCTTGTAAATCCCACAAAAATAAAAAGCATGTTTATCACAACCCGCCAGAAACATCAGCTCAAATCTCCATCACTCAACCTTTCGTTGGACTCCATCTCAGTTGAGCAGGTCAGTCAACACCGCCTGCTTGGAGTAATAATAGATGATGATCTAAGCTGGCATAACCACCTATATTATATGAGAAAACATTTGTCCAAAATGTTGTTTCTACTTTCAAAACTTAAAACGATCATTGACCTTAAGACGCGCAAACTATTTTTTTAATGCCTACATTAAACCACACATTGATTATGCCTCAACAATATGTGATGACTGCAGTAAAAATCACTTCAAGAAGATAAACTCATTATACAAGCGCGGTACTAAGCTTATCCTCCCTGATCCGTCTTTATCCACTGAACCCACGCTGCAGACACTCGGACTTTTCCCTCTGGTTAATCACCTCGCACTAAACAAATGTGTACTGATGCACAAAATTCTTAACGGGAAAGCTCCACCTTACTTATCTAGACTTTTATCGCCAACTGAAAAAGAAAAAAATACAGCACCTCCAGGAACAGTCTCTCTATAAAAAGGCCCCGTATAGACCTGTTCAAACACAGCCTGTCTTATTCAGGTGCTCTTTTATGGAATTCTCTTCCTCCCACTATTCAACAAACCACGTCCCTCTCTCTGTTTAAAAGTAGAGTACATGCTTACCTTTCTAAGACATCGTTATGCTGATCCTTTCTTCTTCTTTGTTTTTCGACATAATACGCTTCATGCTTTTTTTTTTCTTTTTTTTTTTCCCTCCATGTAGCCTCCAAATTGTTTGTTCAGTTTTCTAACTTGTCTTTGATAGTACTCAAAATATCATACCTACTTATATGTTATATAATTATGTGCGCACGTACGTGTGTATGTGTATGTACAAAAGTGCGCATGTGCACGAGTACATGTATATGTGTGTCTGTGTGCGTGTGTGTATGCGTGTGTGTGACGTTTATTATTAGTTAGTTTTTCTTGTTTGGTTGGTGTCAATTTTTTGTTTGTTTGTTTGTTTTGTTGTTTTGTTTTGAAAGTAGCTTAGCAAGGACAGATTGTAAGAAAGGCCTGCGCGCCTAATATCTCAATCTTTAAAAAATAAAGTTTCTTTCGTTCGTTTGTTCTCTCTCTCTCTCTCTCTCTCTCTCTCTCTCTCTCTCTCTCTCTCTCTCTCTCTCTCTCTCTCTCTCTCTCTCTCTCTTTCTCTCTCTCTCTCTCTCTCTCACTCTCTCTCTCTCTCTCTCTCTCTTTCTCTCTCTCTCTCTCTCTCTCTCTCTCTCTCTTTCTCTCTCTCTCTATCTCTCTCTCTCTCACTCTCTCTCTCTCTCTCTCTCTCTCTCTCTCTCTCTCTCTCTCTCTCTCTCTCTCTCTCTCTCTCTCTCTCTCTCTCTCTCTCTCTCTCTCTCTCTCTCTCTCTCTCTCTCTCTCTCTCTACTTTGTGTTGATATTTTGTTACCTGGTTCTTTAAACATTGTAAAGCCATGCGCGGACTATCGAAAAAAGGACAAAGATTCTGTATCGGTCAGCTCAATGTCTACCACCTAGCAAACAATGTTCAAGATGTCTGTGTTTATGTTAATTCCCCCGACTATTTTCACCTAATGGGTTTAACCGAAACTCGGTTGGCCTCCCACATCAGTATTGAAGCCATCACCATCCCAAATTATTCTATTATTAGGAGAGATCCGTCAGTCCAGGGTGAGACATGTGTAGCGGTATACATCCATCAATCAGTTCTACACATAACCCGCAGGAGACAAGACCTAGAAACGGATGATGTAGAATGTATTTAGGTAGAAATCAAACACACTAAATCCCCTCCTTTACTTGTCGGGTTTCTGTATCGAAACCCTGCAGCCACCTTTCAGTAGTACGATAGCTTTTTACACATGATCGATAAAACAGACATTCAGACTAAAGATGTTCTGCTTCTTGGAGATTTTAATATTGACTTTCTGAAACCTCATCCACCATGGGAGTGTACTACTACCTTAGTCGGTTTCCAACAAATGGTGACATCCCCCACGAGAATTACGACATCATCAGCCACGATTATAGACCATATCTATACCAACAAACCTCTCGCAGTTAGCAACACTCAAGTTGATAGTCTGAGTGTCAGCGACCACTATCCAGTTAGCTGTATATGGCTGTCAAAACTTCCAAAAATGAAAAAGCAAGGTCACACGTGCATCACTTATATATTATTTAAAAACTTTAATGAAATTGCTTTTTTGACTGATTTAGATAGAGCACAGTTCACGGACGTTTATAACGATAGCGATAACAAAGCATTAAACACCTGGTACCGCGTCTTTCTCTGTGTGCTGAATAAACACGCGCCCCTGAAGCAAAAGAGAGTTGAGTACGCCGCCTTACCACCCTGGCTAACTGCGAATATGATAGAGGCTATGGAACACGGACGAGCTAAAAAAACACAAAGCGTTTTGCTGAATACAAAACACAGCGTAATCGCGTAAAATCAATGGTTTTAGAAGCAAAAAAATTGTGCTTCAGTAAGGTAGTTAAGCAAAGTAAAGACTCCTCCACTGTATGGCGTGCCATAAATTTAGTAACCAAAGGTACTAATAAAAGTAGTGCGTCTTTACCACCCCACCTCACTGCAAACAGTTTTAACGACCATTTTGTCTCTGTGGCGGAATCACTAATGCCACTTTGAAATAACTCACATGAGTATATTTGTCAAGACAAATTACTAGACTACTGTAACCAGAAAAAATAAAAACAACGAACCTTTCATCATACCGCCTATAGCGGTTCATGAAGTGGGCAGATTAATTACCTCGATGGAAAATAAAAAGTCATCCGGGCCTGATGAGATCAGCTCAAAAATACTCAAGACATCTCTTCCATATATCGTTGAGAGTCTCACGTACATCTACAATCTCTGTATAAAACAAAACTGTTTTCCGGATGTATTTAAAGATGCAAAAGTAATCCCACTACCAAAATCAAAAGATCTAAGTGAAATTAATAATTTTCGTCCCATTTCATTACTACCAGTTTTGTCAAAGCCTTTAGAAAGGCATATTCATAAACATCTATCTAAATATTTAGAAAACCGAAATCTTATCCATTCATTGCAGTCAGGTTTCAGACCAGACAATTCCTGCCATACCGCGCTGATTAGGATGACAGACACCTGGTTAGCATCTATCAATGAATCCAAACTAACAGGTGTGTAGTCTTTTTAGACTTCCGTAAAGCATTTGATTTAGTAAACTATGATATATTGATAAAGAAAATTTCGTTATACACCAACAGCGCTGCCACGTTCTTCAACTCCTACTTGGATGACAGAAGACAAAAAGTCCTTCTTAATGGTACATATTCTAATCACCGCTTAGTCAAGCATGGCGTGCCCCAGTGCTCTATTTTAGGCCCTATTTTATTTTGTTTGTTCATTAACGACCTTCCGCTCACAATTAACGATCATAATGTTTCATGTGATATGTTCGCGGATGATGCTGCAATACACATGCCCGACGAGGATTTATCTATTACTGATACACGCCTACAAAGCGCACTACAAGACATTGACAGCTGGTGTAGTAACAATTCCATGATCCTAAACCCAGCGAAGACTGAATGTATGGTATTAAGTACCCGTCAAAAGCACCAGCTAGGCTCTCTCTCACTCAGCTTGTCTCTTCAAGGAAAACCCATCAGTCAAATAACAGAACATCGTCTTCTCAGTGTTACTGTAGATAACCAGTTTAAATGGCAGTGTCATAAATATTACTAACATATGCAACATAATATCAAAGAAACTTTACATTTTAGCCAAATTAAAATATATCACTGATGTAGAAACACGTAAACTGTTCTTTAACGCCCACATCAGGTCAC
>BTPG01000003.1:99803615-99806115 GCA_036245525.1 Semisulcospira habei | reverse complement strand
GATCTCTATAACTTAAAACACTATCACAGTACTTGTGCACCTGTCGAGACAAATATACTGTCGGACATTCTGCATCACGTGTGCAAGCCATTATTGACTGTTGTGTTAAGTTCAGACATTACTTCTGAAACGTGTGTTCCTGTACCATTTTATTTTATGTGCTTTTTTTTTTTTTTTCATTTTCTTTAAATTAAACTTCTAGTCTTCTAAGATGTCGAGTAGCTCATTACAATTTCACCGTTTTCACGTTAGACATCTAAATATCTATCATTTGCTGAATAAGATTCCCGATTTGACCATCCTTCTGACTCAACCCACCCCCTTTCACATTTTTGGAATCACAGAGTCGCGATTACATTCTGACATAAGTGATTTGTCCATTTCGATACCGGAGTTTTCTGAAATCCGGCGCGATCCTGTACGTCCTCAACAAACAGGATTAGCTGTCTATATTCATGATTATATTGAACACTTTACACGCAGAAGAACAGACCTGGAATCAGACTCTGTTGAAAGCGTGTGGGTTGAGGTAAAGACAAACAAATCGGCCTCTTTGCTTGTTGGATTTGTCTACAGAAATCCGTCTGCATCATTTGAGTAGTGTGACGATGTCTTACAAATGGCGGACACCGTTAACAATAGCAGCTCTGATATTTTACTGCTCGGAGACTTTAATATCAACATGTTTTCCCCACACCCTGCTTGGGAGTCTACTATTACTATGGTAGGCCTCAAGCAGCTTATCACATCCGCAACTAGAATTACGCAGTCGTCTGCCACTCTAATTGATCATGCGTACACTTCCAACAAGTCAAGGGTCCTTAGCTCTCGTGTTCTTCAAGTGGCGATTAGCGACCACTATCCTGTGTGCTATAGTTGGGCTCTGAAGGTGGACAAGCCATGTCGTAAAAGCCAGCATACCACTATTCATTACAGGTCGTTTAAACACTTCAATCGGGACGCGTTTCTCGCCGACCTGAGCGGAATCTCTTTTCAGTCAGTTTATAACTATGATATTCCTGAAGAAGCGTTGGCCGAATGGTACAGATTGTTCCTTGGTGTACTTGACAAGCATGCGCCACTACGTGAGAAAAGAGTCAAACACGAACAGTTACCTCAGTGGTTAAGTAAGGACATTAAAGACGCCATGGCCCTCCGAAATGACCTGAAGCGGAACAAAGATTATGCTGCCTTCCGCAAGCAGCGTAACCACGTAAAGTACATGGTGCTCGAGCCGAGAAAAAACACTTCCAGCGCTTTAAGGATAATAAAACTGATACCGTATCTGTCTGGCGAGCCCTCAAAGCCTTTACCAAATCACGACAAACGCCACCGTGTACTTCTATACCTGCTGATACTTTTAATCAACATTTCCTGTCTACTGCCGACTCACTTTTGAATAAAAGTACTAATAACCTAAACAAGCCGACTATTTCTGTAAAACTTAAACATTTTTGCGACGAGGGACTGGCGCCAAACGACTTTTTTAGTATTCCGTACTTAACTGTTTTCGACGTAGGCAAGTCTGTTAGTCAGCTGAAAAATAAACGCTCCCTTGGTCATGACGGCATTAATAGTTTCTTTTAAAAACTGTCTGTCCCCTATGTGGTTGAGTCTTTAACATTTATCTACAATTTTATAATCCAGCATGGTACTTTCCCAAGAAACTGGAAAATAGCTAAAGTCATTCCGCTGCCTAAAACTAAAGACCTCACTGACCCCAACAAATTCAGGCCAATTTCACTTTTATCAACTTTGTCAAAGCCGATAGAAAAACATGTCCACAGGTACCTGAGTCACTTTCTGGAGACACATAACTTGATTTATCCGTTACAGTCAGGCTTCAGACCCCGCCACTCTTGTCACACGGCTCTGTCTCATCTGACCAATACCTGGCTAACTTCAATAAACAATGCTGAAATAACCGGGGTGGTATTTTTAGATTTTTTTTTTTAAAGCTTTTGACTTTGTCAACCATGAACTGTTGCTGCAGAAGCTGTTGGCATACCACATAGACACAGATTCCGCCTCCTTCTTTAAATCTTATCTAAGCAATAGATCTCAGTATGTTTTTGTCAACGTAAGCGTTCCTCCGAAGGTGTCATTAAGCATGGAGTACCCCAGGGATCTATTTTAGGCCCTCTCTTGTTTTTAATTTTTATTAATGACTTGCCTATGTGTATCTCACAATCAAATGTGCGATGCAATTTGTTTGCAGATGACGCTACTCTCAACGTGTCGTCGGCAAAAATATCTACAATTAATTCTTCTTTGCAACATAGTCTATTAGACGTCTCAAATTTGTGCCGAGACAAATACATGATACCTAACCCATTTAAAACAGTGCATGTTAATCACTACACGTCAAAAGCACCAGCTAAACCCACCGCCACTTATCCTTTTCCTTAACTGTGAGCCGATTAAACAGGTTAAGGAACGCTGGCTGTTAGGCGTCATTATAGATGATCAATTGACATGGCATGCACATGTAAACAGTGTG
>BTPG01000003.1:99711115-99798615 GCA_036245525.1 Semisulcospira habei | reverse complement strand
ACTCTCCAGCGCATCCAGAACAATGCTGCCCGCCTCGTCCTCAGAAAGAAAAAATCCGACAACATCACACCCCTGCTCAAACTTCTTCACTGGCTTCCCATCCCACAGCGTATCCAATACAAGATTCTGTCTCTCTGCTACAAATCCCTGAACAACTGCGCTCCTGCCTATCTTTCCAACTTACTTCACCCCTACACTCCTTACCGCTCCCTCCGCTCCGCCTCCGACCCTCTCCGTCTCCACATCCCCCGCACCAAACTCAGCACTTTCGGCCCTCGCGCCTACTCAGTTTATGGTCCATCCACCTGGAACACTCTCCCACTCTCTCTCCGTCAGAAAGACTCTCTCTCCTCCTTTCAGTCCGCCCTCAAAACTCACCTCTTTCAACAGTTCTAGCACTATATCACCACACTCCGCACAAAAGATGACTGTCGCAATATATTTCACCATTTGTTGTACGTGAGTCGTCTAAAGCGTGCGCATGCGTGCGCGAGTTGTGAGTGCGCGCTTAGAGTTATAATTATTATAAGATAATCACATTATAAATACCGTAATTATTATTATTATTATTTTTATCCGAATCAGTATAATATTTCAGTTTTGATAAGATAAAGAGATTTTTTTTGGCTACTATTTTGCATAAGGCGTTTGTATGAGCTTGCCATTTTAGCTGACTGTCGATTGTAATCCCTAGTATGTGATGTTCATTTACCTGTTCTACCCGACTACCTTTAAGTGAAAGTTTAAGTAATTGAGGCGTTATCTACTGTTTTTGACGCGTGGTGACTACCATCGATTTCGTTTTGACTGGATGAACAACCATAGAACTGTGTATACACCAAGCTGATATGACATGAACACTTTGTTGTAAATTGTTGGAAAATACATGTATATCTTTACTAGTGGTATGAACTGAGGTGTCGTCAGCAAAAAAAGGTCGCATTGTACATCTTGGAAAGTAATATGTAGAGGCAAATCGTTAATAAATAAGCAAAACAGCAAGGGGCCAAGTACAGGCGCACCGAAACTTACATCTGTAAGAGATGAGTATGAGCCATGAATATGAACCTTTTGTTTTCTTTTAGTAAGGTAAGATGTGAAAAAAGCAACTGCGTCTCCATTATTAAGGTATTAGTCTGTAGAATGATCTCCGACTCCAAACGTAAATACCTTCAAAACTAAATCCTGGAATCCACTTCTTCCAAAACCCTCTACGCTACCATGAACACACTCCTAGGCATTTCTAAAGACTCTCCTCTCCCAACACACACAGCAAAGAAGAACTCCCATCCGCTTTTCCACCTATTTTTCCGACAAAATCAAAACTCTGCGCAACACACTCGACACTCTGCCTTCTCCGCCTTGCCCTCCCGACACCCCCTTTTCCGGCACCCCTCTCTCGTCCTTCCGGCCCGTCTCTCAGGACGAAGTCCTCAAGACCATAAAGTCCATGCCTCTCAAAACCTGCAAACTCGACCCTCTCCAAGGTTCTCTCTACCGGGACGGCCTTCCAAAACTTCTGCCCTTCATTACCGACATCATCAACACATCTCTAGAGAACGGCACAGTCCCTGATATCTTCAAGTCCGCCATCGTCCGTCCTCTCCTCAAAAAAACACAACCTCGACCCAAACGAACTCAAAAACTATCGCCCAGTCTCCAATCTCTCTTTCCTGTCCAAGCTTTTTGAGAAGGTCGTTCTCAACCAACTCAACCTCCACCTCGCCGACAACAACCTCCTCAGTTCCTTCCAGTCTGCCTATCGCAAACATCACAGCACTAAAACAGCCCTTCTACATATCTTAAACGACCTGCTTCTCTCGTCCAACTCGGGCAACATCTCACTTCTTATGCTACTCGACTTCTGTGCCGACCACTCTATCCTCCTCCACCGCCTTCAACACTCCTCTGGCATCACTGACTCTGCTCACTCCTGGTTTCTCTCCTACCTCTCCGACAGGCAACAGTCCGTCACCATCGACGGCATCTCCTCCAACCCACTCACACTCTCCTGCGGAGTTCCACAGGGGTCCGTCCTGGGCCCGGTCCTTTTCACACTCTACACGTCCCCACTGTCCAACATCATCCAGTCTCACAACATACACCACAACCTCTACACCGACGACTCAAAACTACTAGACAAAGACAAACTCGACAACACTCAGTCACTACTAACTCGCACGGCTGACTGCTACGAAGACGTGAAAAACTGGATGACAGCAAACAAGCTTAAACTGAATGACGACAAAACAGAAGCGATGCTGATAGGCACTCGCCAGAAACTTTCCCAGCTCCCTCCCTCTCTCCACCTTCAACTCGACAGCACCCCCATCTCCCTCTCTGACTCGGCCAAAAACCTCGGCGTTATCCTCGATTTATCACTTTCCACGACCAGTTTTGTCTCCGCCACGGCCTAGGCATGCTACTTCCACCTCCGCCAGATCAGAAAATACCTCACTACCGAAGCTGCCACCAAACTTGCTGTCTCTCTCATCCTTTCTCGAATCGACTACTGCAACTCTCTCCTTTCCGGCATCCCTCACTCCACAATCTTCACTCTCCAGCGAGTCCAGAACAATGCTGCCCGCCTCGTCCTCAGAAAGAAAAAACCGACCACATCACTCTCCTGCTCAAACTCCTTCACTGGCTTCCCATCCCCCAACGCATCCAATACAAGATTCTGTCTCTCTGCTACAAATCCCTGAACAACTGCGCTCCTGCCTATCTCTCAAACTTACTTCACCCCTACACCCCCGCCCGCTCACTCCGCTCCGCATCTGACCCTCTCCTCCTCCACATCCCCCGCACCAAACTCAGCACTTTCGGCCCCCGCTCCTTCTCAGTATACGGTCCATCCACCTGGAACACTCTCCCACTCTCTCTCCGTCAGAAACACTCTCTCTCCTTCTTCCAGTCCGCCCTCAAAACTCACCTCTTTGAACAGTTCTAGCACTATACCACCACACTCCCCACCCCAAGCTGACTGTCGTAATGTATTTCACTATTTGTGGTACGTGAGTCGTTGTCTAAAGCGTGCGCATGCGTGCGTGAGTTGTGAGTGCGCGCTTAGAGTTATAATTATTATAAGATAAGTGCATTATAAATACCGTAATTATTATTATTATTATTATTATTATTATTATTATTATTATTATTATTATTATTTGTGAAGCTTTTCAGTCAGAATAGTCAATATGCAGTCAATCAGATCAAATGCCTTCTTAAAATCTAGATAGACTACTCCTGTTAACTGTGACTTATTATTCCCCTCGAGCCATGTGTCAACAAGTCGTGTAAGTGCCGTGTGGCAAGAATGCTGCGGGGGAAATCTGGATTGCAAAGGGTGGAGGAGCTTACGGTCTTCTAGGTAAGCAATCAGGTGTTTATGAACGTGCCTTTCCAGTGGTTTAGACAAACAGATAATAAAGAAATAGGCAGATAGTTATTATGGTCAGAACGATCTTTTGTTTTTGGAAGTGGAATTACTTTCACATATTTAAGTTGATTAGGAAAAGTGTTATGCTGGATACAGAGATTATAAATGTTAGTTAAGGATTCTACAATGTATAGGAGAGACAGTTTAAGTATGTTTGGGCTGATTTCATCAGGCCCAGAGGACTTTTAATTTTTTTATTTGGAAGTTACTTATGAGTAAACCCACTTCATGAACTGAGAGAGAGAGAGAGAGAGAGAGAGAGAGAGAGAGAGAGAGAGAGAGAGAGAGAGAGAGAGAGAGAGAGAGAGAGAGAGAGAGAGAGAGAGAGAGAGAGAGAGAGAGAGAGAGAGAGAGAGAGAGAGAGAGAGAGAGAGAGAGAGAAATGAAATGAAATGAAACTTTATTATTTTCCAAGGATAAATGATTAGGCCATAGACCTGTTTTCAATCATGTCCTTGCTCACGCATACATCATCACACACACACACACACACACACACACACATCGTCACATCCCCTAGAGAGAGAGAGAGAGAGAGAGAGAGAGAGAGAGAGAGAGAGAGAGAGAGAGAGAGAGAGAGAGAGAGAGAGAGAACAATGAACAATGAACAATGAACAATGAACATTTATTTTATAACGGTAAAAGTATTTGCTAACAGGACCAATTTTCAAACTTGCCGTTACTACCATTAAGCTAAGAACTACCATTGAACACTATCACAAACAAAAACAACAGTTTCACATGAAAGTAAATAAAAGCTCACAGGCACAAACACTCTGTACATCACACACACACACACACTTTACACCACACACATACACACAAAGACACACGCACTTACTGCAACACACGCAAACACACACACAAACACACCAACGCACACACACTACACAGCACGCATACACACACACTCACACGAACCCCCCCCCCCCCCCTCTCCCCGAGAGGAACAATGAGGTGCAATTTCCCTAGAATGAGAAAAAAAATCACAGTCATACAACGCACATACAAAAATTAAGCAAAATACACATGCACGTAAAAACAAGAAAATTGAAAGAAATACAGAATCAAGCCTAACGACAAATGAAACTATATACATGTATACCACACACATATGACTATGCACACATACGCACAAACACAAACATGTATACTCACGCGCGCACTCACACATACACATGCAATCATGCATACACACGCATGGATACACACACACGCACGCACACACACACACACACACACACACACACACACACACACACACACACACACACACACACACACATGATGTAAATGAAAAGAAAATGCATGCAAAGAACATTGAAACACCCAAAGTTGAAAAGGTGGGAAATCAAAATGCACATAATAGACCCCCCCCCCCCCCCCAAAAAAAAAAAAAAAAAAAAAAAAAAAAAAGTAAATTTGAAAAAAAAGGAGAAAAAAAATTAAAGATATAAATAAATAAATAAATAAATAAATAAATTAAAAATTTTTAACACAAACTAGAGAGAAGATGTGGGGCTTTAACCCCACCCCTCCCCCATTCAATTAATTATTGTAATTAACTAGCCATTCGGACACCCCCCCCCCCCCCCCGCCAACAATACAATCAATGCCTTTATTACCTAGCTGTACTAGTTGCATACTGGAAATAATTCAAATCAGCATTTTTTATCAGCTGTCAACCCGATTTTATTAAGGCAGATCCTCCACTCCACCAAAATAATTAATGCTGTCATTGACTTCTTTAGACAAAGGCTAATTAATCAATCAATGCTGCCACAGTGAGCTTATATTTTGAATACGATCGTACACAACACTCTCTTCACAGCTCTCCGTGCGTGTTTGGTGTCTTCACTTTGCTTGTTCACTACACAAAAAGGACACACACCGGCTGTTATTAAAAACAAACAAGGCTGCCAAACCCCGCCTATTCAAAGTGTCGAGTATGTTAGAGTTAAGAATGTGGTAAGATCGTATGCGACACACGCGGCATACATTGTAGAGACACAAGTAACATGTGCCGCACAGACATACGCGGCTTATGCGACACACACACAGCAAGAGAAAACAAAAGCTAATTAAACTACCAACGATTACAACACAGTCAGTATATAGTACTGAATACCTAGTCAAGCCGTCACGCGTCACCGGTTTTATAGCGCACACGGCCCAGCCAGTGTATGTAAGAACAGTCAGTTGGCTAATTTTGGCTCAGCATAGGTGAAAACTCTTTCTCGCGCCCTGTTCGCACAGGGAAGATCATTCTCTATTTTAAAACAATCACCTAATGGCCCAATCTGTCCCCCAAAGGCCCAATCTGTCCCCCAAAGGCCCATTTGGTCCCCATCAAAAGAAGGGGGGGGGGGGGCAGTTTTGCAGTTTAGAATGTTCCAAAGCACGTGTTCGCTGATGCAATCGTCTGCAAATAGCGTAGTATGTATGTAGCGGGCTTACAGTATTGAATAGACTCGTCTATCACATTACGAGATACACCTTTCACGTCTACTGAGGTATGAATAGATTTATGTTATACCTTTCATGCCCGGGGTACTACTTTCCCAGCAAAAGTGTTATTACGCAGTTACCACCTGCAATCATCAAAGCCTCACACATACAGTGTGGTGTGTATTCATAACCCATATAAAACCAAGCCTTGAATCAGACACAATGTTTGAGTTGATTTTATTTACAGAAACCACTCTGCACCAAATGTATGGCTTGATGATTTTACTGTTACTCTTACATAGACTATAATCAGAATAAAACTAAATGATTACTGAGGCCTTTTAATACACCCAGTTTATTAAAAGAAAATAATACATTACGTACAGACACGGCGATCTCTGTACCTCTCTGTGCGAAGCTAGGCATAGCTGTCACAATGACACGTTCCGCTCCACCGTTTAGGAGCCTAAACGCAACAACATACAGGTACACAAGTCAGCTATTGAAATACTGTTAGTCTCAGGCTTAGTCAGGAACTACCCAACATCTTACTTTCTTCATCTGAGTATGTAAATAAAACAGTTTTTTTTTTGTGTGTGTGTGCAAAAGGCTTAGATTCACAAGATTTTTTTCAGAGTCAGATCCACAAGAGCCCTTCTTTCACAAGATTTCATACATTTAATTAACTAGCTTTAAATACATAAAATATCCTATCTGTGTTTGGGTTCTGCTTTGGTCAGGAGGTCTAATCGCTGGAAAAGTGATGTAGGATAGTATGCACAAACTATTCTGTCTTCACTTGTGCCGCGGTTCGTTTCTCAGCCTTGGCGTCCAGTTGTCAGGCCACCCCCCCCCCCCCCCCCATGAGGGTTCTCACAGGAAAGATGAACGCATGACCCACAAGGGTTATAGCTCCCCTCCATAGGGGGGTGAATGCGTAAATAGCCCGGGCTACATCGTATCCTGTGAGAGCAGGTGGGGAAGGTCAAAGCAGCCCTTTTATCATTTTTCTTTCTCTATTTTATTTTCTATTTTGTCATATTTTCAATTTTTTATCTATTTTAAAAAAATTAATGCTAAATTTAATTAACCCTGGTCAGACTAGCCACTTTTCAACTCTTTTTTTATTATTATTAAGACATGCAAAATCTACACATTACAGCTACTGGTAGGTCTTACAATAACTGAGTGGGGTAAACGTAAAAACTTACTGTTCTTATAGCTGAGTTGGAAGTAAACTTAGGAAGTTACTGTTGATGTGACTTTCTAGAATAACATGATTTTACTTACCAACTAACTTCAAAGTTATCTACAACTTGCAGGTAACTTTGAAGTTAGTTTCATAAGTTCTTTAAAGTGACTTAATACAAGTTATTACATGACCTAAACATAAGAACTTGTAAGTGACCCAAGTCATTAAGACACTCGGACAGATTTCCCAAGTTACAAGGACAATAAAAAAAACTATTTTTCTCAGTAGTACTCTGGTGGTGGGGCGGATGGCATCAAATAAGCAGACGTGAAAGGCATGACATCTCTTTGCGAAGAGTATGACAAAAATAATGGATTACCAAAACCTATTGTCAATTGCTTATAAGTCCTTGAACCTTTTTAATAGTTTATTCTATGCCTATCTTTTTCAATTCCTCTAAAAAAGATTTTTTTAGTTCTTCAACATTCACGGGTTGACTACGCACCTTATTCTGTATTTCAGATTTTTGTTGTTTGTAATTGACCAAATCATCCTGCACTCTCTTAAATTCATGATCATCAATTTTATTATCATCTAAAGCCTTACTGATAATAAGTTTCATACTGCTCAGCTTAGCTCCAGCGAGCATACTCAATGCTTCATGCTTCTGCAGCTTTGTATGAAATCTTTTGTTGAGGGCTTCCAAACCAAAGCATGCCAGGCCTGTGGCAGCACCAACTCCTTCAATAGCAATTCCTATGACGCTTCCCACTCCCGTCGCAAACAGAGGTAAACCACCGACAGATAATCCAGCTGAAACCACACCCACAGCCATTGATGTGTTGTGTACAGAATTAAAACCCGTTTTATATCGTCTTTTGCACCTGGAGTATTTTGCCTGTTCTCCTTCCAAATACTTCAACGCTTCTGTAATATTCATTAATTGGAATGAGTCTGCCTGTAATCTTTCATTATGCACAATAGGCTCAAGCGGTTCAGGTGGTATTTGCAGATACAAGTTCACCATTTTTTAAGACAAATATTTTGTTTATTATTTAATCAGCGAATTTATTTTTCAACTCTTCAAAGGTATACAATTTGCTAACATAATAAAAAGAAATAAGATCTGTGTGTTCCAGTTTAATGTAAGTTAGATTAACTAAAGTTGTTTTATCGATGACTATTTTAACAGCAGTATTACTACTCGATACGTCTATATCTACGCCTTTCCTAATAGCTATAATGACCTTTGTTGACTCTTTTACTGTGTCATCCCATGTAAGTTTGATTCCCTGTGCAATATCTGTTTCTTTTACAGAATTCACAGACCTCATGAGATTTTCAAAAACTATTGTGGCTTCTCTAGCCATGGTAAAGCTATCTGGTACAAACACAGATACCTTCGTTTTTAATACTCCTGCAGTTTTAGTTTTTCTCTTCTACTACTGATGCCTACGAAATAGCTCAGAACAAGGCTCACAAGTAACAGCCCAGAGTTAATAACGTTCCTAAACATTAAGGGACCTTCATCAGTAAAAAATATCTAAGGATTAATAAATTTAAACTTTATATCCCAATAAATTGCAGATGCAGCAGGCTCAGGTGGACCAGGAGCAGAAAAACTACCCACTTATTATTCAAATGTTTAAAGACATAGAGCGCATTATGCTGAGGAATAGTCTGAACAGTAACATCACGAAGTTGACCAAGTTTATGAAACTGTCTCCCAGTATTGTCTTTTACGTCATCGATTAGCTTCCGCTTGTACAATCCATTGGAATCAAGTTCAAGGCCATATACCTCTCCTACCTCTCCTTTTTCATCAAAACAGCCACACATCATCCAAATCTTTCAACTCTATTACCGGACAGGCAACTGGTGTAATTCTCGGCTTTGGACCAAGACTGCTCATTTTTATAACAAAAATAAAATTTATTTAACTTCCAATACAACAGTAAAATCATGCATCTGAACTTGTTTACCATCCTGATTAGTTACTGACAAACACAGTGATTCAAACAAATTGGAACCTAATTTTTTTAACTGCAAATTAGGAAATCTAGCAACCACACTTTCACAATACGGGACGGTTCCAGTCGGCAAGCATCTTAACAAAGATGAAGGCTTTCCATTGTGTACATTTTCAGTCATGTTCAGTTCTTTTAAATAAACATATAGCAATGTGTGTACTGACAAATGAACAGGCTATCTTCTAGTTATTTTATCTCCAACTGTTGTAGGTAACCAACCCTCAATATTAGCAGTTCCAAAACCCAATGCCCATTTCTCATTCTTAGAAGTTATATGTCTGCCTATTAAACCAAGCAAATATGCAAGTTCACTTGAAATTATAGGCTGACTACCTACAGGAAAATCTAATGTAACACATAAGTTGGCCGGATTTAAAGTTGCTTTAATTTTTAATTTACTTTGAAACCATTCAGCTAAAGTACAAAAGTCATAATACCCTGATGGTATAAAGTGTGTTTTAGTGCCCAAGCCACTATTACCAGCATTGATATAACTTACATGAAAACTTGTATCATCTTTTACATTAAACCACTTTACAGTGTAGAACATTTCATGGATAGCTACAGCCTTACTGCCATCACGATTATCAATCCCATTAGTTAGCCACACTGGTTTGCTTGTGTCACAATTTGTTAACGTTATAAACATTTTTATTATCACATAAAAAAGCATAATGGAATTTAAATCACCAACAATTGCCGCTGTAAATGCGTTTCAATTTAACCTAGATGCAAAGTACAATGTCGCACCAACTTATGACCAGAAAATAATTCAACTAAATCAGCTCGATATAGCTTTGTCCGAAGGTGATTTATTTCAAGTGAAAGTGCCGAATCCATATGATCATTACCTAAACCCTCCAATTACAGATGATGCAACTGCAAGAAAGTGGTCCTCAAGCCCACTACAGATGTTTCAAAACCAACTTAACTTTGCTATACTACGTTCAACTACAGGCTGTGGCATTTCTTTTACAGACCATTTGAATCACCCAAACAAACTGATTAAGTCTGTCTATCGTTTCCACACGTATAACCAGCTTAGAAGAATACTGTCAGAACTCCATACACCACTGCCTACTGAATCCAGTTTTAACCCGTTTAACAATCCCATGGATTTGAAAGCATTTGAACGCATCTGTAATGAATTTAACATTAGTACAAAGTATGACTTTACACAAAAACTTGATGATCACAAAGGCATGGGTACATTGTATTATGCTATGAGTCACAGACAATACCCTCAAGATTACTGGCCTCCCTACTCTTCATTCTCATCAAAATCTGAAGTGTGGTTAGGCTCAATTGAACAAAAACAGTCTAATGCCTGAACCACATTTGTCTTAGATAAGAGTGACGGGTTTTCTCAAGCAGGAGTCGAACGCATTAATGAGTCTATCAGAACGTTTGTGTGGTGTATACTAGGAGCACAAGCTCAAACAAAGTCAAATATTTTAAACGCCAGTGGGAAATTTGAAGCACAAAAACAGTTTCTTGCAAACCTTGAAGATTCAATTAATTCAGTAGTAGATCTCCCATCAAGCATACAACACTACCAAGACGTTTTCAGATATGCTAGATTGAACGTTGACTTTGTAGTTGGCATCGGGTTATACATGTTACCATCTGACCTTCAACTTCAAATGGGGACAATGACAACTTATAATAATGAAATAGTTGTTGCTGGGCGTGATCAAAAATTAGGACTCAAACAATCTGTAAACTTGAGCCCAACAACCACACACATACAACCATTAAAACCATTAATATCACTAGTAACGTTAGTAACATCATCATTACCCATAGAGGCAGTAACGCCAGTAATGTCAGTAAAAGCCCCAGCATTGGCACTGACACCTGCACCGGCACCAGCACCAGCACAGCCAGTAACACCAGCACCAAACATACATGAGTCAGAAAGAACTGCATTGGTAACTGGCCTTACTGGAGTAGGAATATTACTTCTTTACCTGTTTCATTAAATAACCCACTATTAACCCTCCTACTGTCACCAAAAAGACCCACACATGCTCCGCCATAAACCCTACTACCTTTGCTGCTGTACTGATCAGCCAACTGACAACACTCCTATTATGCCAGGCAAAGCATCCATTGCTTTTACTGCCAATTTTTGAAGCAAGTCTGATATATGAGACAACTGTTTTTTTTTACCCATGCCTGTAAATCTTTTGGGTCTGATGGAACTGGAGGAGCTGGAGGGGCAGGTGGAGCTGGACTGCTACCACCACCTGTTACAGCTAACACTACAGTACTAATAATAAATCCAATAGCAGTAATTAAACTTGCAATAGTGATACCCTGCTCTCTGAAAAGTGTTTTCAATCTCTCAGCCAAAGTTGTGTCTTCGTGAAGTATTTTCTGAATAGTTTCTCTAACCCTGTTGACCTGTGTTTTCAGTTTTTCTTTTCCTATTTCAATCACTTCTAGCTGTGCAGATCTTTCTATCTGTAAATCATTTAATCTGTGTTGTATTCTTTCTTTGATTTCTGTGTCATAATTCTCATGATCAGCTTTAGCTAATTTTTCTTTTTCTCTTTCAATGTGATTATCAAGCTCGCCTAGTTTGACTACATTATTTACAAGCTCACCTCTTATTGACTGCAATGTTTTATCCAAGCCCACTAACTCCCGCATTGTCAAAGGAGCGTCTTCTATTGTTTTCATAACCTCATTTATTTGCCCTTCCGTAAATGAAGTTTCGTGTATTACCTTGTCTGCTAATTCTGGAAGCCATTTTACTTCACTCATTTCAATTTCTTGACCAGTTGGCAATCTTGTTTGTACGTCATGAAGGGTACTAGCAAGTCGCGGTGGTAACTTTTTACTACCAACACCAAGGTAACGCTGCAGTGCTGCCTCACCACCAACATCAGTTTTGATTGTACTTAAAGCTCTAAACTTTGCAGGATCTTTTTTTTTATAAGTTAATTGTACTTTACTTTTGTCTGTATTTACAAATAAGTGACGTTTGTCAAGTTCAAACTGATTAGGATCTATTACATCTGGATGGTCACCAACATGATCATAAAATGAGTTTACTTTGTCTGTTAGCAGTTCATGATATACACTAGAAGTTTTCACCATTCTAGTCATATCTGTTGCACTAGTATCATAGTCATCTATGGCATCCATTTCAAAATCTTCATAGTTAAATCCTCCCGCTGCCATTCTTTTTATTAATTTATTTTTTTTTTTATTTGAGTATAATAAAATAACACAGTCTTATGGATCAAATTTAGACCCATATAGAAAACTACGTGAGCCTCTCAGTGTTAAGGGCATTCGGCAATCAATTGTCGTCACTAACAATCCTAGCTCCATAGATCAAAACCAAACTCTTACTGTAAAGTTTTTAAACCTAGTTCCCAATGACATTATTGTTCCTGGTACTGCAAGCCTTGCTTTTAATATTGAACTTTCATCAGACACAGATGACAAGAACACTAGTTGACAACCTAGGCAGAGCAATTATTAAGACTATTAAAGTTAAACTTGAAGGCCAGGAAGTGTTTAGTCTTGATGATGCTGATGTATTCTACTGTTACAAAGATCTGTGGCTTACACGAGAAGAAAGAGAAGACCGTATTTACCAAGGCATACAGTCTGATAATGTTGCCAAACTCAGAATCAATGCATCAGATAAATCAACAACAGAAGCCAAGGACATTATTGTGGCAGAAACATATGGAAATATATTTTGCATTCCACTTGAATTTGAAACCCTAACAGCACATTTACCTTATTACCAAAGAGCACTGAATGACCATCTTAGTTTTGAACTAATTTTCAATGACTACCCTAAAGTTATTAAATCAGCTGACACAGACGCAACATACAAGATCTCTAACATCTCCTTGGAATATGAAATTTTCACACATTCTCATCTAGCTACCCTCATTCAAAATCAGTACCAGTCGAGACTGCCGATTTATTATGATCGTGTCATAAGGTACAGTTTGATTGATAAAGACAAAAGCGACCCAATGTGGAACATCAACTTAAACACACCTGCTAGGTCACTGAAAGGCATTCTTATGTTGTTTGTTAAACCAGCGAGTCCATACGGACGGGATTCAGAAACATTTTACAATCCAAAGATTACTAATTTGTCTTGTACTATTGAAGGCCATCATAATCAAGTATATGCTTCGGGTATGCTACCTTACCAGCACTCTGACGAGATCACAAACTATTTTGCAGGTGGAAGGCTTAGAGAAAAACCAGCAAACATGGCATCTAAAGATCTGCATCTGTATGACGTAAGAATTGGCTCAATACCTGACAGACAAGTATGCACTTTGGCTAGACCTGCATAGTACAGATGATGACTACCTACATGGGTCAGGCCATACTGTTGAAAACAGCAGGGACGGAATTATAATTCTGATCCAAAAAAAGACTGAAACTGCTGGAGCAATAAATATATATTTGTGTCTGATTTATGATGCACAACTCAATATTGCAGAGAGCAGACTAAGCGGGCATATATATTAAAATTATATTCTATATTAAAATGAACTTGATGACACTTGACCCACACTGTGGTTTGTTTTGTGGTGCCACAGGATGCGGGAAAACTGAATTTGTTCTTAACCTCTTACAAACAAGAAACATCTGTCATTTCGAAAACATTGTGATATTTTGTCCAATGATCAAACACAACAAAGCTTATCACAACCATTTATTCATTTGGACTGATCATAACATTTATTTAGTCGACCCTGAGAAAAAAAAAAAATGAATGACTACATGCAGTATTTTTACAAGCAATTTGAAGGACAGTCAACTTTGTTTATTGTTGATGATTGCCCTGCAGAGAAGGATATTGTTAAGAAGAGAAACAAACTGGCAGAAATTGCTTTTAGTGGCAGACATGCAAATATCAGTGTATGGATTCTCACTCAAAAATATAATGCTGTACTAAAAGATTTTTGTGAGCAGTTAAAGTTTATCTGTTTGTTTTACTGTAAGGATCATGACAGCTTTGAAGACTGTCTCAGAGAGAATGATGTCATCCCAAATAAGCATGAACGAGATGATGTAAAAAACAAACTGAAATCAACTAAGCATCTAAAGCTTATTTTAAAGACAGATCAGCCCACAGGGTATGGGTTAGTGAATTAATTTAGCCTTTTATTTTGTCCATAAAAATGGCAGACGGACAAACCATGCAAACAGAGCAAACTGTTGATGTCATTGACTGCTTCAGACATGTTCTACACTTTACTGACTTAATAACATCTCCCAAACAGCCTGACATAAGACTCTCAGTACCAGCGGTGATATATTTGTCATATAATGTGACTTTGGATTATGTTGATGAACATTCAGTCATGGAGTGTATGACTGTAGATAATAGAACAAATACCTTTAAAGTTAATGATGCAAGCTACAGCTGGATTGATCCTCTGGGTTATAACATATTTAAACAACTATGTAAACTAAATGTTCATATTGAATGTGTTACAGTTAATAAAATGGTATTACACATACATAGAGAGCAGTAATTTTTGTCTATTTATTATTTTGTCTGACAAATAAAAATGATGGACAATGCCCAAAGCTCGTCCGGCTTACGAAACATGTTTCACACAACAGACTTGTCTATATCCAACACTTACAGTGTCTATGAATCGATAGAAAGGTCTTTTTCTGTCATACAAGATAATCTTCTTTCTGGTAGTGTAAAGATTCAGATTGTTGTGAAAATAGAATTTACCAGGGTAGATGGTGAAGTGATTGTATCATATATCTCAACAAGACAACACACAGTTAATTCTAGAAGAGAAATGGAAAAAGTGTTTAGAGAAAGACTGTTGCCTGACATTCTCAAAGCAATCGACAGAGCAAAAATGCAGGGGTCTGGTTGGCATGAAGGTCGTGTACATGAACTACAACTGAAGCAGTCAAGATATCATCCTATATTAGGTAAATCATGGCTGCCACGACCAACTGAGGTAGCAAACAAAAAGGCTGTAGTCAATATTCAGAATAATAATAATTTGTGTTTTATGTGGTGTGTGCTTGCTAAACTACACTTTGTAAAAACAAAACCTAAGCGTGTTTCTAACTATACCAAATTTGTAAATGAACTCAACTTCCATGGTATAGATTTTCTTGTTAAGGTAGAGGACATAGACTTGTTTGAAAAGCTAAATCCTGGGATATCTGTGAATGTGTATGTGTGGGATAATGAGTCTGAAAACAAATTAGAACCAATTAGAGTATCACCAATTGCCCCAACCTATGATCAGTCAGAAGATAAGCATGTTGACATGTTACTAATAAGCTCTGGCTCAGGTGATAACTTTCATTACACAATTATTAGGAGTATGTCACGTCTAATTCATGGGCATACAACAAAACACAAGTGTAAACAGGAATTTTGTAAAAAGTGTTTACAGAGGTTTTCCTCTATTGAAGTAGCACACAAACATGTTAAACATTGTAGGTGACCTGATGACATTCAAACAGTACTTAGGTATCCAGATCCTGGTAGTAAGGTTTATTTTAAAAACCATGGGAATCAGCAAAAGCTGCCGTTTGTAGTGTGTGCTGATTTTGAATCATTGGTGATTGCCATGACCAGTACTTGAAAGCTCACGTTTGCTTGCTAGCAGACGTATTCGAAAGTTATCGTGAAAAGGGTTTGTTGCACTACAGTCTTGACCCAGCTTGCTACATAACTAGTCCTGGCATGACATGGGATGCATTTTTTAAATCCAGCAAGATATCTATAGAACTGATGTCTGATCATACAATGGGTGAAATGGTGGAACGTGGATTGAGGGGAGGCATAAGTATAGCCGCAAACAATTATGCCAAAGCCAACAACTAATATCTTGATGACTTTGACCCCTCGAGGTCAAGGTCATTCATCACGTATTTGGACGCTAACAATTTGTATGGCTTTGCGATGTGTGAATTATTGCCCTTGAAAAACATTCGTCTACATGATTTGTCACAATGTGATATAACAAAATTAACAAATGAAATTATGAATTATGATCAGAATCACAAAAAGGGTTGGATCTTTGAAGTCGACCTGGAGTACCCACACTATCTACATGATTACCACAATGATTATCCATTAGCAGTTGAGAAAATGAGTTTGACAGGGAAAAATGAAGACACCAAACTTGTGCCAAATTTGAATGACAAATTCAATTACGTTTGTCACTATCGATTGCTGCAGTTTTACATCAGACATGGGTTAATACTAAAAAAAAGTTCACAGATGTATTAAATTTGATCAAAGTGCTTTCATGAAAGATTACATAATGAAAAACACAACCCTTCGTGCGATGGATGGAAACAATGCATTTGACAAAGACTTCTTTAAGCTTAGGAACAATGCCTGTTTTGGAAAGACGATGGAAAATCCTCATCACCGCAAAGATGTGAGACTGGTTACGACTGAATCAGGTGCAATTAAACTTATGTGTAAGCCACAGTACTCAGGGTATAAAGATTTTCATCCATCATTGTATGCAGTGACACTCAAAAAAAGATTGTTAAACTGGACAAGCCAGTATTTATTGGTATGGCAATTCTTGAGTTATCAAAACTTTTGATGCTTGAATTTTATTATGATTACTTCAAACCAAAGTATCCTGAGTGTCGTCTGCTATACACTGACACTGACTCTATGATCATTGATGTGCCTACTGAAGACTTTTATGAAGACATGAAAACAGAACTGCATATGTATGACACGTCTGATTACCCTAAGGATCACCCGCTGTTCAGCACACAAAACAACAAAGTGCCTGGAAAGTTTAAAGATGAACTAAATGGAGTGCCTATTGTTGAGTACGTTGGACTTAGATCAAAAATGTATTCTATACTGCACCAAAAAGGCAGACAGTCTAAAGCCAAAGGTATAAAAAACAGCAATAAAAAATAAAGACATCCATCATGAATATTACAAGCAAGTATTAGATGGAGAACTAATGCCTGATTATCCAAACAAGACACTGAGGTCAAATATACACAATATTGAAATGATCCAAACACACAAAAAGTCACTTAGAGTAGGGGACACAAAACGAGTGTTTCACATTAAGGAAAAGGCTTATGCACCTGGGCATTACAGGCTCCTCCACGACCACCATACTTCAATCTCTATTGGTGGCAGATCCCTGTGCAATCTTCGATTCGCAGACGACATTGACCTCATGGCAGGCAGCAATAGTGAGCTCCAAAACCTGACAGACAAACTTTCAAGTAGCGCAGGGTCTTATGGCATGGAGATCAGTACGGATAAAAGCAAAGTGATGATCAACACCACAAGCGACAGCAGCAGCAACATTCACATGAACGGCCAGAAGCTAGAAGAGGTCAATAGCTTCAAGTACTTGGGAGACACCCTGTCCAAAGACGGTAGTTGCATAGCAGAGATCCGTATCAGGATAGGTACAGCAACATCCGCAATGGCCAGGCTGGACAGGATATGGCGAAGTAACTCCATCAGCTTCACCATCAAGTACAGGCTTTACAAGTCCCTCGTAGTGTCTATTCTACTCTACGGCTGTGAGACTTGGACACTGCTTGCAGACTCAGAAAAGAAAATCCAGGCATTTGAGAACAAGTGCCTGAGGAAGTTGCTCCGCATCTCGTACCGCGAGCACAAGACCAACGAATATGTACGGAGCATCGTCACTTCCCTGGTGGGCCCACATGAACCCCTTCTGGCAACCGTGAAACGGCGCAAGCTTGCTTGGTTTGGCCACGTGACCCGACACAACACCTTGTCCAAGACTATCCTCCAAGGCACTCTCGAAGGAAGTCGTCGGCGAGGTCGTCAGAGAAAGAGTTGGGTCGCAAACATAAAAGAATGGACCGAACTCGAGATGTCAGACTTGCTTGCCACCGTTCAAAATAGAACTCAGTGGAGAGCACTGTCTGTTGCTGCTGCCTTTCAGTCCCCCCAACGCCCAGTTCGGGCAAGGGACTGATGATGATGATTACAGGCTCAAGTTATCTGAAGAAATAGCTAAAGAATTAGTTGATGAACTAATCGATGAATTAGTTGATGAAATGATTAAAAATGCATAACAGTGTCTGGAGGAATAATTTGTAATTCTTCTCTGACAAATGCCCTCTGAGGCGCAGGCTCATACAGATAATAAATCGATGTATTAGCACCATGAACTATTTTTTTATATTATGGACAGACGTAGACCATATTGGATCAGTTGCCCTACGTCTGACATCATTCTCAGCCTCACCAGTTTGATACAAATATCTCACCTATTTTGTAAACAAGCTTGTGTCAGGGGGTGTTGTTTTTATTTCTGACCCTGACGGTATTGTTTTTAATTAAAAGCATTAGCGGACTTAGGGTTACCCTCATCATTCATTGCTTTTATCCCAGACGATAATCTTTTAACCCACTCAGTGTTACATGCATTATGCATAAGTTCCTTAGAATACTGATAGCTGAAAAGTATCTCCGATAATTGCTTGTTAAAGTTCTCAACAATTGCCTGTGATCTGTGCACACCTGGTATGCCTCGCCGCACTAGCACTCCATGCTTTGCAAATAGCTGATTAACAGCGCCTTTAAATTCAGATCCCTCATCGACTTGCACAAGCCTAGGATATTTTAAAGATCCTCGACTATATATTTTTGATAACACAGTGGCTACCATGGTAGCACTTTTGCCAGTTATGTCTTCGGCGTCCTTATACATCGAAGCTATATCGACAACAGTTAATGCATACTTGTATCATTTCTTTCTTATTGTATCATGTGGCAGGAACAGGAGGTCCATTTGATGGGTGTCATTTGGCATAGTGTTTTCCAAATGAGGACTTGTTATTTTTCTTGGAGCAGGTAAATATATTTGCCAAATTGCCTGTTTTTTTAAGCCACTGTTTTAAGTTGTTCGAGTGTAACATCCCCACCCACAGCGGCATGTAATTTTTCTATTGCAATATTCCCTTTCCAATAGCCAATATGGGAGTAATATATTTTTGATAGTTTAGCTCCGACGTTGGTCATTTGTTCTAGCAATAAAAACTACTGTAAAATAAACAAATGTCATTCCCACAAAATCAAATATTATTTCTCCATTTTTTGGTTCTGGGCTTGGTTGGTAATAGTCACTAAGTTTTGGTTGCGGGATGGTCATGTCTTCACCAGTAACAAGAAAATATCCTTTGATTGCGTCATCAACATTTGAAAATGTATGCTGTGCGTGACCTTCAAGTCTGAGTTTTTCATTAATAAGATCAAGTTTTTCTATTGTTTGCTTTTCCTAATCTTGTTGCGCTTGTGCCAGTTTTTCAGATGCCTCATTGTGATGCTTCATTTCTTCTGCTGATTCCTCTCTTCCCATTTTTGAAAAGAGATAGTTTGATCCACTAAATGCAAGTGCATTAACAACTGCACCACCAATCATAATAGCTATTGTTGCCATATTTTTTATTTACTTAGAAACATTTTCTGGAATAATTCCTTGCTTGACGAGAAAGTCTTTTGTTGCAATCGATGCCGTTACAACAGCTACTAGCTTAGCACTGTCTTCGAAGTCTAATCTACTCATCTGCCGATTTCATTTTGAGAAGACTTTTCCCCAGCATAGAATAAGCAACTGTTAGCCCGCTTATTACAGCAGAGTGATAGACATGATTCGTTATGTTCTTTGTGTCGCTCATTTTCTTATACCACAAAAATTAAAATAATAAATTTATTTACTGCATGTAAAATGGGTCCACGGCTTTGGGTGTTGCTGGTAATGTGGCGACTACTTCTTTTATTTTTGGAGTGCTTGCTTTTTTGGACACGGTTTGAGTCTGTGGTTTGTATTTTTTTTATAATTTGTAACCTACATAACCAAATCCGACAACAAATCCAGCAACTATATAATTTGATATTTTTGGTTTAGACTCAGTTGTTTGTCTCTCACTTTGTTGGGGGTGTGAGGGTGTTGGTCCTGACGGTAGTGACACCGGTGCTGTTGATGGTGTGTCAGTTACATAGCCTTTTCTGTTAATGCTTGAAGCTGTAATTTTTTTTGTCTGTTATATTCAGCTAATCTTTTTCCAGCCTCTATTAGACCTGGACTTTTAGTCTTAGTCACCATTTGAACTTGTGTCAAGACAGGACTCTGATGTGGAGTCATCTGGGTCTCGTCCATTTTCTTCTAATTTAAAATGTATTTTAGAAAAATCAATATGACTCCAAGTTACAAGCACAGTTACCACAGGTGCAAGGTAATTTCCAAACTTGTAAAACATGAGGCATGCTAATTTGCCGATTGAAGTTGAAACTATGGGGTTACTCTAAATCGTGTGAAAGGCTGTCACTATCAACAGGTAGGAAGTGACTCACAGCTTTTGTGTATAGGAAGACAAGAAATCGACTCAAAACACGTGTCATTAGTGAAGCAATGTGTTTTCATATTTTGCATGAAGTTTGATTAGCTCATCAGCGGTGAGGGATTCTATGTCTTTTGTTATGTATTGTTTACCAAGAAAAGCTTTTGATTTTCCAGAAACAACTACGGAGAGAAGCCTTTGTTTTTTTAGAGTCTACGTCTTTGTTCTCTACAGCACAGATATCATTTAAAAGTAGCAATTCGTCTTGGTTCATTTTAAAACATAATATAATAATTTTGTTTAAAATAGTCAATGGCAGCATTAATTATTTAGGTGGGGTGGGGTATCTGCCTTAATAATATCGTGTTGACAGCTGATCAAAAATGCTGATTTGAATTATTTCCCGTTTGCAACTAGTACGGCTAGGTAATAAAGGAATTGGTTGTATTGTTGGCGGGGGGGGGGGGGGGGGGGGCTTGTCTGAATGGCTAGTTAATTAGAATAATTAATTGTTCGGGGGAGGGGTGGGGTTAAAGCCCCACATCTTCTCTCTCTCAAACTTTCTATTGATGTCCCCACTGTGACATTCTGCCACCTTCCCTCCCCCCTCCCCATGATAACTAGTACTTGCTCAAACTGTTTGTCTCCCTCGACTTCGCTGATCAACAATAGTCACTCGAGTGAGACAGCAGGTGAGGTACGTCACTGCATGAAGTCATAGCTATTATAAGCATTAATGTGAATGAATGACTAAATATGGCACTCACAAAATAAAGCAGATGCACGATTCACACGCACTCACATACGCTCGCACTCACACAACCACGCAACCACGTGCACACACGTACAGACAGAATGCTACTACTCGCCTAGAGCAGTGTACAGCGTTAAACGCAGTCCACAGACTGATCACAAAGCTGCGAACGTTGAACCAGTGGATGCGCTAGAGGCACCGACATGACCAAGGATGTCTTATAAACATGACTTGAGGTGCTTAAAGAGGTTAATCTTGGAGGACGACAGGGTTTACGCACATCTTATGTTAAGTGGCAAAGAATTCCATATGAGCTTCCTGCAAAAGACAGGCTTGATTTAAAGATGTCAATACGTGGGCAGGGAGCTCGATATTGTGGGCCAAATCTAGAAACGTCAGACACATGTTCCGAAAAGAGAGTGCTAAACTACGCTGGACATGACTGTTTATGCAACTTAAACATGAAGACACCCTTGTTGAAAAGAAAGTGTTGCTTCAGAGAAAGCATGTCCAGTGACACGAGTTTTTGATCAGCTGAGAGATAGGGAGCCGGAAGTATTAATTTGGCAGCTCTCCGATGTAGGGAGTTTAGCCTCTTCAAATGCACTTCGCTTGAACCATCCCACACTGTTGATGCATAGTCGATGTGAGATTTGATATGAACATTGTAGAATATTGTACGAGTGGCAACGTCAGTGATGAATTTAAGCTTAGACAGCATGTACAGATTCACAGAGACACGTTTACAGACGGTGTTTATGTGGGGCTGCCACTTTAGTTGATCGTCTATAGTCACTCCCAGCAATTTATGCTGCGCGACCTGTTCTATGACATTGTCATTGAGAGACATGCTGAGAGAAAGCGGTTTAAGTTGATGCTTCTGGCGTGTAGCAATTACCATGTCTTTTGTTTTGACTGGATTAAGTGCCATCACGTGGTCTCACACCACTCAGAAACTTCTTGCAAACTCTGTTGTACCCGTGCATTAATAGTAACTAAGTCTTTAGCGGGGGGGTGTGGAGAGTTGTGTCGTCGGCAAACATGTCGCACATTGTCTCAGGGCTGCTGAGACAAAGCGGCAAGTCATTAATAACAAAACAGTAGTGGCCCAAGGACAGAGCCCTGAGGCACTCCATGTTTGACAATGCCTGATGAGGAATAGATACCGTTTAATGACACCCGTTGATGTCTGTTGCTTAGGTAAGCTCGAATTAATGATACGGTGCTTGAACCACAAATATATTTTTCAACCTTCTTAATCGGATTTAATAATAATAATAATAATAATAATACCGTTATTATATAGGCGCTTTTTGTCAATTTTGGGGAAATAGACTCAAAGCGCCGCGCCTGAAACCGAACACACACACTCACGAAACAGACACGGATTTACGCCATTTAAGACAAACACAGTACAAGACAAACGAAGGGCCAGTCAGCTACTGAAGTTACAGAGATTTTTGATCGCTTGTATTTGAAATTTGTAAAGTGGCCTGAGACCGGTACCAAAGTGTGGTTTCGTGGTTAACTAGGTTAAAAGCTTTTTTAAAGTCAAGAAACACGGCTCCTGTAATTTCTGATTTATTCAATGACGTCAGCCATGTATTTACTAGTCTTGTTAGCGCTGTATGGCAGGAATTTTTTGAATGGAAACCTGACTGAAAAAAAATGAAGTAGTTCTCTGTCCTCTAGATATTTGTACAAGTGCTTCAGGATATGCCTCTCGAGCGGCTTTGAAAGTGCTGACAAAAGTGAAATCGGCCTATAGTTATTTACATCTTCCAGGTCTTTAGATTTTGATAATGGCACTACCTTGGCTTGTTTGAATTCTTGCGGAAACGTGTTGTGCTCAATGCACAAGTTGTAGATATAGGTAAGGGATTTCACAACGTAAGGGAGGGCGATTTTCAGAATCTTGGAACTGATTTCATCTGGCCCCGAGGACTTTTTGCTTTTCATTGACATGATTAGCTTACCAACCTCATGCACAGCCAATGTAGGAATAGAGAAGAGGGATTTGCCAGCTGTCTTTTGTTCACAGAAGCTCAGCAAACTCTCGGGGCATGTATAGGGGTGGTGGTTTGTGCCTGAGGGGATTATGCAGTCGACAATAGAAAGAAAATGGTTGTTCATTCGTGACCGGGCCCACTGCGGCAGCACCCCACCCGGGTTTGCCCTGGGGGACTTGGGTGGGGTTAGGTATTTTTTAGTTCCCAGGGTCACCCTGGTCAGCCCCACAGGGTGGGTTTTTCTCTCTATTCTGGGGCATGTGTTTCTGTCTACCCTTTGTCCATTCACCTGTATTTGCCTTTTCAAAACTCTCCCTACTGTCTGCACTGCCTGTAGCTCTTGATATTGGATGTGTGTTGCTAAATGGTCTTAGCTTTATTTAGGCCCCATGTGTTAGGTTTATTTAACGTATTTGACCGGCTGGCGACATACATTCAATGTTCTGGGTTTTTTTGTGGGTTTTTTTCCACAAGCAGTGCAGGCACGTCCTGAGAAAGCCTTGTTGCTGTCGGGACGTTAAGCAATGTACAATCAATCAATCAAACCACTGCGGCAGGTATCGGCCCGACGACCTTTTGCTATGCTGAGGGGATGTAGCGCGCTTTTGCATTTGTCTGGTCGTTTCTCAACCGACCAGGCCCGGTGTACAACTAAACGCGGATTTGGTGAATTGCGATCTATTTCAAGATATTATTCACTGTGACTCGCCAACCTTACCTCACATATCTGCAGGCAACGACATTACGTAGATGCTGGTGAGCGCTACAGACTGTAGGGGTTCATGAGGATCTATATCTTCTGCTTAGTGTTAATGCGGACTAGCTCTACTGACTGCATCACCTATCCTACTGAGTTGAGCAGAATCACGTGTGCTACGCTAAATACGGCCACATTGCCAACACGTCTCACGTCTAGACTACTATATGCAGCCCCCATGCTCACCAACCTAAATAAGAGCCAGACCAAAAAACTGATGTCAGTGCAAGCGGACGCGCTGAAGGTGGCCCTGGGAGTCCCCAGGCACACCCCAAACCTCCTTGTACTGGCAGAGAGTGGGCAAAAACCTATAACGATCATAATAATGGAAAGAGCAGCAAATTACTACTATAAAACAATATGTATGCCAGACGACCATCCGGCCAAATACACGCTCACCACAGACCACAAAACTAGAGGCAAACGTCAACCAAACACCTCAAATAAAAGCTGTAGTCCAAGAAAGCGAAGCCGCTATAAATCTAAAACTACCGTATAGACCACCGAAAATACAAATAAAGACACCCCCATGGAAACTCCCCCAAATAGAAGTAGATCTGGACTTAACCAAATATGTGAAATCAGAAGATGGCCCAAAATGAAACTAGAGTTTAATATAAAAAAGGACACCATATACAAAGACTACATATTCATATATACAGATGGGTCCCACGACCCAACCACACACGCAACCGGACTAGGTGGCGATGGCGAGATTGTATTTTGTCGCAATACTATCAGTAATCCAGTTTCTCACAGTCTTAACTACACGTTGCGCACGCTGAAACACAGGCTTGTACACGGGAGCAAGTAACACTGTGTTGTGGTCAGCTGTTCCAAGGGGAGGCACCAAGTAGGATTTGTAGGCTGAGGGTACAGACCCATAACAACGGTCCAAAGTTTTATTTTATTTTAACTCATGTTTAACTCATTCAGCCCGACGCAAGTGGTTCCCAAATTTGGGAGGCGTCATCTAACGAATATGCACAAGTTGCAGCAGAAGGATCGACCATGATATTCAAGGGTAGTGCCAGATTACCTTGGTCGACCAATCTCCTGCTGCAGTGCATCAGGGTTGAATAGGGTAACCATTTGAGAACGTGTTTTAAGTCTGAAATACACCTTGCATATATACTAATATACTTCTGACGATACTGTCTAAAACGCTTGATTACCGCGTGTCCAGGAGAGCGAATAATATAGATACGGATAGTAATAATATCATGCACTAACCTTTTCTCACACACACAATGTTCACAACGACAACCACAACAACAACAGTGACACTCGCCACCACTAGTATGATTGTTGTGATGGGAACAGAGTTCTCCTCGTTCAAACCTGCAATAAATAAAGAACAAACAAACAAGCTAAAGACACAATTTAAGCCCCTTACGTAAATAAAATAAAAAGGAAACAACGGTAAACTGCTAGAGACACATAGCTCTATTAAACAACGTAGTCTCGGGGGCTCATGAAGATCTATGCCTCTCGCTCACCTTTCTCTGTATTAACATCAACGGAGACATTTAAGATGTGACTTTGGTTTCAGTTCAGCTTAATTAGAACTTTACCCCATTCAGCTCTGACGTACTACAGCGGGAGATGGGTCTGCCAGCTCTGACGTACTACAGCGGGAGATGGGTCTGCCAGCTCTGACGTACTACAGAGGGAGATGGGTCTGCCAGCTCTGACGTACTACAGCGGGAGATGGGTCTGCCAGCTCTGACGTACTACAGCGGGAGATGGGTCTGCCCACAAATTTGACGGCTTTGACACCGTTTAGATTTGAGGAAGGTAGCAGCGCGGAGCTTTGGTTTACTGTTCACTCGTACACACCACGCATGAAATCCTGATGACTGGAGGCTGTGAACTCATCAATGCCGCTACCTACCAAAAACAAAGACTGAAATGTACTCCCGCCATCCTTAACCCATTCAGCCCTGACGCACTACAGCAGGACATGGGTCGACCATGATAAAATTCAAGGGTTGTTTCTGTCGGCGCCAAGATAATCTGGCACTGCCCTTGAATTATCATGGTCGATCCATCTCCTGCAACTGGTGCATAGTCATTAGATAAGGCTCCAAAATTTGGGAAATACGGCCGTCGGGCCGAATGAGTTAAATAATTAAGTACTAAAAAAATATATCGACTCATTTTCAATCACCTTCAGGAAAAAACTCTGGCAATTCTCCATTTCCCACGTCATTGGTAAGCGTCAGTTTCCATGTGCCCTCGTCTTCTCACCTCACACTGACGTAGACCTGCGGGCGTATTGTGCAAAAGGTGGTTAAATACAAGCACGTTGATAACGAAGAGACTTTGTGGGTTATGGTTCATCCCATCTTGTTTATGAAGTAAGGTGCTAAGCAGCGCTGATCTAATAGTAGAACCCACACTCAATGGTCTATCTATAGAAGGCACAGTTTCCCGTGGACACCTGCATGCAGCCCGAGAGACTCTCCTGATCACCGTAACAACAGCTGGCTCATGAGGATCTATTTCTCTCGCCACAGCTTTACCTTTGTCATCAGATATTCAGCCATCGCCAGTCGCCTGTCATAGGCATAGACCCTCATAAACGGTTGTAGCCAGATCGTAGACCCTCATAGACATTTGTAGCCCGATCATTTATCAGCTCTCATCAATCTTGCTGAAGAAAGCAGAATACTGCCTGTGGAGGCACATGACAGTAACTTGAGTAAGTCCATTTTTGTGAAAAGGAAGATTTTCATTGGCTTTTGCCTGTGCAGAGGAGATGAGTGCTTGTAGGCAGGAGTTCTACACTCACTCACTCACTTGCTCCAAACTCAGCAAGCACCATACATGTGAAGAACAGGGCCCGAAGAGTACCTGAAGCCTAATAGATTTTCATGAGCAGTCCATGTGGGCTTATGTATCTCTATGTCTCTTTCAGATGTCAACCAAAGATAGCAGTCTACAATTCCTCATCAATGAATAAAAAGAAAAGTAAATTCATTGTCAATAAAGCGAAATCCACTCGTAGTGTGACTGCATGCCCGTAGACAACAACTACTACAGTGTGCACAGCCATCGATAAACTCGCTAGACGCAAGGCAAATAACTACGGTACAACAAACACCATAGTGTGCACAGCCATCGATAAACTCGCTAGACGCAAGGCAAATAACTACGGTACAATAAAAGGCATTCATCATTCTTCATTCTACACAACAGAAGGCCAGTCAATGTTTTTTGTTCAAAGACTGAGAATGATATGAAATCTGTAACAGAAGGCCGGTCCATGTTTCTTGTTCAAGGACTGAGAATGATATACTCACAAACCAGATAGGTGAGGCTAGCGCTGGCAGAATTGTACAACAAACCAAGGGGAATTACTCAGCGCTGGACAGACGAACAGTTAGATCCCCTGCCCCCGCCTATCAGGCACCCATTCGCCAGCCCACAGAGAAATACGCAGGTATATAACAAGACGATCATCTACATCCCTTTGAGAATGATATGAAATCCGTAACAGAAGGCCAGTCAATGTTTTTTGTTAAAAGACTGAGAATGATATGAAATCTGTAACAGAAGGCCGGTCCATGTTTCTTGTTCAAGGACTGAGAATGATATGAAATCCGTAACAGAAGGCCAGTCAATGTTTTTTGTTCAAAGACTGAGAATGATATGAAATCTGTAACAGAAGGCCGGTCCATGTTTCTTGTTCAAGGACTGAGAATGATATGAAATCGTTAGCTACATTACCGACAGAGAGCGGTGAGCTTCAGTAATGTTACGTGTATCTGTCTGCTGGTTTTGTATTTCCAGCAGGTGACAAAAAATATCCATTCTTTGTGAGCCGACAGAGCATGTAACTAGGTATGATATATGTACATCACACAGTTGTTGTTTAACTTACATCTGAATTCTGGCTTGCCTCTGTCTTTTCTCTGTCCTTTCCACAACCGTTGTCTGCTGCCTGCAGGATTCCGCTTAGAACATTGGTTGCTATGGCGCCGTCGCTGCCACGTCATAATCTTGCTGTCATTATGTAAGCATGCCACTTTGATAAGCTCTCTTTTTTATTTGTGCGGCGTGCTTCGTGTGTGTTGCTTGCTTGAATGGGCGTTGGTTCAGATACGAGCGTTGGTTTCTATGGGCGTTACACAGTGACACCCTCCCTCAGACACACGTCATAATCATGTTTTCTCACAAATACGCGTCACATAGATCGACCTTGATGATGATGATAGAACTTTATTGCCATATGTAACAATACATTAGGAAATCGTTGCGGTGCCGCGCAAGATAAAAGGACTGAAGAACATTAAACACATCAAAATCAAAATATAATTAAGTTACTCAGTAACGGGCACACACACACACACACACACACACACACACACACACACACACACACACACACACACACACACACACACACACACACACACACACACACCGTATGCCTTAGTACTGAACTATTGTGGTCTAAGCATAAAGACAATAAACACGATTTCACAGTAACACAAATTGCATAGGACATATCGTAATATAAAACTGAACACATCACTAGCACCATAGACACAGCAGTGCAGTTAGCCCTATTTCCAGGCCCGCACATTAGTTCGGCCAACCACCTGCTGCTGTGGAATGCAGGAACTCCCCCCCCCTCCCCCCCCCCCCCCCCTGCCAGCAGGCTATTTAGGTCACTGTCGGCATCAACTATTCCTTCTATAATCTATGTCACGGTTGCGGCGGGACTAATGATGTGTGTGTTGTGCCCATGTGTAATGTTCTCTAACTCTGCTTTCTCAGTTTCTACATACCCTGCCTAGTCCGTCCGTCCGTTCGTTCGTTTGTTCGTTCGTTCGTTCGTTGCTTCATTCATTAAGCATTCATTCTCTCTCTCTCTCTCTCTCTCTCTCTCTCTCTCTCTCTCTCTCTCTCTCTCTCTCTCTCTCTCTCTCTCTCTCTCTCTCTCTCTCTCTCTCTCTCTCTCCACAAAAATCGAACTCGTCCCTTTAACGTTCGCAAATACCGCCCTTCTTCTTCTTTTTCACAATTCTCTTGCTCCTTCATATTTGGTTAAAACCACTTTCGTTTCTTGACGGTTCTTCATTCCGCTTCGTGTCGTGTCTCTGTTTTCTCGCTTTCAAACGAAGGTGTCTGCTGCTCTGTGATTCTGGACCTTACCGCTGAAAGCCGTCAGGTCCAGAATCACCGAACAGCACACGGTATTCTTTTTTAAAGCTGCATGACCCAAAAATGTGAACTCGCTTCAACTGTGAGCTGATTTTCCAGTCACTGGGTCCGTGTGCATGTGCAATCCCTGCGGCAAGTTAGCCCGAGAATACTCCATCACTTTGAGGGATCGTAGCCGGTGTTAGCATGGGATACTGATTCTCCTTACCCACTGATGCTCGTGTGAATCTATGGCCTTTGAAGGTGGAAGGGTCTTGAAATGATGGAACACGATTAAAGGCAAATACTATCTGTCGGCTCGATTCAATTTTTGAATTTTCTAATTACTTTGATATGTTGCTCTTTCCTCGCTACGGAAGGACAGCATTGGCAAAGGGGAAAGAAAAGAAGAAACTCCTGAAGAAATTGACTGACTAATTTTAACTGCGGTTTCATTTTCTCGATTCATTGATAAGCTGGTGCACCGTAGATGAATGGTGTTTTTATTCGTTTGAAGGTTTTCAAAATATATGTTTCAGTGGAAGCGGACACACTAATTTTGAAAAGGCAACAACCTAGGCAAATAGTCATTTCAAAGAATCTCTCTCTCTCTCTCTCTCTCTCTCTCTCTCTCTCTCTCTCTCTCTCTCTCTCTCTCTCTCTCTCTCTCTCTCTCTCTATCTGCGCGGCAATCTACAAAGACCAGTCTGACCACAACAGTATACAGCCGTGCAATTCTGACATGTCAGAAGGGCGTGGCCACAACCTGACTCGGAGACACGACCATGGCGGTTCTGAGGGGCCAGTCCACCACGGCCAGGCCTTATCAGGTCAATTGAAGCAGCCAGCAATGTGCCGCCCACAGCCGGGTGACGCAATTTCCCACCATCCGCGTCCCCAACAGGTTTTCGTGGGACATCAGCCAGCAAACTTTCAGCCGACTGACTTTCCGCCCTTGGGTCCTACGGGACCAAGTCCTGCAGTCACGCCGGCTCCGCCATCTTCTACTAACGCCTGGGGTCGTGCTGGCCCTGCTTGTGTTGACAGTTTTCACCTCCCGGACCACGTCTTGAGACAAATCGCACAGCTTATTTATTCATCCAGGCCCAGTGCATAAGCACACTGCCTGTGTTTGTACATGATTGTGTTGCAGTGAATCCTCTTGGAATCACCAATACCTCATGTTAATTACAGCCAGTGCGACACAATTCAAACCTCGATTTCGTCAGACAGTGCCGATACAAGATTGTGTCACAGAGACTCTTTATAACATTAACTATATTTAATGTTATGTGAGTCGCTGCGACACAGTGTATGCTGCAACTATTTATTAAACAGTACAGTACAGTTCACAAGATTGTGTCACGGAGACTCTTAGATGACATTAACAAAACTTAATGTTATTTGTGTCACTGTGACACACTAATATGCGATGATTTAGCATATCAAAGTACGCTGATACAAAGTACGCTGCGACACAATGGAAACCATGATTTAGGTTATGAAACTATATTAATACAGAATTGGGTCACAGAGACTCTTCATAACATCATCTAAGCTTGATTTTATGTGAGTCACTGCGACACAATAACAAACAATGATTTAGCGAATGAAACCATGCCGATACAACATTGTGTGACAGAGACTCTTCATAACGTTTTCAATTAACTGTTGTGAGAGTCTTTTCGACACAATGTCAGCGCTGATCTGATATATTTGGAGTGGAGGATGATGTCATCCATTGCTTTATTTTTAATAGTAAACATAGACTTTCAGACATACATACTTTTTATGACGTTTTAGATTGACAAGGTGATTTGCTCTTGCATAAACTTATTATCACAGACTGTTGCATGACGTCTCATTTATATCACGAATGTGACTTTTTTTTTTTCCCCCTTCGTAACTATTACAACTACGTATGGTGTTGCATGAACCCAAACGGACCTATCTTTAATAAACCTGTGACTGGACTATAACATAGAGCACGGTGGACTATTATTGCGTTGCTTGACAACCTTGCTTATCCCTGCTTTCCGTAGAAAAGCTAACCAGTGCGTCTGTGCAGGCTGAAACAATAATATACTCGAGTGGTTTCTCAGTTGGCGACACAGCTAATCCAAACAAAGGAGTGACGGATTGTTTTGACCGCGTGTTGTCTGCTGTGATTGCGCTAGTCACCGCCATCAGTCACGTGTGAAGATTGTTTGAGCGTGTGATAGTTTGTTTGAACCGCCTACAGCTCTTCACTATTGGAATAATCTAGTACCAATTGGATACTTAGACACTTTGTGTTGTGTAATTACACGCTAGGTGTCTATACGATTTTTTTTTTCTGCAGCCCACACATTTTTTTGTTTTTTTGTTTTTGTTTATTTTTGTATTTGCTGTTATTATTGTTTTTGCTCTGTTCTGCTTGACTATCTACACGTTCGCCTTTAATATGTCAATAGGTAGCAACAGCATTCATTTTTTTAATATCGGTCATCTTAATGCGTATCACCTTCGTCACAAAATACCAGATATAACTATTCTCCTAAACCAGTCCTCACCATTTCACATTTTTGGATTTACGGAATCTCGTCTAACAGCTAACATTAGTGACCATGCCATAGCTATATACAATTACTCCATTCTCAGGCGAGATGCATCTGCCCCCGGACATACTGGCCTAGCTGTGTACGTACACAATTCCATCAACAACTATGCAAAGAGGCGTTGTGATTTAGAATCCCCTAATATAGAGTGCATGTGGTTAGAAGTTAAAACGACCAAGTCCTCGCCTGTTCTTATAGGTTTTGTATATAGAAACCCAGCGGCCTCAGCCTCCTGGCAGGACGCGTTTGTGTTAATGATGGATGTGGTTCGGGAGTCCAAAGGTGATATACATATTTTGTGAGACTTCAACATAGACTTGCAAAAGCAAGGTCACACTTCGTGGAGATCCATGTTGAATTTTTTAGGGTTAAAACAGCTTGTCCAGTCAACTACTAGAGTGACTTCCTCATCTTCAACGCTGATAGACCATGTATATAGCACAAATGTCAGCGTTGTAAAAAATGTTAGGGTACCTAATATTTCCATTAGTGATCACTTTCCTGTTTGTTTTATGTTGTCTTTTAGGTTAGCTAAACAGTCAGTCAAAGGACACACTACCATAATGTATAGATGTTTTAAAAAATTCGACCAAACTGCTTTTTTATATGAACTATCTTTAGTACATGAGAGAGGCATTCAAGCGTGCTCTAAAGACCCATATGTTTTCTGTCAGCTACAAATGACTTTGTCACACACCTGTCATGTTAAAGTCATCTCTATCTATTTATAGAAGTAGTGTGTGTGTGGGTGTGTGTGTGAGTGCCAGTATGGGTCCATGAGCGTAGCACTTTTGAATGGTGACTTTATAGCTTGTTTACAGAGTGCGTTGTATTTTGTTTTTGTACTTTTTGTAAATTCCATTTTTGTAATTAGTTATTTTTTGTACATTAGTTTTTGTTAAGCGCCTAGAGCTCTAATCTGAGGTTATTCGCTATACAAGTACTCATTATTATTATTAGTACCATTTTATGATATAAAAAACTGCAAAAACCCTAACGATGCCCTGTCACGCTGGTACGAGCTGTTTTTCGCCGTTCTGGATAGACACGCGCCTAAGCGCATCAAACGCGTCAAATATCCTGTTATGCCAAAATGGCTCTCTGATGAGATAAAACAAGCAATGGAGGTAAGAGATGAATTAAAACGAGACAAGAAATTTACTGAATACAAGAAGCAGCGAAACCATGTCAAATCTCTAGTTCGTAACGCACAGAGGCAAAATGCAGAACAAATTATTGCCGACTGCAAAGACATCCGTTCAGTCTGGCAAGTAATAAACAATTTCACCAAAGGTAATAGTAAACGATCGCCTAATATTCCGCCCGATCTTACTGCTGATGCATTCAACGCTCACTTCATAACTGTTGCGCAAACTCTGGCGAAGTCAAATACACCTAACCCTGTAAACTACACTTGCTCTCATCAACTACGTCACCATAGTCAACAGAGAGCCTGCGGCCCATTTTTAGTACCGCTTATGACTGTCCTAGATGTAGGCAAATCTATTTCCACTTTAAAGAACAAATCGTCTTGCGGTCCAGATGGCATTAGTAGTCAGATTTTAAAACTATCTCTGACCTACGTCGTCGAATCCCTGACCTTTATAATTTATCGATCAGACATAACGTTTTTTTCCCGACGAGCTAAGAAAAGCGAAGGTAATCCCGCTTCCCAAAAGCAAAGATTTATGCAACCTAAACGAGTACAGGCCCATTTCCATATTATCCTGTATTTCAAAACCGCTCGAGAGACATATCCATACTCATCTTCTAAACTTTCTGGAGCAAAACCATCTGATAACTGCAGCACAATCAGGATTTCGACCTCTACATTCGTGCCAAACTGCCCTCAATCATTTAATTGATAAATGGATCTCTGCCATAAATGACAATAAAGTATCAGGTACAATCTTTCTTGACCTGAAAAAAAGCTTTTGATCTTGTCAACCACTCTATCCTACAAAAAAAAAAAATACCATTCTATCACATTGACTCAAATACTGTCTTCCTTTATATCTTCCTATCTCAGGGACAGAACACAGAAAGTACTGTAAATGGCAAGTATTCCTCTGATGGTTTAGTAACTTGCGGTGTTCCACAGGGGTCTATTCTAGGGCCCTTATTATTTAATCTTTTTATTAATGATCTGCCACTGTGCATATCTCATTTAGACGCAAACTGCAATCTGTTCGCAGATGACACGACCATACACACATCTGATAAAGATATCACAACCATTAATAAGGTACTCCAACAAAGTCTTGATGAAGTAGCAGGCTGGTGCAGTGATAATCACATGATTATTAGTATTCCAAAGACAAAGAGCATGTTAGTTACTACACGTCAGAAACATCAGCATGGCCTACCACCTTTAACACTTTCCTTAGATAGACAGCTTGTTAAACAAGTAACTAGGCATCGCTTATTAGGCGTTATAGTGGACAACCAATTAAGCTGGGAGCCGCATACTGACTCAATATGCAAAACAATCTCCAGAAATCTGTTCCTGTTATCGAAACTACGCCATATAGTTAATACTGATATCCGTAAACTCTTTTTCCATGCGCATATCAAAACGCATTGTGACTACAGTTCTACCGTCTGGGATGGATGCAGCGAAGTTCACATGAAAAAAAGTTAATTCCTTGTATCGTCGGGGCAATAAATTAATACTTCCCAGTCCCACTTCGACTGATGAAAAATTAAAATCTCTCAAGTTACTAACATTGAAGAAACAGTTTGAATTTAATCGCTGTGTTCTACTGCACAAGATCATGCACGGAAAAGCCCCACCCTATCTAAAAACTATACTTTCCGACAATAATAGGAAAAACACGAGAAATAGTTTGATCCACCTTCCAACAATTAGATTAGACATCTGTAAAACCAGTCTGTCTTTTTCAGGCGCTAAAGCGTGGAATATGTTACCTCCACACCTGAAATCAATTTGTAAGATTAGCGTCTTCAAAGATCACCTCCATAAATATTTACTTCAGAAGTAATAGTATGTTCGGCTCCGTTATGCTACTGTTCGTATAGTTAGTGACAAGTTTCCTATTACCTAATACTCTTCTACTGTTCCTACATATTATGTAATAGTTCGACTGTCTGCATTAACATGTCAGGTTCATACCTGTGTATAAAATTATATATATATGTGACCCCCACAATAGTCGTAATCCTGACCATTTCCGTATTGTGAATTGTCGGTGGCATAGTCGGTATATGTGGGGTCCCATTTCTCCATACTCGTGACCGTCGTCAGTATGCCCTAGGGTTTCTTTAGTCTGTGTCATTCTATGCAGTGACTTGACTTTGAAATGTCGGGTGGCGGGTCGGGTACATGTTTGGTCCCCAGTTCTATAACATACTCGTGACCATCGTCTGATTCCATGTTTTGCACCATGTAAGGTTTCTTCTAGTTCTGCTGATATATCTCAATGTCCAAATGTGCTACGAGTAGTGGCGGGTCACATTACATATTTGTGTAAGATTCCCGAGTGGCAGTGTGCTGGAGAGGGTGGGGGGCTTTACTACAAGTTATCTTTTGTATCGCTGATGTATATATAGAGTAGCAGGACAGTTTGGAATAGCATGCTATCCTAACTTTCTATCCTGAATAAAACGTTTCTCATCATCTCTCTCTCTCTCTCTCTCTCTCTCTCTCTCTCTCTCTCTCTCTCTCTCTCTCTCTCTCTCTCTCTCTCTCTCTCTCTCTCTCTCTCTCTCGCTCCACCTGTTTGGACTCAGTGAGACGCGTCTGAGTTCCTGTGTAAGCGATGCAGCAATCAGTATCCCCAATTTTTCAGTTATTAGACGAGACCCCTTGTCTCCCGGTCAAACTGGCATCGCTGTCTATATTCATAATTCTATCCAGCAATTAGTTCATCGACGCGTCGACCTAGAAACGATGGGGGTGGAGTGCGTATGGGTCGAAGTTAAGTGTCCGAAATCTAAACCGGTATTAATTGGGTTCTTATATAGAAATCCCGCCACAACGTTTGAGTGGTACGATCAGTTTAGTCATAACCTTGACAGAGCTTTTTAAAAAAGAAGGCCGACATTCTTCTATTGGGCGATTTTAATATAGATTTACTTAAGCCGCACCCCGCCTGGGGCTCAACGTCATCTCTGTTTGGCTTAGTACAGTTAGTGAAATCACCCACCAGAATTACTCCAACTACTTCCACGCTTATAGACCACATATATACTAATAAACCCAAAGCCGTCTCAGACGTTGATGTCTCAAATCTTAGTGTTAGTGATCATTATCCTGTGGCTTGCTCCTGGTCTTCTAAACTCCCTAAACCAAAAAAGAACGGCCATACAACTATAACGTATAGGACATTCAAACACTTCAGGAAAGACGAATTTCTATTTGATCTAGAAAATACTCCTTTAATGACGTGCTCCTGTCCTATGATCCTAATACCGCCCTCAGTATTTGGTACTCTCTTTTCCTAAATGTACTTAATAAACATGCTTCTCTACGCGAGAGGAGGGTAAAATCTAACACTCTTCCTCCCTGGCTTACTCCGGAAATCATGCAGGCGATGGCGCTTAGAAACGATCTACGTAGCAATAAAATGTTCACTGAATATAAGCAACAGCGTAACCGTGTTAAATACATGATCAGAGAGGCAAGAAAAAAGTTAGTTCATGACACGGTTAAAGACAGCAAAGATACCTCTACTATATGGCGCCTTCTAAACACACTTACTAGGGGGTCTCCAAGTACCGCAACTACCATTCCCACTAATCTTACTGCTGATACATTCAATGACCATTTTCTTTCGATTGCCAAATCTCTAATATCGACAAGCCACGATAACATTTATCACCACTCAAATTTGCTATCTGAGTTTTGTCAACAAAGAACAATGGGCACAGCCCCCTTCAACATCCCGATGTTAGCTGTTCATGAAGTGGGTTTACTCATAAGTAACCTTCCAAATAAAAAGTCTTCGGGACCTGATGACATCAGCCCGAAAATACTTAAACTGTCTCTCCCATACATTGTAGAATCCTTAACTTATATTTATAATCTCTGTATCCAGCATAACACTTTTCCTAACGAACTTAAATATGCCAAAGTAATTCCACTTCCAAAAACAAAAGATCGTTCTGACCCTAATAATTATCGGCCTATTTCTTTATTATCTGTTTTGTCCAAACCACTGGAAAGGCACGTTCATAAACACCTGCTTGTTTACCTAGAAAACCGTAAGCTCCTGCACCCTTTCCAATCCTGATTTCGTCCGCAGCATTCATGCCACACAGCACTTACACGCCTTGTTGACACATGGCTCAAGGGTATAAATAAGTCACAGTTAACAGGAGTAGTCTATCTGGATTTTAAGAATGCTTTTGATTTGATTAACCATACTATTCTGACTGCTAAGCTTCACACATACCTCAATAACGGAGACGCAGTTGCTTTTTTCACATCTTACCTTACTAAAAGAAAACAAAAGGTTCTTGTTCATGGCTCATACTCCTCTTTCAAAGATGTAAGCTTCGGTGTGCCCCAAGGGTCTGTACTGGGCCCTCTACTGTTTTGCTTATTTATCATTGATTTGCCTCTACATATTACTTGCCAAGATGTACAATGCGACCTTTTTGCTGACGACACCTCAGTTCATACTACTAGTAAAGATATACAGGTAATTTCCGACAACCTACAACAAAGTCTTCATGAAGTATCAGCTTGGTGTATAAACAATTCTATGGTTGTTCATCCAGCCAAATCGAAATCGATGGTAGTCGCCACGCGCCAAAAACAGCAGATAATGCCTCTATTACTTAACCTTTCACTTAAAGGTAGTCAGGTAGAACAGGTAAATGAACATCGAGTACTGGGGATTACAATCGACAGTCAGCTAAAATGGCAAGCTCATACAGACGCCTTATGCAAAATAGTAGCCAAAAATCTCTTTATGTTATCAAAACTGAAATATTATACTGATTCAGATACCCGTAAACTATTTTATAACGCTCACATACGTTCTTATATCGATTACGCGTCATCGGTATGGGATGGGTGTAGTGAGGTCGATTTAAAGAGACTCAATTCCCTACACAGACGAGCGGCCAAAATAATCTGCCCTGATCCACACCTAAGCACTGAAGAAAAGCTCTCAAAAGCAGGTCTCCTGCCACTTCAAGATCATTTTAAATATAACAAAGCAATCTTTATGTTCAAAGTGTGGAAACGCAAAACACCTGAGTACATCTCCACTTTGTTCCGTAAGTCTGAGCCTAAGCTTGGAAACATCAGAAAGCTTTTCATAGTCCCAAAACCAAGGATCGATCTATATAAAACTAGCTTATCCTTCTCAGGGGCACTTATCTGGAATGCCCTTCCCGACCATGTAAAATCCGCCTCCTCGCTAGCCTGTTTTAAAAAGGGTATCTGCAAATATTTTGTGGATCACTCGTAGAGATGACTTAACCACTTGTATTATATGTTTCTTTTTATGCTGGGTCCAATTTATTCCCAATTAAGTCTGTTATCCTTTTCATCTATCATTTGGACTACTTAGCTCTATGTGTGAAGGGGGGTGGGTGGGGTGGGTGGGTGTCTGTGAGTCTATGAATATGTCTGTCTATGTGAATAGTGTTGTCATCTCTTTGCAAGTATTATGTTTACTTATATGAATGTATATTTGTAGTTAGTCTTGTAGTTGTTAGCAACGGCAGGTTTGTAAAATGGCTGTGTCGATGACGATGTCAATGCCTAAACCGTTGTAAAATAAAGTTTCATTGATTCATTGATTCATTGACTCTCTCTCTCTCTCTCTCTCTCTCTCTCTCTCTCTCTCTCTCTCTCTCTCTCTCTCTCTCTCTCTCTCTCTCTCTCTCTCTCTCTCTATCTCTCTCTCTATATATATATATATATATATATATATATATATATATATATATATATATATATATATATATATATATATATATATATATATAGATATAATAATACATAGTTTTTATATAGCGCCCTTCCCCACGAACAGCAAGCTCGGAGCGCTTTACAGCACATAAAAAACATTAAAAAGGAAAAAAATTAGAACACACTCACTCTTTAAATAAACATGTGCTCGCACCATGTAGGCGCATTTCTAACTCTAAACACACACACACACACACACACACACACACACACACACACACACACACATGCGCGCACACACACACACACACACACACACACACACACACATACACACATGGGCTACCCACATACGAAACAACCAACATTTCCAGGCAGCACATCCAGACTAAGGTAATCTTGATATGCTACCAGGAAAAGATGGGTCTTCAAATTTTTTTGAAGGTTATCAGGGTAGGGGAAAGACGGACATGCAGTGGAAGTGAGTTCCAGACGTGAGGGGCCTGATAACTGAAAGAACGGGCACCAGCAGTTTTTAGGCTGACTCTGGGCTGAACGAGCAGTTTTTGTGAGCTTGAGCGTAGACTTCTACTAGGATTATGTGATGCAAGGGAAGAAGACAGATATGCAGGAAGCGTATTGTCATAGTGTTTGTATGCCAAAGTGGCCAACTTGTACTCTATTCTCTGTTTGACAGGCAGCCAGTGGAGATGCTTTAGCAGTGGTGTGATATGATCAGTACGTTTTTTGCGAAGGACTAACCGGGCTGCATTATTCTGGATACGCTGAATGCGAGTGAGTTGATCAGATGAAATACCAGCAAGGAGGGAATTACAGTAATCTAGACGGGACAGATATATATATATATATATATATATATATATATATATATATATATATATATATATATATATATATATATATATATATATATATATATATATATATATTTATATATATATATATACATGTTAAAGGCATTTCTATACATTTGAGGAAACAATTGTACACAGCTACTGATGAAAATATATAGAACATACTTGTAGTGAAGGTTACAATTGGATTCACAAACATACACACACACTCACGCACGTACCATGTTGCCAGCTAAATATCGAGTCAATCTCAAAATGGTAAAGTGCCCGTAATTACATTACGTAGAAATCGGAAATAAAATTGCTCACACTACTAAAGTTTGTTTGTTTGTTTGTTTGTTTGTTTGTTTGTTTGTGCGGGAACACTATCACACAGAGACGATTGTGTGATAGTGTTCCCGTACGGTAGACTTTGGGATGAAATTCTCATCTTGTTAAATGATCCTGCCTAGCTCTCAAACTTACTTCACCCCTACACTCCTCCCCGCCCACTCTGCTCCGCCTCCGACTCTCTCCGCCTCCACATCCCTCGCACCAAACTCAGCACTTTCGGCTCCCGCACCTTCTCAATATACGTTTCATCCTCCTGGAACACTCTCCCACTCTCTCTCCCTCAGAAACACTCTCTCTCTCCTCCTTCCAGTCCGCCCTCAAAACTCATTTCTTTCAACAGTTCTAGCACTATATCACTACACTCCTCGCCCCAAGCTGACTGTCGTAATGTATTTCACTATTTGTCGTACGTGAGTCGTTGTCTAAAGCGTGCGCATGCGTGTGCGAGTTGTGAGTGCGCGCTTATAGTTATAATTATTATAAAATTAGCGCATTATAAATACCGTAACTATTAATTATTATATTGGGTTTAAATCCAGGCCAAAAAGCTGCCAGGCAAATTAGTAAAATGTACACAAAAAAGATACCCGCTTTGAGAGGACAAGCACCACACAGTTATGTAATGTTGTCAATTACGTTGTACTTGTCTTTCCAAGCGTGTTTTTCTTACAGAGATTTGTTAATCATATTTGATAGTGAAAATGCACACACAAACGCTTAAAGAAAGGGTAATAAAATTGGTATGGCTCCTACCATGTACGCATTCGGAAGCTTGATAAGCTTCGTTGCAGGCGATGAATCGACATGATAATTTAAAGGTCGTTGCCATCTATAGCTTAGCTAATCTGGCACTACTCGTGAATTATCATGGTCGAGCCATCTTCTACTGTAGTGCGTCAGGGATCTAGGGGCTAAAATGGTTAATTTGTTTGTGTAATCAAAATTACAAACTGACATACTCTTCCGAGGGGAGGGAGGGGCGGCGAGGGGGGGGGGGAGGAGGTGGTGGGGGAGGGGGAGGAGGGGGGGGGGGTCATAACTAACAGGGCAGAGTAGCACGTGATTTTCAATAGCCAGAACTTGACTGTCGTAGTTCCAATGGCTTGGTTTTTAGCGATTTCAGCCCCAAGTAAAAATCGGAAGTTGCGGGCCTATGGAAGTTTCCTGCACACGGGGACAGGTTTCCAAGCGGGAGAAAGATACTCGAATTTAGGGAATAATTCCCTGTTTGCGTCGTCCTTGCAATCAACGGGCACTGCCTGTTTCTAGTGTCAAACTCATAGTTTAACTAACATGATCAAACTGTGATTAGTTCACACGCAGAAAGGGAGGTAAACCAAATTAAGTACGAAAAGGTCGCACAAGTCTCTTCCTCTTTGTAATGTTTGGCTACAGGCTTTGAAATAAAATGTCATGATACATATCACCAATGCGTGAAGTGAAGCAATTAGTATTATTACGCAAGGTAAGGTCTCAAGAGTTCCTCCTCCTCCCTCTATGTATCTAATGTATATTGTTGTTTGTCTATAATGAAGTAGCAAGGGACGTCCATTATCACTTCGGTGCCATGGACGTTAAACCCGAAATGACCGGAAGTAACAACGGCAGATGTAAAAAATGTCATTGCCTCAGGCTCTGTCAATATCTTTACCGTTCTCAAATAAAGATTCTTCCCTTGGGGACTTGGGTGGGGTTAACTAATTTTGTGTTTCCAGGACCACCTTGCTAAGCCCCACGCTAGGGCATATATGTTTCTCTCCACACTTGGTCATTCACTTGTATTTTCCTCTTTTTTTATTTAAATTCACCCACCCCCACAACCATCCCTCCAACTCCCCCCCCCCTCTCCCCCACACCCACATCCCTCTGAGCTGCCTGTAGCTCTTGATATTCGATGTGTGTTGCTAAATGGTCTGCTGCACCCAAGAGATGAGAAGTTATGTGTTTGTTGTGTTCTAGTTAATGCATTTGTTATAAATCATTTCTCTGTACTTTTTGTTGTTGTTATTAATTTTAATGATTATGTACTCTCTTTTTGTTTTCTCTTTTTTTTTTTTTTTTTTTTTTTTTTTTTTTTCTTGGGGAGGGCGGGGGGGCGGGGGGGGGGGGGGGGGGGGGCAAACTAGCGTACGATAAATTAGCAGGAAGGTACAGCGTCCCTAGCGTGTCTTAGGTTTGTGCCGTGAGATGGCCTTAGTTGCTTGCTCGGCGTTAAACCCAAATAAACTTAACTTTAAGTCTTAGGTTTATTTATTACATTACACCGGCTGTCGACATACATTCAATATTCTGTTTATGTTTTATTTTCACAACCAGCGCGGACAGCGCCTGAGAAAGTCTTGTCGCTGTAGGGACGTTAAGCCGTGTACAACCAATCAACCATCTCCCTGACTTGAACTCTTTCAGATCGACGGTTGCATTTCCCAAGTTTTGGAAGTGTTACTCTAAAAGACTTTGTGCCAGTTGCAGGAGGTGGATTGACCATGATGCTTCAAGGGTAGTGCCAGATTAGCTTGACGCACTACCCTTGAAATATCATGGTCAATCAGACGTGCTGTAGGGCGTTAGCGCTAAATATGTTAAAGTCAAACATTGCAAAACAGACGTGCATTTACCGGTGGCAACCGTCTTACTTTACACACATGCAGAGCATACGCACACACGTACGAGCGCGCGCGCGCACACACACACACAGACACACACACACACACACACACACACACACGGCACGAATGCACGCACGCGCGCGCCGCACACACATAAGCACGCCCGCGAACACACACCCATCTACACGGCTTTCTCTGAACTCACACACACTCACACACACACACACACACACACACACACACCGAGACTGCATTACCTTGCTACGCAAATAAATCGAGTCTACTCACCTTCTTCTACAGTACTGCCATGTCTGTGTTGCACACCGTATCACTGATTTTCCCGCTGCAGATAATGACTTCGGCCGGGAACCTCTAGGCACTGTACACTGATGTGTGTTGATATGCAGTAATACGACACTGATTGTCTCCCTTGATTCTCCACCTAGGATGAGTGTTAGCGAATGGAGGGAGACAAACAGAGTACTGTCCACGTGTTTCCTTACAATTGAAGGAGACGTGTTGACAATTTGTCCGCAGAGTTAGCATAGAAAGGCGTGTCACTGACACAAAAGTACATCAATTAAATAAAGAGAATAAAATATAAAAATAAGCCAAAACACAAATAAGGGAAATTAAACGTAAACATAAAATGAAGAAAAATAGAAGAACATAAACTGAGAAAAAATGAAAATAAAAAGTAAAATGAAATGCACTGAAAAATAAAATAAAGCAAACAGTTTTACTTTTTGTGGCCGACGGTAAATATGCTTAGTCCCCGATCACTTTGTGCCAGTGGGACATTAAGCTGAATATAACTGACTGACTGACGGTAAATATGCTTAGTGCCCGATGACTTTGTGAAAGTGGGACAGTAAGCTGGATATAACTGACTGACTGACGTTTTGTGGCCGTGAAAGGTTAGTCCCAAAACAGAAATTCATTGGACTCGTGCGCCGTACGATCTCAGCTCGAGGACATTTTGCTGGGCAAAAAACACGTTTGTAGGATTTAATCTCTAGACGAGCGGCCGATGTGCGGGCGGTAGACATTTCCCAGTCGCAAAACGTCTTCAGGCCCACCTAGGCCGTCTTTGGTATGAGGACATTTGCTTACTGGGTCTTGCTCACTGGATCAGCCAACGCGTCGGTAAAAAGAATGGCGGCACCGGTCAACTCCTCCAAAGTGATATGACTGGATTTGCACCTTTGGCGTAAGTCAGACCGACGTCGACATACTCGCTTTTCTCATCAGGTCTATAGCTACAGCTGCAGGACGTCGACATACTCGCCTTTTTCGTCAGGCCTATAGCGACAGCTGCAGGACGTCGACATACGCGCTTTTCTCACCAGGCCTATAGCTGCAGCTGCAGGACGTCGACATACGCGCTTTTCTCATCAGGCCTATAGCGACAGCTGCAGGACGTCGACATACGCGCTTTTCTCACCAGGCCTATAGCTGCAGCTGCAGGACGTCGACATACTGGCTTTTCTCATCAGGCCTATAGCTACAGCTGCAGGACGTCGACATACTGGCTTTTCTCATCAGGCCTATAGCTACAGCTGCAGGACGTCGACATACTGGCTTTTCTCATCAGGCCTATAGCTACAGCTGCAGGACGTCAACATACCCGCTTTTATCATCAGGTCTATAGCGACAGCTACATGACGTCGACATACGCGCTTTTCTCACCAGACCTCTAGCTATATCGACATACTCGACATATCGACATACATCGACAGCTGCAGGATGTCGACATACCCGCTTTTGTCATCAGGTCTATAGCGACAGCTACATGACGTCGACATACGCGCTTTTCTCATCAGGCCTCTAGCTATATCGACATACTCGACATATCGACATATCGACATACAGCGACAGCTGCAGGACGTCGACATACTCCATTTTCTCATCAGGCCTACAGCTACAGCTCAAGGAATCATCGTGACACAAAGCGCTGCCATTAGCCGAATTGTTAACTCGTTCAAGACGTGTCGTTTCCGAATACGCGGCTTACGCCGCGTTCCCGTTGGCACCACGTCTTGAATGAGTTAACTCCTACAAACCGCCGTGCAACCGACCTCGATCAAAGCGGACAGAGCTGATGAGGATCTGTGATTCTTGCTGTGACCAATTTCAATTTGTATTGTGATACACGTCTCTTGGCGGCTTGCGGCTGAAAAAGATCTCTGGAACGAAATATTCGCGACATTTGCTATAAGAGAAATAATGTACATGGAAGGAGTGCAGTCGGACCCTCTCCAAAAAGTGTCGTAATATCCGTAGTGTGGTTTATTCGACCTTGATATAAGTGAACTTTATGATATAATACTAGCAGAGACAGCATCAAAATAAACTTCTGATTCTGCAATAATCCTTACAAATTATGTTCGAACACGAAATACGTTGGTTTTCGCTAATTCACCCTGTTACTGCGAGTGGACACCGGCTGTTATTTAACTCATTGTACCCCAAACACACCACAGCAAGATAAGGTTCAACCATGATAGTTCAAGGGTGATGCCAGAATAGCTTGGCGCCTATGGGCGCCAAGCTATTCTGGCATCACCCTTGAACTATCATGGTCAATCTGTGTCCTGCACTAGAGTGCAGTCTTCAGAGGACAATGGCAAAATTTGGGGATTTCGGTGTTGGGGTAGAATGAGTTAAAGATTGCAAATTACACAATATGCTTTGGAAATGATTGTAAATTCAGCCGCTCATAATCCCAGCCGTCAAAGCAACATGGGTATTGAGTGGTTTCAACAAAGGGCATAGATCATCAGGAGCCCCCGCACTTGCCTTGGTCGTGGTGGTGGGTGAGGGACACACGTACATGCTCACCTGATTTGAAGGTTTACTCCCCCACATTTGGCCGTTGGATCAAGGATGATCTCCTCCGTCCTTCAGCCGTTGGCTGTCAGAAACTGCTCATCCGCCTAGTGGTGCAGTGTGAATACCACCCCCTCACGTGGTTTAGCCCACCAGTTGGGGTGGTTTGCCGGGGTGTGGCCGGCGCTTCGAGCCAGCACGTGAGAGGTTAAGGAGATGGATGAGGACCTGTGATGCCCGTCCGTCCCATGTAGGACGCAGCTGCCGAACAGCAAAGGTATAAGAGAGACTTAGATCGCAATACGAAACGTGTTTCGTTTCGTTCAGTAAGGATCGTTTCCGGCTTGTACGAAGTCGCAACGAACCACCCGTGTGTTGTCGCTGAAATCGGTTTAGATCGGTTCGGAGCGTTTTGCGCAAGGGAGACAAAATTTCGTTTAGAACTTCGGTTCGAGTTACTTCCCGTTTCAGAACTCTTGCCGGTCAGAAACAACGTTTCTGTATCCCAGCTGTTTCCTCGGAGCGCGCGCAATTTAAGGTACGCATACATATATTCTTTTTACACTTTGTTCGAATACTAGTAGCGTCACATAGCTTATAAATACTTGTTCTCCATGTTTTGACATCGTAAATCTCTTTTTATGCGTGTAAAGCGTGTTGCATTGTGCAACTATCTATACATGTGCCCGTCATCTGTCAAACATGCTTCGTGGTTTTCTTTTGTGGTTTACTGTTATGAGAGATTGTTAATATTAGTATGAATTTACTACTAAGCATTTTACATTAAAACGCACATACTCTAAATGAGATGTTTTGTGTTACACTTACAGCAAACCAGACCAAGAAGAACAAAATGGCTGAAATTAAGCGTGTGCTCTACACAGTGGCAATGGATGCCGCTTTACTTGATGAAGTAGCCCTCACCAACCCTTTCCAGGACGGGTCACTTGGGAGGAGGTGTTCACCCAATGCAGAGGTCTCCAGATGGAAGCTTCGAAAGTGTTACGTCAAAGAGTCTTCGTGACCGGACCCTACTAAAATTGTCTGAAAGGAAGCGGCAGCTGACCTACCTTAGAACTTATAAAGGGGGTACGCACTAAAATGCTGTTCTACTTTGAACTAGTTTGTGTATGTCGCCCTTGTGAGTAATGTGACTCGCAGGTCACTTTTAACTCCTGACAAATCTATATAATTTCAGTGCATGTAAAATTTATATATTTTGGGGCATAGCTCGGCTAGTGCTGCTAGTGCTACACAGTTACACTTGTAGTGTGAGCACACTGAGCTTGATCTGTTGGTGGGCCGAAATGGGTGAGGATTTCCTCATTCCCATCAAGTCAAAACCTGGTATTAGTGGTAACGAAGCGAAATGAAAGATTTTTTGATGTGCGCTCAGATTGCTGCGCCCGTCTACTTTCATGCGTAATCATCATGTGTGCATGTTCAGAAATGAGAGGTTTTTTTTTAATTGCGAATTGTCACCTGTCTGTGATACAAAATTCAGTCACGATTTATTTTTTGTTTAGCGAATGTACTACTGGACAAGTATGTAACAGCCACCTAAGGGACAGGGCAGACACAGCTGCTTTAGGTGAATGACCATCACTTCACAGTCCGTGTGTTTGGCTGCAACAGACCAAGTGCCTACTAAGTACAAGAGGTGGCAGTTACCGCGATGTGTCAATTGCTATTTTAATTGTCCTTGTGCAAAGTCAAAGTGAGTTGACATGGCGTGTATGTGTCTTCTCATCATGTGAGACAGCATGTAGTCCTCAAGGTCAAGCTGAATATCTCATTCCATTTTTTTTGTTTTTCAGTTCCACCAGATGCCACTTGGCCCCCAGCTGCCACTACACCCCCCCCCCCCCCCCCTCAGCGCTGATGAGACTGCCTTAACCTGACCAGCATCATATGACTACAGAACTCCACAACGAAGGAGGCGGACCTCAGATGTCTCAACGCTATGGGGGGAATGCAAGGAGAGGGAGGAGAGATGGAGAAAAGATGCGGGGGCTCGGCAACAGCTCCAGGAGACTGGACTCGCCCTGCAAACGAAAGAGCATAAGGCCGGAAAGGCGGGAGGAGAGGAAGCTTTAAAAGCGGTGTCTCACGGTGGAGGAGAAGCGCTTTGAAGAGAACAACCAGAGAGAGGATGAGAGAAAGCTGTGTAGGCTTGAAATGGACAATCAAACTAAACTGATAACAGCAGATGCTGCAGGCATTGATTGTTGCGAAAAAATGAGGCAAATTATTTTTTTCGTTGTAATCATGCTAGTTGCATTTTTCATTACTTCTCAGTTCTTTTGAACACTTTTTATTATGATGCTCGATTTTAAGTCACCTGCTTTATTTGTTCTTGGGTCGTTCCGTGTTGTCAGTTATATATTACAAGCTAAGCACTATGTGCCATTTCCTACAGAAACTGTGTACCTTTTGAATCCATTGTGCCTCACAAGATTTTCTGAAACTGTGATAACTCTTATATATTGCCATTCCATGTAAAAAGCTTGTACCTTTCGATTCCACTCCAATTTTCCAATCAGGAAAAACTGAGTTGTTTTACATAGCACTAATATCAGTGTTACTAATCAAACTGTGCCTTTTGTGCAGTTTTGTATCCTCTGAATCCGTTCCAGATGTTTTAATCCAAGGATAACTGTATTTAATTCATCATTTGTTTAAATCTCTTACCTGTATTTTTGCTCTGGGGATAACCATTTTTGGTTTTCGCACCACTGTACAGTATTAGGAATTTGTTTAATTTGCAAAAGTGCCGTAGAGTGTACCTTTTAATTCTGCGTCACTGTTCCAATGTTTCATTGTAGTGTACAGTTCATGAATGTTTATTTTGGCAATAACTGCTTAGGCAATAAAGGCAATAACTGCTCAGGCAATAAATAAAAAAAAAAAAACACGCCATAGAACTAATATCGGTATTACTAATCCAACTGTGCCTTGTGTGCAGTTTTGTATCCTCTTAATCCGTTCCAGGCGTTCTAATCCAAGGATAACTGTATGTAATTCAGCATTTGTGTAAATCCCTTACCTATATTTCCCCTCTGGGAGATAACTATTTTTGGTTTTCACACCACTGTACACTATTAGGAATAATTATATGCAATTTGTGCAAGGGTCGTAGCGTGTACTTTTTAATTCTGCGTCACTGTTCCAAGGTTCCATTGTAGTGTACAGTTCAGGAATGTTTATTGTGTCAGTAACTGCTTAGTCAATAAACTAATTACTGATTATAAAATTGTTTGATGGTAACTTAATAGTGATTCTCAGTTGTCTTCATGCCAGTTCGACTAGACCACCTACAGATACATTTAGCTTTACCCTCGCTTGTGTGCTCTGCACAAGATGCACTTGAAAAGACACGACAGAACAAATGCAAAGACAACAATTTACTCATTCATATGATGCTGAATTTTTCCATATCCTTTGTGCAAGTTTGCAATGCTTTTATTCTTAACTGTTCAAGCAAAGCAGTGCAGTATAAACAGTTTTGTACAGCACAGGTAAGTCCTGTATATCTGTAGTCCTAATAGGACATTTCTGGAAGTACACTGCCACAAGCTAAGCACCGTTCCATTTCCTACTGAAACTTTGTACCTTTCGAATCCACTGTGCCTCGGAAGATTTTCGGATCCAGAGATAACTCTTTCATATTGCCATTCCCTGTAAAAAGATTGTGCCTTTCGATTCCGCTCAGATTTTCTAATCAGGAAAAGCTGAGTTTTGTTTTACATAGAACTAATATCAGTGTTACTAATCAAACTGTGCAGTTTTGTGTCCTCTGAATCCGATCCAGATGTTTTCATACATATTATATAACTGTATGTAATTCATCATTTGTGTAAATCCCTTACCTTTACTTTACCTCTGGGGATAATTATATTTGGTTTTCACACCACTGTGCAGTATTACGAATTTGTGAAAGTCGTAGAGTGTATCTTTTAAATTCTGCGTCATTGTTCCATTGTAGTGTACAGCACATAAATGTTTATTTTGGCAACAACTGCTTAGCAAATAAACTCATCACTGATAATTAAATTGTTTTCTTGTTTGATGGTAAAGAGAATCAGATGTAGAATTGCTCCAAACAGTTGGTGCAAGTTTGCAATGCTTTTATGCTGAAATTATGTCAACTTGTTGCATTGTTCTTTCAGACGTGTCCTAGTTTTGATATGCTGTTGTAAGTGCATATTGTTCAAGCAAAGCAGAGCAGTATAGACAGTTTTGTACAGCACATCTGTCTTCCTAATAGGACATTCATGGAAGTACAATGCAACAAGTTCACAAGTAAAGCCACTGTCAAGGGACCAAAATTATGTTCATAATTGAGTAAGAAGGTTAAGAAATAAAGTACTAGCGAAAACATGGAACGAGGGAAATTTATATCGCAGAGTGCGAGTAAGTCATGTGGTTAGCGGAAACAGGAATTGGTCGGACATGCCTGCACGTGCGAAGCGAAACCTCTTATAGCGGGGAAAGTCTGTTAGTACCTTATGCTGATAAGAGGAAGGGTGTACATGCGGAAGTGAGAGTATCTAGGCTAATTGGGGGGGGGGGGGGGGGGGAGTGGGTCAGAAGAATTGCTTACGTGCGGAAGTGAAAGAATCCTAACCTATTTATCAAGGAAAATGGGGTCAGAACTTTCCCGCCAGAAACTATCAAAGAACTCACTTACTCAGTAGTGTCTGATGAAATTCCAGAATTTGGAAAAGAAATAGTCTGTTCACAAATTAATTATATTAACGTTGTGATACGGGTATTAGGTTAGATTGGATGCATGAACTGGATGTAAAATGCATGTTTAGTATATTATGTGATATAGTTATTGACGTTAGTTGATGTATAGCTGTGAATGAATATTTATGACATCGCGTAGGAATGCATAATGAGGAAGGGAGAGAGACTTCTGATATATATACGAAAAAAATTGGAACGAAAAGACTTACAGACTTGGCGCTGAGCGAAAGAGAGGGGAAGACCATGAGGTCTGAGACTGAGCAGATGGAAAGTGGTGTTGACTTGTGGTGTGGTCGAAGATGACCGGTCACTACAGATTCCGAACGGAAGATGATTAGCTACACCCAAGAGAGGGAGATAACGGGAATCCGGGTGGACTATTATAGTGTAAAAGCAAATCCGCGGAGAAGAACGTTTCTTCTACAGTGATCGGATTAGCCCAAGCGTGATATGTGCTGGGTTCAAAAGTGCATCATTGACAATTATTGTGAATGTGCCGAGAGAGAACATTAAAAGATCACCGGGACCAGAGAGTCGACACTGAGACGCAGCGCCGACGAGGACCAGGCAGCGGGTCGACGGACGCAGCGCCGACGCCGAGAACCACTGAGATAGCCACATAGTAGTGCGTATAGGTGACTTGTTTATTTTTGTGCACAGAACTAGCCTGAGGTAGAACAAAGAACTAGACAGTGAAATAACAGAATGACTAGGTAGATTGAAGATGAAGAAAGTGTAATTTGAGATACTTTAGACATTAGTTAAGTGTCACATGTTTGATTGTTCATATGTAAATAATTAACATAGTTAGCAATTCAGCAACTGAGTGCGTAGTGAATCAGTTGTATGGATGCGTGTGTGGGGAACGCATGCGAGACGTCCCTCTCCAGAGTGAGAGAAATGTGATGAATGCGAAGTTGATAGCTACAATGATGAAGTATGAGAGAGTGAGTGGAGATCCCCCCTGTTAACAAGATTGTATATAACCTACACCCACATCACAAAGAATTAAACCACAAATTTTTCCGACAGTCCGTGACAGCCACCAACAGACACCACACAGTTTGTAGCCCTGCTGCCGCAGGCAACACATTGTCCAGGCAATTCCTGCTGGAATCCTGACAAAAATGATCAACACATTGTCTCACGTAACCCCACATTTGAGGCGTCACTCGATAATGTACCATTTGCAGGAGACTGATCAACCATCATAATCAGGTGCTCTGGCACTCCCCTTGAATTATGGTTGATCCATCTCCTACTATAGTGCATTGGGCTGAATATGTTATGTGGGGGAAATCACACAAAGTGGCATAAGGTTGTAGACCACACTGGAGTAACAGTTCCAATATTTTATTGCAGCGATGCGATTTCCACACAATGCATCCACAGATGCATCAGCACCCTGTGATACACTGTCTCCTCTACAATGCACCAACCCTTTTGTAATAATAATAATTACGGTATTTATAATGCGCTTATCTTATAATAATTATAATTGTAGGCGCGCACGCAAACTCGCACACACATGTGCACGCTTTCGACAATGACTCGCGTACCACACACTGTGTCTCTCATACAATGTGCACACATACTTCATAACACAGTCTTTTAGTTTTATACTACTACAGATTTCCAGAGCAAAGTCGCATAACACAACCAATCAGAAAAGAAAACGTAACCAAAACTCATTAAAATTCACGATAAAGAATACATTAGAATGACCTACACAATTCCTCTACAATTTAGGTATCTTTGATACAATGTTACGAAATGTAGCCGACACTTTGACTTCATATCTAAGGTCACTAGAAAGATCGCGACCCTGCTTGAACCTTCCAGTCTAATGTAGGCAAAACTGCGCGTAACAACAAAAATTTATCGCAATTGTCCGTGCAAAAGAAAATGAATCCTACTACAAAGGTACATAATTCTTATCGAAAATAACTCAAATGAATATCGGATCTTTCCTATGATTAACACATACATGCTCTCAAAGAATAACATAACCACAAACCTAACAATGTCAAACGCTAGTATGCTCCTCCACAGTGGGTGGATCCATGCCAAAGAATTGGCTGAGCTTCCATACATGCATGTGTGGCAGTTGGTCAAGAAAGCTGTTAGGTACAGCTTTCCCACAGGAGACAAGAAGAGTTGTAAGTTCTTGTGGTCCAGGAACGCCCACTCAGAAATAATTTTGCCAAAACTCCACTCAATAGCCTGTCTCACAGATGCCAAATATGTGTTGAATGCCTGCTGTGGTGGATTTATGTGTCCACCTCTGTAGGGCTGCAGTGGGATGTGCTGGATCGCCATGCAAACACAGCGGTTTGCCATTTACATTAAAGTTCTGCTCAATAAAGTTCAAAACACCACTTTCATTAAGCAGTGCATCATTGTGGCGCCACCCTTCCATGGGACTGAACAGGTTGGCACCATGATGCTCTGAAAATTGATGCCATGTTGATGCTTGTGTGCATTGTACACCTCTCTCTGGTGCATGGTATGCGTGCAAATGGGTCATACCGTTCCGTCGATAAACACCCAACAGTCCTGCAGAGGGGCTCCTCTTGCGGCATATCGCTGCAGGCTGGGTATGGACAGCCAGGGTATGGACAGCCAGGGTATGGACAGCCAGGGGATGGACAGCCAGGGTATGGACAGCCAGGGTATGGACAGCCAGGGGATGGACAGCCAGGGTACGGACAGCCAGGGTATGGACAGACAGGGTATGGACAGCCAGGGTATGGACAGCCAGGGTATGGACAGCCAGGGTATGGACAGCCAGGGTATGGACAGCCAGGGTATGGACAGCCAGGGTATGGACAGCCAGGGTATAGACAGCCAGGGTATGGACAGCCAGGGTATGGACAGCCAGGGTATGGACAGCCAGGGTACGGACAGCCAGGGTACGGACAGCCAGGGTACGGACAGCCAGGGTACGGACAGCCAGGGTATGGACAGCCAGGGTATGGACAGCCAGGGTATGGACTGCCAGGGTATGGACAGCCAGGGTATGGACAGCCAGGGTATGGACAGACAGGGTATGGACAGCCAGGGTATGGATAGTCAGGGTATGGACAGCCAGGATATGGACAGTCAGGGTATGGACAGACAGGGTATGGACAGACAGGGTATGGACAGACAGGGTATGGATAGTCGGGGTATGGACAGCCAGGGCTGGTTCAGGTTTGACAACTTGGTGTGGAACCTGCTGTATATTATGGTCCACACCAATGTTAAAAAGGAAGAACAACTCCGTCTCCGTGTATGGAAAAGTTGCGCAGAGGTCGACATAGTGGCAAGGATACGCCAACCTGGGACGCACTATACAAATTACATCCAAACCTGTAAAAAAAAAGAAAAGTATTATGAGTGATGTTTCACACCCAAAAATATATACGTGTCAGAAAAACATGTTTTCATAGCATAAAAGTGCAGTGTTTGTAATTGTATACTATCATTTCTAGACAGACCAAGCAACTGCCAATTTTCAGATCAATTTTATGTCTTCAAACGATAGTACACAAACACTACATTTTTATGTTTTATAAACCTTTCTCAACTAGAAAACAAACTACAATCATCAAGTATCAAGCAGAGCATACAGCTTTGCCTTAGCCTGCTGTTTCTGACTACCGCTGAGCTGACTGCTCATTCTGGGACTTTTTATGCTTTGTAGAATAGACAGCAGTGATGATCATTGTAAAGGTTTATCAGTTTACATGATGAAAGCGATGACACTGCCAGTGATTCCAAAGAAGTTTGCACGCTCAAGCTTGCCAGCTGTCTAGAAAAGGTATACTGTGCTATCTCAGAAAGCACCACGCAGTACGAAAGAAGATATATTGTGGGTAGGTGCAATTTCTTTGTAAAAGTGATCTTGAAAGGTTTTATAGTTCCAAGGAAAAAGTATGGTTTTATTCAAACCCACAACATTGATTATGAATTCTTAAAAAGAAAATAATGAAAAAGTGTGAGTGTGCTTACATCTATAAAGTACTCCCTGCCAAGATTTTTTATTTCATTTTCAGCAGGATACACTGAATAACAACTTGTGTAAATAAACCATCTATTTTAGTCTTTTTGTTTTGACCCGCACGTGTTTTTAAAATACCCAGCTAGGGCCCTGATCTCACCGAGTTTGAGTTCCACCAGTCAGAGACCTTTATGTCAGCCATGTGCGTGGCAGTTGTCAGGAGTCCAGTTCTGTGGTGACACACCATGAACGGAGCACGAGATACACTGAAGTCGCAAGGGAAATCATGTCAGCTTTACTTAGGCTTGCTCTGAGGGACTAATCCTGTAGCAGACGATACTGACAAATAACCAGCCAAAGTGTTTGAGCCACACTCCATGCATCTGTATGCCCTAACAGCACAATTCTACATGTGCTCATAGAGACTGGCTGTCAAATGTATCGTCCAATTATTTGTGAATATCACCTGCAACAGTGTAAGTTCATGTATATAGGCCTGTGTAAAGCCGATAGGGGTTCACTTGTGACTGCAGTGTATCTCATGTTCTGTGTGCATATGTGCAGGATGGAACAAAGAGACTCAACCTCAGCTTTAACAGTACACAAACAGAAAGTAGTCAGCCACACGCCCATGACATGAACAAAAAAAAAAAAAAAAAAAACACCATGTCAGAGTTCGTGTGCCAACATCCACGACATACTCCCAACCATGATAATTGTTTAATATATTTATAAAGCAAATCATGGTGAAGGTTAACTTGTGAAACTTTTTGTGAATGTAAAATAACCCACTTAACACAGTGCACAATGCAAATCATGGGTGAAATACCCAAAGCTTTTGTTCCAGTCGTTGCTCGCATCGTTGGTGGCATGCTGAACAGGTCAGCCATGTGGACAACATCTTTAGCTGTGTGGAACCTGAATTACTTCCTCACAAAGCTTGTTTCATAGTTGAAGAGGTTGAAGGTGTTGACAAGTACCCCTTGCCTCCTTCATACCATGCTATCAAGAAGCAACAAATCTTTAAGCTTGTTTGATGGTGCCCACATTGAGAGACCATCATCAAACAAGCTTGAAGAAATGTCGCTTCCATCGAGCGATGCAGAAAAGTTGTCAAAAAGGTCCATGATATTCTGCAAATAAGACAAGACATGGTCAGTACTAAAGTAGATTAATTCTTTTTCTTACTAGGTAAACAGTGAGCCAGTACGATAGAGACAGAGACTACGTATGACTCTATCGGTCATTTTCACACCAAGAACTAGATGAAACCACGCAAAATCACGACCCTTCAAATAAATGTGTTATATATAATGTACTTATTTGTAATTTGTCTCACAAAATCACGTGATAATGCAGTTTGAAAAATCGAAGCGGTCAGTGCAGTTACGGTCGCCGTCTTTAAATTGTTGATTGGAAACAGCGTTTTCAGGTGCTCAAGAAAACTGTCTTCAAAAGCCCAAATTCGATGCCGTGTACATTAAGTTTTGTCTAAATGAATACAAAAATGATGAAGGCATCTAGAATATACATTTGGCTACAACAGTATAGACACGAAGGCTCAAAAATACTAACCGAAACACACTTCGTAGGAAACGTAAATTCCACGAAACTTTGCGGAGAGAAATGCAGTTCGTAAGCAATGAACTTTGACCTATAAACTTGACCATGCAAATTTGGTGACGTATAACGCACTTTTTCTTACGATACGAACTTCGTAGGCAGCATCTAAGTCTCTCTACTACCTCTATCCAGAGCCCATTACACCCCCGTGGCCAGTGGCCTAATTCCGACCCAAACCTCCCTGACAACAACAGAATGCTAAGACAGCCCTATGTCTCCTGGACACACTAATTTATGCTCTTTTGTTAAGTTCCTACTTGATTAAAGCTAGTACATGAAAATACAAGATAACAACAGAAACAAAATACCGTCGATAGGGAAATGATTTCCGATCTAGGCAACATAAAAACAACGGTCAAAACTGCACCTGGGGGCCCCGTGTCGCCATAGTACAGCGCCGGTGTTTCAGTAGAGGGCACCTCTCCGACAAAGTCTGTCAACACTATTTTGACACATAAATGTCATTTTGGCAACAGCCATGAGTCATTATGATAGTCGTGTTCACTGGCACGCCGCTTGTTGGGAAACATCTGTCAGCAACGAAGGTTGGCCGGCCAGGCAGTTCCGTGCAACATAAACACGGCAGGCGCGGTGAAACGCGGTAAGAATGTAGTAAAGCTCGTTGGTAAATGCTTCCCTGTATGCTTCCAAGCTTTTCTGTGGAGCCGGCCAGAATAAGGAAATATCTGGCAATGCGTTATTCTGTAAATTGTAGGATGGAGCCGGGAATAGCACATATTTAGTAGTTCAACAGTTCATCTGCACGCTCACCTTTGTTTTTCATAGGCTGGCACGAAAATAAGTCCAAATTCCGACTATCCACTTAGTACAAGATGAAGAAGATATTAGGCTACACAATACACCACGACCATTAAATAAAGATGTCGAAAACGTACATCACTGTTCCCTCAGAACTTGATGGCACAACACTGTGTATGTGTGAGATTTGTTATGTTCCACTTCTTCAGTGATTTCTTTTTGTAAACTTTATATTTCAATTTTTTTTTTCGTTTTATATTTTGTTTTTCCCAATTTAAAGATATTATTTTGTGATTTGTGCATTATATGCAAAGTAGATTAGCAACGGCAAGTTTGAAAAATGGTTTCACCAAAACTTTCACCTTTGTAAAATAAAGAATCATTGACATTGTCATTGTCATTGCCATTGTCATTCTCTCTCCCTCTGTATCTCTCTGTCTGCCTGTCTGTCTGTCTGTCTGTCTGTCTCCCCCTCTCTCTCTCTCTCTCTCTCTCTCTCTCTCTCTCTCTCTCTCTCTCTCTCTCTCTCTCTCTCACTTGATGGATTGTATTGTGTTCTACTATTCTACGTTACTCTGACGTTTTGTTTTATAATTGTGCACATTACTTTGTGATCTCTTTGCATAATTATCTGGATATATTTTGTGACTTTATATTCAGTGGTGAATTCATAGTGTGGTGTTTCGTTGTGTGTGGTATTTTAAAACTATTTCACATCTTCCATTTTGGTTCATTATACCGGACTGTAACGTGCTTTTTACTGCAACTAATTTCCTTTTCCTGCACTTCAAACGCATACTTCGACGGAGAGTGGACTTGCATACTGTCTCACCATACTGTGTTTATAGTGAGTAAAAAACAAACAAAACATGTTTTTTTTTTTTTTTTTACGTTTTTCAGCCTGTACGCTGCATATTCCACGGACTAGCCAGACCTCACCATACTATGACTGCAGACTTTGTCACGAAACTGTTTTTATGTGTTTACACAAGGCGTCGCTGTCGGCGCTGCAGTCTATCCCTCGGGTTGTCATGCCTGACCGCCCGTGTAAACAGTTCCAGCCTTATCTTCCCTCCCCCTTCCGCCCCGTGTTCCTGGCACTTCCTCCGCCCTATCCACACCCTGCACGCCCTTCCTCTCCTGCCTACCCACTCTCCATTCCCTACCCCCCCCCCCCCCACACACACACACACACACTCTACTCACACCTACACCCATCCCTACCCCTGCCCCATTTTCCTGGCGCCTGCACCTTCCCTACGCACCCTCTGCCTCTACACGCTCTCCCTCTGTTGCTACCCACCCTCCATTCCCAAGCTGACCGTCGTAATGTATTTCACTATTTGTGGTACGTAAGTCATTGTCTAAAGCGTGCGCATGCGTGCGCGAGTTGTGAGTGCGCGCTTATAGTTATAATTATTATAAGATAAGCGCATTATAAATACCGTTATTATTATTATTATTATTATTATTCCCCCCCCCCCCACTCTACTCACGCTCACACCCATCACTACCCCCGCTCCATTTTCCTGTCGCCTCCTCCACCCCCCCCCCCCTATCCACCCTCTGCCTCTACACGTCCTCCCTCTCCTGCATAGCCACCCTCCCCTCAGTGTCCCCCCACCCCCACCCCACCCCACTATAAACCACATTTCCGTCAGTAAAACCTGCCTACCCATCCTCCGTTCTCGCCCCACTCTAAATCACATATTCGTCCCTACTGATCTGAAACCATGACAACTATAGCCATTGAACACCAACCCTTATCCACTCTCACCATCCCCCGTGACCCAGTACTGAGAGATACTCTAGACAATCTTCAAACACGATTTGAAAGTAAAGGTGCTAATGCCCTCAACATTCTCAAGGCGTGGAGGAATGCCATGTATGTGAGATACATGCAGCTTCTGCCCAAACACACTGCAGGAGTCCACAATGTTTTATGGGAAGACTTTAACTATGACAATGAAACTGTCGCCCTTAATGGCTACCTCTCCCCACACCCGGTCCCTGATCACCTGGCCAAGACAATAGTCAAGATCTATATAGGCTGGTACACACAGACGATAACAAACTTATCGTCATCACTGTGCACTTCAGGAAGAGGCGGACAACCGGTGGCACCTGCATGATTCAGGGGAAGAGAAAGGGTCTGTGGGTGAGTTCGGAGTACCGGGCCCTTTGTGATTATGTACAACAGCTCCTGTCCAGTACAGCGGACCCTACAGACAATGTCCCCGTCACCAGCAACCATCTTGCACCTGTCCCCGATTTTACAGAATGTACCGTCACTTCCCCCGCCACCCTTCCCAACTCCTCACGGGGCCTGGCTGTCTCCCCAGCAGACACCCCCATCACCCCTACCCTCTCCACTCCCTCGGACAACAAAGAAGTCTCTCTTCTTGTGCAGCCGGCGGAGTCATCAATCACAAGAATTATCAGCCGTCGGCCCTTCTACCCGAACACTCAGTTCTGCTTAATCCCATCACCACATCTAATGGCCAACCACTTCAGAACGCCCGCACTGATTTATCCCTTGTTGCTGCAACAGTTGATGGCGTAATGTCCACTGCCACGCCTCTTCCCCCAACCCGATCAAACACGAACTACAGTCCCCAGTCCCCGGGATTGGGATTACGTAATACAGAGGCTGCACCCACCACGGCCCGCTTAACTACCTATTCTGATGAAGACACCATTGACCCTGAGCGCAACTCAAAATTGCTTGTAACCTCATCACGGACCTTCGCGCTGACGTCAGTACACTGTTTAAAGGGCTTTCAGCAGCCATATCCATGATTGACCAGTTCGAGAGTCAGCACCGAGATGAGGCGGTCAAGAGAGCCAGAGACCTGCAGGTTACAGAGAAAAGTGTGGGCGAGGTGTTGTCCGATCTGGATGACAGGATAACTGGTGTGGAGACAGCTCAACACGTCACAGACGGCACTGTCAACCAGCTATCCTCCGCCAAACAGAGCCACAAGCAGCGCCTGAGGGAAATTCAAAAACAGTTGAAAAAGAAGTCAGCCCCTGCGTCCAACAGCTCAAACGCTGCCAAGAGTGGTAACACTCAAACTGACATGTTTCCCAATTTTGACAGCTGTGCGTCTCCGAGCCAGGTAACAAGCAATGCAATCGCTGCTCCCTGTCACCCCTCCCCTCCACCCCTTATGCAAGAACTGGCCACGGTACAGGCTGTGAGGGCAGCCGAGATGAGCCCAGAGCGCCTCATACCAGTGCGGATTACTGGCGGCCTGCCAGAGGTCAACAACGGGTCTGACCACGCCAGCAGCATCATAACAACAGACTGTCTCCAGAGGAGCGAATACTGCGACACACAGTGCAGAGTGACACCACAACGCTGGTCATTGGAGACTCTGTTGTTCGCAACATCAAATCTGAGAAGATGCTCACTGTTACGATTGTGGTTGTGTTATCCTGTGAGAGCGTACATGTGTTATTCGTAGGTAGCGATATGTTGTTTATTTGAGCATCACGGTTATGATTTCGTCCCTTTTTAGTAAGATTTTCTTTTGTTCGTGAGTAGAGCCGATTTCGTTTTGTTGTGTTTAGTCCGATGCGTTGTAGAAGGGTCGCACTGTCTAGTGGCCTCGTAAGTGTTACGTCGGTTAGGTGACATCGCAACATTTTCGCTACTTTTTGTTTTCCTGTGCGCGTGTAGTGAGCAGCTTTTATTTTGTTTTGGGAATGTTCTCGTACTTTATAGAGCTACCAGGTGAAAGGGATACCATACTTTTATGTGACTTAATTATACGTTAGAATTTAGAGCTGAAGTGAGCAGCCGTCTTTTTTGTAGCCTGTTATACTGTTTCTGGAAAGTTCATGTTTATGAGTTTCGGCTGCGCGTTTTGTTCTGATTGGTCGAGTTATATGATTTCCGTAGAAGATTCTGGAATTTGATAGTATATATAAAGAGGGCGCTGGGAAAGCCCGTGAGTACATTGTCTTGCTTTGTCAGTTGTAGAGAACGCAGTTTATTGCGAGAGACGCGGTGTATGAGAAACTTTGAGTCGTAGTGTGGACATAGCAAAAGAGACTTTGTATTCAGTAGTTTGTGCACTTGAAAGAGCATTACTGTGAGGATATCGCATCACTGAATAAAATATTGTTGGAACTGTTACTCCAGTTTTGTCTACATCCTTAAGCCACGGTTGACGGATTGCAGCTGAATGAGGTCTATTTAAAAGAACTATACGTGCGTGTGTGTCTGGTGTGTTTATCATACTTCGACTACAACTCCACCACGTACATTTTGGCGAACCCGACGAGATCTCTTCAGTTGGTTCAGTGAAAAGGGTAGCAGGAGAAAACAGCCAGCAGTAAAAAGGAGAGATAGCGACATCGGAGATGGAGATATTCCTGAAAATTGGAAAGGAATGTGGACTCGAAGGAGCTCAAATCCTCGAGTTTGTAAAGGAGAGAGAGGAGAAAGAAGAAAAGAGACGAGAGAGAGAAGAAAAGGAGAGACTGGAGAGAGAAGAGAGTGATTGATTGATTGTACATTGCTTAACGTCCTGACAGCAACAAGACTTTCTCAGGACGTGGGAGAGAGAAGAGAAAGAAGAAAGGAAACGAGAGAAAGAAGAAAAGGAGAGATTGGAGAGAGAAGAGAAAGAAGAAAAGAGACGAGAAAGAGAAGAAAAGGAGAGATTGGAGACAGAAGAAAAAAAAAAAAGAAGAAAAGAAACGAGAGAAAGAAGAAAAGGAGAGACTGGAAAGAGAAGAAAGAGCCAAAGAACGTGAAATCAGGAGACTCGAAACCCAAGCAGAAGAAGCAGAGAAACAGCGAAGAGAGGCAGAGAAACAACGAGAAGAGGAGCGAGAAGAGGCGGAGAGGCAGCGTCAACACGAAATTCATATAAAGCAGATGGAGATTGAGGCACAGAGCCAGAGAACTAATGAAGCAACAGCATTAGCGAGCAGAGAACAAACAACCCGTGCGCCAAAACTTCCACCTTTCATTTAAAATTCATATAAGATGGACGCTTATCTGGAGCGATTCGAGCGCTTCGCAATTAGCAACAATTGGAAACAAGAGACTTGGCCTATTAAACTGAGCGCACTTCTAACTGGCAATGCGGTTGAATTTACACCCGCTTACCAAGAGAAGAAGCCGAAGATTATACACAGTTGAAAGCCGCCCTGTTGAGACAGTACGACTTCACTGAAGAAGGTTACAGGCGACGATTTCGGAACTGCAAGCCTGAAGAAGGAGAAACACCCGGCCTATTCATTGAGAGAATCAGAAGCTACCTGGAGAAATGGATAGAGCTGGCTGGCCTAAACAGAGAGTACCAAGACCTGTGCGACCTCATCATCAAAGAACAAGCCCTCAGCGCATGTTCTAAGGACCTGGCCGCCCACCTTAGAGAGCAAAAAGACCAGTCACTAAAGGCCCTAGCCGACTTCGCTCAAAGATACCTTGATGCTCACAACATGAAGTTCGGGTCCAGTAAGCCACAGCGTGTGTCTGCACCAGCAGAGGAAATCCATAATGTCAGAGACACCCTGAGATATAAACCGGTGGAGAACCTGACATGTTTTCTATGTGGAAAGAAAGGTCACAAAGCGATACGGTGTCCTTCTAAAGATGTTCCCCGAGGCGACAACATCAGAAGATCCAACCAAGATCGTGGGATAGCAGGCAGAAGTAGTACCACGTCTCAACACAGAGCTGCCGCTGTATCAGCCAATGATGTGACATCATCCAATGACTTTTGAATCCAGAGAAAAGCGAGTTACACCAGAGCTGATCGAATCTTTCAGAAAGAATAGACGCATCCCAGTAGGAGATGGGACTACATTTTTACCAGTCTCAAACATCGCGCTGCCTGAGAATGAAGTGCCGAACATGCCGGTGGTGTCAGGATTCGTCGGCGACACACCAGTGAAAGTGTTGAGAGACACTGGTTGTAGCTGCATCATCGTGAGAGAGGACTTAGTATCTAAAGACCAGAAGCTATAGGAGTGGATCTCCCTCATTTTGGCTGACGGAACTGTAAGGATTATCCCACTTGCCAAAGTCAGTGTCGACACCCCATACTTGACAGGAGAGGTGAAGGCGTTGTGCGTGAAGACACCAGTCTACGACCTAATCATCGGAAACATTGAAGGTGCCAGAAACGCAGACGATCCAGATCATGAGTGGAGACCTGAAATATGTTCCGTTACCACGACAAGTCAAGCAGAGAAGAGTCACCAAACCATCCCTCTAAAAGTGGCGGACAACACGGAAGCAGCAGTGGTAAATAAAGACAGGCTGGTGGAGCTACAGAGAGGTCAAGACAAACAAAAATCGGCGGAATCGGTGCGTCTTGCTGATGTCGAAAGACTAGACGACGAGAACCTATTTGACCTTAATGAACATAAAGAGGATGTAGAAGATATCCAGTTCGGTCAAAATCTGACCCAGACTCAACGTGAAGAACTGACTCAAGAGTTCGATCATCGGTTTACACCTGACCCAGGTACAACAGACACCATCCTGCACGAGGTAAACCTGACGTCAAACGAGCCAGTTCGCAGCAAACCTTATCGTCTTCCTTATAACACGAGGGAAGAATTGAAAAAGGATATCAAGGAAATGCTGAGTCTGAATGTCATCAGAGAGTCCAAGTCACCATATGCGTCCCCAGTTGTCATCGTGAAGAAACCAGATGGATCCAACCGAGTGTGTGTGGACTATCGCAGACTCAATAAACTAACAATCATTGATCCAGAGCCTATGCCCACAGCGGAAGAACTGTTCCAGAAGGTCAGTGGAGACCGATTTTTCTCCAAAATTGACCTAAGCAAAGGGTATTGGCAAATCAAGGTTGCAGAAAAAGATATCCCCAAGACAGCGTTCGTCACACCCGACGGTCATTGGGAGTTCCTGAAGATGCCTTTTGGTATGGTGAACAGTGGTGCCACATTAAAGAGAGGACTGAAAAAGATCCTAGAAGATATGCAAAATGTGGTCTTTTACTGGGATGACATTTTGATCCATACCAAAACTTGGGGGGACCACCTCAAAGCCCTCCGAGAACTGTTCCAAAGACTGTCAGATGCGAATTTCACCATCCGTCCAAGCAAGTGTATCCTTGGAGCTGACAACATAGACTTCATTGGACATAAATTAAGCGAAGGTTTAAAGGGACTACACGACGCCAACGTGCAGAAGATCAGGGATGCCCCGCGACCTTCGACCAAGACGCAAGTCCGCTCATTTATGGGCTTGGCGAACTACTACCGGGAGTTCATACCAAACTTTGCGGCAGTTACAGCACCCCTGACTTATTTGCTGAGGAAATGACAACCTAACATAGTTAAGTGGGAAGATGCCCAAGAGCGAGCATTCCAGGCGGTTCGAAACATCCTAACCGAGAAGCCTATTCTACACCTTCCTGGCCCGTTGAAAACGTTCTTCCTGAGAACAGACGCCTCCAACGAAGGAGTAGGTGCAGTCTTGATGCAAGAAGATAACGGAAAACTCCACCCAGTGAGCTACGCCAGCAAAATGTTGACCAGAGCTGAGAGAAACTATTCGACCATTGAGAAGGAGTGCCTAGCCATCTTCTGGGGAGTAAGGCGATTCGAACTGTACCTTCTGGGAGTGCCATTTGTTCTCCAAACAGATCATCATCCCTTGAACTATCTAAACTCTGCAAAGTTTATAAATTCTCGTATTATGAGATGGGCGATGTTCTTGCATAATTTTGACATTAAACTACAGTCTATCAAGGGTTCGCAGAATTTTGGAGCAAATTACCTGAGCAGAGCATTTTAAATGAACATTTCTGTGTCCAGAACGTTTGTATGAAACATTTCGGTGCTCAGGACTGTTTATAGGAAATGTGAGACGTTTTTTTTTTTTTAATTCGATTTTTGATGTGTAGTTATTTTGTTTAGGGTTTTGTGTAGGTTTACACAGCCACAACCGTTTGAAATTTGAGGTGAAATTTTTGTGAAATTTCATTCTTAAGAGGGGGGGGGGGGAATGTTACGATTGTGGTTGTGTTATCCTGTGAGAGCGTACATGTGTTATTCGCAGGTAACGATATGTTGTTTATTTGAGCTATCACGGTTATGATTTCGTCCCTTTTTAGTAAGATTTTCTTTTGTTCGTGAGTAGAGCCGTTTTCGTTTTGTTGTGTTTAGTCCGATGCGTTGTAGAAGGGTCGCACTGTCTAGTGGCCTCGTAAGTGTCACGTCGGTTAGTTGACATCGCAACATTTTCGCTACTTTTTGTTTTCCTGTGCGCGTGTAGTGAGCAGCTTTTATTTTGTTTTGGGAATGTTCTCGTACTTTTTAGAGCTACCAGGTGATAGGGATACCATACTTTTATGTGACTTAATTATACGTTAGAATTTAGAGCTGAAGTGAGCAGCCGTGTTTTTGTAGGCTGTTATATTGTTTCTGGAAAGTTCATGTTAATGAGTTTCGGCTGCGCGTTTTGTTCTGATTGGTCGAGTTATATGATTTCCGTAGAAGATTCTGGAATTTGATAGTATATATAAGGAGGGCGCTGGGAAAGTCCGTGAGTACATTGTCTTGCTTTGTCAGTTGTAGAGACACGCAGTTTATTGCGAGAGACGCGGTGTATGAGAAACTTTGAGTCGTAGTGTGGACATAGCAAAAGAGACTTTGTATTTAGTAGTTTGTGCATTTGAAAGAGCATTACTGTGAGGATATCGCATCGCTGAATTAAATATTGTTGGAACTGTTACTCCAGTTTTGTCTACATCCTTAAGCCACGGTTGACGGATTGCAGCTGAATGAGGTCTATTTAAAAGAACTCTACGTGTGTGTGTGTCTGGTGTGTTTATCATACTTCGACTACAACTCCACCACGTAACACTCATCAACCCTAGAGAGAAAGTAGACGTATTATCTGTCTCTGGCCTGCGGACTGTCCACCTGCTCAACTGGCTCTGGCGACAACAGGCGTCCCACACAGCGGTGGCACTGGTGACCTTCCACATGGGGGTCAACGACTGCAAACAGAAGGAAGTGACCAGCGCTGTGTGGGAACAGCTCGTCCGGGAATGCAAGCGGGTATTTCCCGGTGCTCGTCTGCACGCATTCTCCATCCTGCCAACCGACAGTAGACACCAGCTGTACAGGGCAATCACCGCCTCTGACAGTAACTTGTTCCATGTGTGCAGAAAGCTGGGTGTCACACTCATACATAACACTCAGGTCTTCACTGCTGTTGATGGATCCCCGCCCAGAAAATTCTACAGGCGCGGTGACCCCATCCATCCTAGTCGCCAGGTCACCATCAGTCTGGCCCTCAACATAAAAAGAGGCGGGCCAGCTACTGACGTCACCCCACCCAACAACCAGACTGAAGGTGGTGGCCGTGACCGCCGTCAGCGACGTGAAGGACACGCTGGCACCACCAACACTTAAGGCCCCGCTACACATGCCCGGTTTTGAGGCCGATTCCCGATCAGTTTTCGAATCGGTAGATGATTGGGCCGGACTAAAAAACGTGTGCACTGCCACACATTTCACGACTTGTTTAGCCGGTTTGAACCGAAGACTGATCAAAGTCGTACCTGTTCTTCAAAATGTCTGCTAGTTTTGACAGTGGTGATGACGTGCTTGCATTATCATCAGTTTTGCATCATATTCGGGAAGAGGTGTGCGAAACTTGAGCCGACGGCGGTGGCCGGTACTGATCACAACAGGCGTGTTCCGCCATTTCCAAACTACGACATGTTTTGCGAGACGCGCACTGATTGGTTGAAGCTTACAACCGAGGCCGATTCGGATCGGGAAAATAGAGCAGGTTCTAGACACCCGATTCCCAGCCGATTGGGACCGGATCGGATAATTGACGTCATCCGATCGCAATCGGATCGGAATCGGCTTCAAAATCGGGGCGCAACCGGCTCGTGTGGCGGGGCCTTTACGCTGATGTCGCAGCCGGCAGACAGTCAGTGTCCGCGGCAGCACCCAACCTGGAATCACTCTGTGGTGCATCCAGCTTCGGTGCTGCAACGGAGAGTGAAGGTGGACTGTCGGTGTCCTCTGCTGTAGCACCAAGTCTGGAATCACAGTACAGCGAATCCAGGTTTTGTGGTACAGCAGAGAGTCAATGTAGCTATCAGCAACAAATGCCGGGCCAGTATCCTATGTGACAGCAACCACCGCTACCACCATACAGTGCCGCGTTTCCTCAGTATCGCGAGGCGGGTCCATGGGGACACTTCAGCATGACGCAACCAGCGAATCCTTTCAGCGTCCCCCCGCTCACATACCCGCCATACGCACAGCAGGAACTGTGGGCACAGTACAGCCACCCCGTGCGTGTGTATTAGACTCATTACCAGAACATTCAGTTACTTTTCCTTACACAACTTTGTGCTTTGTATCACTGAACTGCATCGAATTGATTTCCTTGCGTCTCATTGCTCATTTTGTGTTTGCGCAGAGACGAAATAATTTGTTTTTAACTTCAACCCGCACTGCACGTGATCGAATATTAACATTGTCATCCTTTTGACTTCTGCCGACAGTACTCGTGTCTACCGATCTTCTCACTCTGTGCGATTTGTGACGCTTATAGCACTAGTACTTGTGCACCGAGACATTTTCTACGTATATTCACACTACGATCATATCTGTCCTTTCGCAGCGCTGACGGACTTATTTCCCATATTGCGCAGCGGGGTCGTTTAGCTTTGACTGTTGAAGTGTGTTGAAGGGATTAGTCCCTCTTAGTGAACGTTGTGACGTATTTTCTGGTCGCAAGGTAGTGAGATCTATTGTAACGCACGCAGACTTGCACTCAGTCGTACGCACAGACTCTCGCACAACAGACGCATACACCGCCACTGACACAGTCGGGCGCATTCATGCGGTAAAACACAACTCACGGGCTTCCTTTCTAACGACGACGTTTATACAAAAGTAAACAATAAAACGCTCAAAAGGTTATCAAACTATATACACTTCACTTTCCCCACTGCATCCAAACATCACATACACATACACAATATCACTGCCAGGCTAGGTATCAGTCTCTCACTATCCAACCTGTTTGGTGTTCTCGCCTGATTACGCTGGACCTTTCACGTCTAGGCGTGCAAGTCCTTTCTCGTACGCTCCTCGAGTCGTCCTGTCTCTCGAGTCGTGGACGTCCTCGTTTCTCGTACTGTATATTCGCTGTGACCCTCGTGTCTTGGCACTGGCCGCTCACTCTTCGAGTGAAGAATTGGAGATATGACCTCGCGTTAGGTCCTGGTGACTGATGTCTCGGCGTCCGTCTCTCTCTCTCTCTCTCTCTCTCTCTCTCTCTCTCTCTCTCTCTCTCTCTCTCTCTCTCTCTCTCTCTCTCGCTCTCTCTCTCTCTCTCTCTCTCTCTCTCTCTCTCTCTCTCTCTCTCTCTCTCTCTCTCTCTCCCTCCCTCTCTCTCTCTCTCTCTCTCTCTCTCTCTCTCTCTCTCTCTCTCTCTCTCTCTCTCTCTCTCTCTCCAACAAGCGCTCTAAACAACAACCAGGACCCAAATCGTAACACTTGCTAAACACACAACATATTGGATGATATGAGAAACATTACGTAACCTGGCTGATACAAATAACTCACATGTTCATTCACACACACACGTGCTTCATAACCCGAACTACTTTCGTAACACCTCCATAACTGTCACTACCTTGAAACAGACTATAACATAACACTCTCACAATACACTATTCTCTACCCTGGAAAAGACTATGCTTAACCACCCCCGTACTACCTTCATAGCGACTTAGCCATAAACACCTTACATTCCTTTAGTTGTCCATCTCGGTAAATAACTGTATACGAAAACACCGGTTAACTCACTGAATTCCAAACAAACATAATTGAACCAAATCGGTCAACACTATACAACCAAATTACTCTTACCAACGCATACTGTCTTTAACAAACAACTATCAAAAATACATATATAGAAACATACCTGAATCCTAGGTTTCAGAGTCTTGGAATACGGGCTAGGTATCTCACACACATCTGCTCAAGCTGACAATAAACCCCGTACTAAGGTATTTACTGCTCTGCCAGACTACGCTCTGCCTAGAGCTCACAAAAACTTCCCGTATTAAGGCTTCACGTGGGTCACAGGCCTCATGGACTATCGGCACAAAACAAACCGTTAACAACAAACGTACCGTATTTACCCTACTGTGTGAACACTATGCATGAGCATAGAGTTTCATCACAATTCCCCCTTCCTCGGGGAAAGAAAAAAAGAAGCGACCGAGTTTCTTTTTACGACTACTCGACGCAATAATATCACTAACCAAGAAGGGACTAACTTTGACTATCTAGAATACAAGAAAGCAAAAATATTACATCCTTAAGCCTCAACGCACACCATCGGATCGCACAGCGAAAGCTAAAACAGAACGAACGCGCTAAAACCTCCAGAAATGAAAACGATCTAACGACTGTCCATCCAATCCATACAATCGCGAGAGTCCAATCTCCGACCTACCTACATATTGGGTGCTGAGCGGTATTTCTGTCCGCAACAGAAGTATGCCGTCTCCAGCCAACCCGACTGGTGGGCCAAGCCCGCTGACCTATCCCCTGATTCTGGACGGCACTAACACGGTCCCTCTGTTCCCAACTACGCTTAATTCGCGCTCTCGTCGCGACTGAAGCGACTACACAGCGATTAACCTGAGCTCGCTTAACCGCCTCGACCCTATGGACACCCTTCATATTACCCAGAACTACATCATCTACTGGCTCGTCGATGACACAAGAAATCAGATCATCTGAGAAAAACTCCGTGTCAACCTCTATTCTAGCCAAAGGAAAAACTTCTACATTCCCTCCGAACGAAATCACTTTCTGTGTCTCCCTCGTGTACTGATATTGTCTAACAAGGCTACGTCTGGCCCCTGCGGTCGTCGTACCTGAGTCACGGAGAACAGAGGCGAGACATCCGTTAACAACACCGTCCACCAGCGGTATGCAACCACCTCCGTCAGCTGAACACACTGCGCCCAACTGTGGTTCCTTCCTGACTGGGACTGCAAAACTGGCCATGTGAGTGGGCTGCTCCGCCCCCTCCACCATACCAGGACTGTTAGGACATTGGAAACGCTACCAAAGAACTGTTCCGTCAACATGAGATCGATCAATGCCTCGTACGTGTGGTCGATCTTTGATAGTTCGACCCAACGTACGAGCAAATGGGACAACCGTTTGCCAAACGGTACAAACGATTCCCCTGTCTCTGGCCGACAAGCTCTCAAGTGTTCTCTGAAACCCTCCGCACTACACTGGAACTTCTTAAGAGACACTCCTTCAAAGTCTCGTAATCTACGTTCCACGAAACGTTCAAGCTATGGAAAAGACTCACGGCCAGACCTTCTAGCACAGACGAAAGCAAAACGGGCCAGTTGGAAGAAGGCCAACTCAACGCCTGCGCATGAGCCTCAACACGACCAAAAAGCGTCAATAGAGTCCACATACTCCTTAAACATTGACAGTCTAGGAAAATTACGTATGCCCTTTCCTACCGAATCACTATCTGGAACTGCTCTAGACCCCCGCATCTCGAGCTAACTGTAGTTGTACCTCCCTATCTCTCTCCTTTTCCTCCCAATCCTTCTCTTCTTTCTCTCTTTAGTACTCTAACTCTTTCTCTCTTAACGCATGTTCCCTCTCGTCCTTCTCTCTTTGAAACGCCCTCTGAACTTCTAACTCCTCTTTCTTAAGCACTCTTTCTCTCTTCTCGCTCTCTCTAAACTTCTCTTTCTCCTTTAAGACTCTTTCTCCTCACCCGGGTCTGCCCTGGGGGACTTGGGTGGGGTTAACTACTTTTTAGTTCCCAGGGTCACCCTGATCAGCCCCACAGGGTGGGTTTCCCTTCTACTCTGGGGCATGTGTTTCTGTCTACCCTTGGTCCATTCACCTGTGTTTTCCTTTTTTAAACTCTCCCTACTGTCTGCGCTGCCTGTAGCTATTGATATTGGATGTGTGTTGCTAAATGGTCTTAGCTTTATTTAGGCCCCATGTTGTAGGTTTATTTAAAGTATTTGACCGGCTGGTGACATACATTCAATTTTCTTTTTTTCTTTTTTTTTCACAAGCGGTGCAGGCACGTCCTGAGAAAGTCTTGTTGCTGTCGGGACGTTAAGCAATGTACAATCAATCAATTTAAGACTCTTTCTTTCTCTTTTCGCTCTCTCTGAGCTTCTAACTCTTTCTAATTTAAGACTCTTTCTTTCTCTTCTCGCTTTCTCTGAGCTTCTAACTCTTTCTCCGTTAAGACTCTTTCTTTCTCTTCTCGCTCTCTCTGAGCTTCTAACTCTTTCTCCTTTACCCCCACCCGGGTCTGCCCTGGGGGACTTGGGTGGGGTTAGGTACTTTTTAGTTCCCAGGGTCACCCTGGTCAGCCCCACAGGGTGAGTTTTCCTCTCTATTCTGGGGCATGTGTTTCTGTCTACCCGAGATCCATTCACCTGTATTTGCCTTTTTAAAACTCTCCCTACTGTCTGCACTGCCTGTAGCTCTTGATGTTGGATGTGTGTTGTTAAATGGTCTTAGCTTTATTTAAGCCCCATGTTTTAGGTTTATTTAACGTATTTGACCGGCTGGCGACATACATTCAATGTTCTGTTTAGTTGGGGTTTTTTTCACAAGCAGTGCAGGCACGTCCTGAGAAAGCCTTGTTGCTATCGGGACGTTAAGCAATGTACAATCAATCAATCAATCTTTCTCCTTTAAGGCTTTCTGAACTTCCAGTTCCTCTTTCTTAAGTACATTTCTTCTCGGATCTCTCTCTCTCTCTCTCTCTCTCTCTCTCTCTCTCTCTCTCTCTCTATCTCTCTCTCTTTTGCTGTCTAAAGTGAATTTTCACTATGATCCAAATGATTTGCTTCGTATATAGGTCTAGTTATCATTAGTGCGTGTCTGTGTGTGCGCGCGAGCGTGTATGTGTCGGTGTGCGCGCGTTGCGTGTACTTTTTATTTTTCGTTTGTTTTTTGTATGACCGAATGAATGAATGAATTTTGTTTAATGTCTCTTCATGTTTAATGTTTTCTAATTTTTCTTTGTGTAATTTGGTACTATTAGTATTACAATTATTATCCTGTGTTTGTAGAGTAGCAACGGCAAGTATGAAAAATGGCACACGTGCTAATTACTTTATCCGTTGAGAAATAAAGTTTCATTTCATTTCATTTCTCTCTCTCAGCCTCTCTTTCTCTCGCCCTATCCTCCATATCCTTACATTTCTCAACGTACTCAAAACGTTTCTCATCTTTAAGCCCTAACCTCTCACCTTGTTTAATATAAGCCTCTACCGGGTCCAACTCCATATTTACAATAACAGCCTTCCCAAAAATTGAAAACGTAAAATACAAATCAACGGCAAAAATAGCAACAACCTACGCAAAAGAACAGTGACCTACTTTGACGTCCAGATGGAACGAAAAATAAAAAAAGATAGAAAGAAGAGCAAGGTATAAGAATACTACCTATAAAAAAAAGGAAGAAACAAGAACTAGCTCGTCGTAAGATCCAGAAAACCACAGAAACAACGGATCTTACCCCCTAGAATCGGAGAGGGGAATCTAACACAAACAACCAAACACGCACATAGCAATCAACCCTTACTCTAAAATCGCTACTCACTAGCGCCTGCACTACTCTAAAATACAGCTAAAACAGGGTCACCACTGTAACGCACGCAGACTTGCCCCCAGTCGTACGCACAGACTCTCGCACATTAGACGCATACACCGCCACTGACTAAGACGGGCGCATTCATGCGGTAAAACACAACTAACGGGCTTCCTTTCTAACGACGACCTTATACAAAAGTAAACAATAAAACGCTCAAAAGGTTATCAAACTATATACACTTGACTTTCCCCAATGCATCCAAACATCACATACACATACACAATATCACTGCCAGGCTAGGTATCAGTCTCTCACTATCCAACCTGTTTGGTGTTCTCGCCTGGTTACGCTGGTCCTTTCACGTTCTTACGTGGTAGAATCGTAGTCGTAGTATAATAACCACACCAGACGCACACACGTAAGGTTCTTTTTAAATAACCCTCATTCAGCTGCAATCCGTCACACGTGGCTTAAGGATGTAGACAATACTGGAGTAACAGTTCCAACAATATTTTATTCAGCGATGCGATCTCCACACAATGCAAGTCCGAATGCAAAAAAGTCTCTTCTGCAATGTCCACACTGCGACACAAAGTATCTCATACAGCATCTCTCACAATGTACACCCTATACGGGCCACGTACCTACGATAAACTGCGTTGTCTCTACACTGGCAATGCTAGACAATGTACCCATGTGCTTCCCCAGCGCCAATCTTTTATAGTGCACTAATTTCTAGAATAATCTAGGAAAATCATACAACTCAACCAATCAAAATAATCTACGCAACTGAAACTCACAAACATCGATAAAATTTTAACCCTCTAGAAAACCAAAATAGGCTACAAAAATTTGGCTACTCACTTCAGCCCCAAATCCTTGGTAAAATGACACCTCACAAAAGTATGGTAGGCACTTCGGAAACTTCGAGAACCTTCACAAAATTTGAATACACACAAGAAAAAGGCTGAACACTTCATGCGCACAGTAAACAACTTGTGACCAAAGGAGCGGCTCACTCTGATACCGAGTTTCACAAGGATGCAGACGCTTTGATGTTACACACACGAGGTCACTAGACAGAGCTCGATTTTGCTGTAACATTCTAGTCTATTCTCATCGTACCTACACAGTTAAAAAATCGACCGCTTTTCCCTGAGTGACTTCGCTAGAAACTTTCGAAACAAACCTAGCACAATAACAAAACACATTCCGCTTTACGCGCTAACAAAAGAAAATCTCACCGAAAAGGTACGTGAATCGTAACCATGATAGTTCAAATAACTATCAGATCGTTTCCTACGATTAACACATGTATGCTCTCACAGGACAACACAACCACAATCGTAACATTACCCCCCTCTTTAGAATGAAAGTTCACAAAAATTTCTTCTCAAACCTCAAAAATACGTTTGTGTCTGTGTAAACCTACACAAAACCAAAAATAAAAAGAACTTCACATCAGAATGAAATAAAACATAATTGTCTCACAGTTCCTTTAAACAGTTTTGAGCACCGAAATGTTTCTTTAAATTGTTCTGGACACAGAAATGTTCATTCAAAATGCTCTGTTCAAGTAATCCGCTCCAAAGTTTTGCGAACCCTTGATAGATTGTAGTTTAGCGTCAAACTTCTGCAAGAACATGGCCCATCTCATAATACGAGAATTTGTAAACTTTGCAGAGTTAAGATAGTTCAAGTGTTATGGTCCGTTTGGAGAACAAATGGCACACCCAAAAGGTACAGTTGGAATCGCCTTATTCCCCAGATGATGTCTAGGCACTCCTTCTCAATGGTCGAGTAGTTTTTCTCAGCTTTGGTTAACTTTGTGCTGGCATAGCTCACTGGGTGGAGTTTTCCATTATCTTCTTGCATTAAGACTGCACCTACTCCTTCGTTGGATGCGTCTGTTCTCAGGACGAAAGTTTTCAACGGGTCAGGGAGGTGTAGAACAGGCTTCTCGGTTAGGATGTCTCTAACTGCCTGGAATGCTCGCTCTTGGGCCTCCTTCCACTTCACTACGTTAGGTTGTCCTTTCCTCAGCAAGTCAGTCAGAGGACTTGTGACTGCCGCAAAATTTGGTATGAACTCCTGGTAGAAGTTCACCCAGCCCATAAATGAGCGAACTTGCGTCTTGGTCGTAGGTCGCGGGGCATCCCTGATCTTCTGCACGTTGTTGTTGTGTAGCCCCTTTAAACCTTCGCTCAATTTGTGTTCGATGAAATCTATGTTGTCAGCCCCAAGAATACACTTGCTTGGGCGGATGGTGAAATTTGCATCTGACAGTTTTTGGAACAGTTCTCGGAGAGATTTGAGGTGGTCCCCCCAAGTTTTGGTATGGATCAAAATGTCATCCCAGTAAAAGGCCACATTCTGCATGTCTTCTAGGATTTTGTTCAGTCCTCTCTTCAATGTGGCACCACTGTTCACCATACCAAAAGGCATCTTCAGGAACTCCCAATGACCGTAGGGTGTGACGAATGCTGTCTTGGGGATATCTTTTATGCAACCTTGATTTGCCAATACCCTTTGCTTAGGTCAAGTTTGGAAAAATATCGGTCTCCGCTAACCTCCTGGAACAATTCTTCTGCTGTGGGCATAGGCTCTGGATCAAGGATTGTTAGTTTATCTACACACACCCTGTTGGATCCATCTGGTTTCTTTATGATGACAACTGGGGACGCATATGGTGACTTGGACTCCCTGATGACTTCCAGACTCAGCATTTCCTTGATATCCTTTTTCAGTTCTTCCCTCGTGTTATAAGGAAGACGATAAGGTTTGCTGCAAACTGGCTCGTTTGACGTCAGGTTAACATCGTGCTGGATGGTATCTGTTGTCCCTGGGTCAGGTGTAAACCGATGCTTGAACTGTTGAGTGAAGATGCACAGTTCTTCACGTTAAGTCTGGTCAGTTTCTGACCAAACTGGATATCTTCTACATCCTCCTTGTGTCGGAGTTCGTTAAGGTCAAACAGGTTCTCGTCGTCTAGTCTTTCGTCATCAGCAAAACTCACTGATGCCGCCAGTTGTGTTTTGTCTTGACGACCTTTCTCAATATACTTCTTCAGTTTTTGCCTTGTTGTTGACCTTGACTCTGTAGTCGTTGATGCCTATTACCGTATCGACAACGCGCTTGAATGGCATATCGATCAGTGGCATTTTCTCTAGAGGAACCTTGGGAACCTTACCCCTTGGAGATAGTCTTCTGGCATATGTCGCACGACCTGCAGAATCGGGTGACGTCGCCCCCCATATCAGTCCAGTAGAAGACGGCTCCGATTCTAACAAGCGTCTTGTTGATTCCAAAATGTCCTCCTAATATGGAATCATGGGCCAGCTTCATCACCTGCATTCTCAAAGGTTCAGGAACTACTACTTGACGCACGGGTTGGTCTCTATTGCTGTCAAATATCCGGTACAGGATATCTTTTCTGGTTTCCAAGGTTATCTCCTTTCCTTTTCGAGTTACGGGCTCGGTCTGACCTCGGAACTTGTTAAGCGTGGGGTCGGCTTTCTGTAGCTCCACTAGCCTCTCCCCCACCCGGGTCTGCCATGGGGGACTTGGGTGGGGTTAGGTATTTTTTAGTTCCCAGGGTCACCCTGGTCAGCACCACAGGGTGGGTTTTTCTCTCTATTCTGGGGCATGTGTTTCTGTCTACCCGAGGTCCATTCACCTGTATTTACCTTTTTAAAACTCTCCCTACTGTCTGCACTGCCTGTAGCTATTGATATTGGATGTGTGTTGCTAAATGGTCTTAGCTTTATTTAGGCCCCATGTGTTAGGTTTATTTAATGTATTTGACCGGCTGGCGACATACATTCAATGTTCTGTATAGATTTTTTTTTTTTCACAAGCAGTGCAGGCACGTCCTGACAAAGCCTTGTTGCTGTCGGGACGTTAAGCAATGTACAATCATGTACAATCCACTAGCCTGTCCTTATTAACCACTGCTGCTTCCGTGTTGTCCGCCACTTTTAGAGGGATGGTCTGGTGACTCTTCTTTGCTGGACTTCTCGTGGTAACAGCACATGTTTCAGGTCTCCACTCTGAATCTGGATCGTCTGCGTTTCTGGCACCATCAATGTTTCCGATGATGAGGTCGTAGACTGGTGTCTTCACGCACAACGTCTTCACCTCTCCTGTCAAGTATGGGGTGTCGACACTGACATCGGCAAGGGGGATAATCTTTACAGTTCCGTCAGCCGAAATGAAGGTCGTCCACTCCTGTAGCTTCTGGTCTTCAGCTACTAGGTCCTGTCTCACGATGATGCAGCTACAACCAGTGTCTCTCAACACTCTCACTGATGCTTTGCCGACAAATCCTGGCACCACCGGCATATTCGGCACTTCATTCTCATGCAGCGCGATGCTTGAGACTGGGAAGAATGTAGTCCCATCTCCGACTGGGATGCGTCCATTCTTTCGGAAAGATTCAATCAGCTCCGGTGTCGCCTGTCTTTCTCTAGATTCAAAGTCACTGGATGACGTCACATCATTGGTTAATACAGCAGCGGCTCTGTGTTGAGACGTAGTATTGCTTCTGTCTGCTATCCCGCGATCTTGGTTGGATTTTCTGATGTCGCCTCGAGGAACATCTTTAGAAAGGCACCGTATCGCCTTGTGACCTTTCTTTCCACAGCGAAATCATGACAGGTTCTCCACCGGCTTGTATCTCGAGGTGTCTCTGACATTGTGGATTACCTCCGCTGGTGCAGACACAAGGTGTGGCTTACTGGACGCGAACTTCATGTTGTGGGCGTCAAGGTATCTTTGAGCGAAGTCAGCCAGGGCCTTTAGGGACTGATCATTTTGCTCTCTGATGTGGGCGGCCTGGTCCTTAGAACATGCGTTGAAGACTTGTTCTTTGATGATGAGGTCACACAGGTCCTGGTATTCTTTGTTTAAATCAGCCAGCTCTATCCATTTCTCCAGTTAGCTCCCGATTCTCTTATTGAATAGGCCGGGTGTTTCTCCTTCTTCAGGCTTGCAGTTCCGAAACCGTCGTATGTAGCCCTCTTCAGTGAAGTCGTACTGTCTCAGCAGGGCGTCTTTCAACTGCGTATAATCTTCGGCTTCTTCTCTTGGTAAGCGAGTGTAATGTTAGACTGAATGTTAATTAGAATATAAATTATTATGTATGTATTGTTGTTTAGTTTATTGTAAAAGTGGTGTGTTCGGGCATTGTGCTTTGTTTGTTATGTGCATATGTCATTGTATTTTATTTTTGTGTACAGATTGTAAAGCGCTTAGAGCTTTTGAGTAAGATTAAGCGCTATATAAGTACCCATTATTATTATTATTATTAAACTTCAAGCGCTTTTCCAGTTAGAAGTGCACTCAGTTTGATAGCCCAAGTCTCGTGTTTTCAATTGTTGCTACTTGCGAAGCGCTCGAATCGCTCCAAGTAAGCGTCCATCTTATCAGAGTTTTCAACGAAAGGTGGAAGCTTTGGCACACGTGCTGTTTGCTCTCTGCTGGCTAAGGCTGTTGCTTCAGAAACTCGCTGGCTTTGTGCCTCTATCTCCATCTGCTGTAAATGAATTTCCTGTTGTCGCTGCATCTCCGCCTCTTCTCGCTGTTTCTCTGCCTCTTCTCGTTCCACTTCTCGTTGTTTCTCTGCTTCTTCTTGTTGAATTTCAAGTTTCTGATTTCACGTTCTTTAGCCCTTTCTTCTCTCACCAGTCTATTTTATTCTTCAAGTCTCTTTTCTTTTTCTCTCTCCTTTACAAACTCGAGGAGTTGAGCTCCTTCGAGTCCACATTCCTTTCCAATTTACAGGAATGTCTCAATTTCCGATGTCGCCATCTCTGCTTTTCACATGTGGCTGTTTTCTCCTACTACCCTTTCCACTGAACTAACTGAAGAGGTCCCGTCGGAGGTGCCAAAATGAATCGTGACCATGGTAGCTCAAATAAATATCAGATCATTTCATAAGATTAACACATGTATGCTCTCACAGGACAACACAACCACAATCTAACACACGTCTAGGTGTGCAAGTAATTTATCGTACGCCCCTCGAGTTGCCCTATCTCTCGAGTTGTGGACGTCCTCGTTTCTCGTACTGTATTTTCGCTGTGACCCTCGTGTCTTGGCACCGGTAAACTTGGCACCGGCCGCTCACTCTCCCAGTGAAGATTTGGAGATATGACCTCGCGTTAGGTCTTGTTATCTGACGTCTCGGCGTCCGTCTCTCTCTCTCTAATCTCTCTCTCTCTCTCTCTCTCTCTCTCTCTCTCTCTCTCTCTCTCTCTCTCTCTCTCTCTCTCTTCAACAAGCACTCTAAACAATAACAAGGACCCAAATCGTAACACTTGCTAAACACACAATACATTGGATGATATGAGAAACATTACGTAACCTGGCTGATACAAATAACTCACATGTTCATTCTCACACACACGTGCTTCATAGCCCGAACTACTTTCGTAACACCCCCATAACTGTCACTAGCTTGAAACAGACTATAACCTAACACTCTCGCCATACACTATTATCTGCCCTGGAAAAGACTATGCTTAACCAACCCCGTACTGCCTTCATACCGACTTCGACATACACACCTCACATTCCTTTAGTTATCCGTCTCGGTACATAAGTGTATACGAAAACACCGGTTACCTCACTGAATTCCAAAACCAACATAATTGAACCAAACCCGTCAACACTATACAACCAAATTACTCTTACCAACGCATACCGTCTTTAACTAAACAACTATCAATAATACATATATAGAAACATACCTGAATCCTTGGTTTCAGAGTCCTGGAATCTTGGCTTGACTTCGCGAACGAAGATTCTATAGGGCTTGCCCACGTCGTCTGCAGGCATTTTCGTGGCTGCGGAGGCCAATCCGGGACAGGCAGGTTCGACCGCAGTGGCTGCAGGGGAAGGTCTGGTCAGGGTTCTGAGTTACGACAGCTCTGTTTTTTCTTCTGAGCCGCTTGTCCTTAAGGTTAGCTCTGCGAGAGTCCTCAAAGGAGACGGCTGCCTTGTGAATGGTGGAGCGCCAGGTGTCACGGTCCGCGGCAAGCGAAGACCACTGGTGGTGGTCGATTTGGCAGGCACTAAGTGACTTCTTGAGACCGTCTTTGTATCTCTTCTTTGGTGCCCCTCTGTCTCGGTGTCCAGTGGCGAGCTCGCCGAACAGAGTGATCTTGGGTAGGCGATGATCCTCCATCCTGGAGACGTGCCCCGCCCAGCGAAGCTGTGTCCGCAGCAGCAAAGCCTCGATGCTCACAGTTTCCGCCTGTTCAAGGACCTCGACGTTGGTGACATAGTCACTCCAGTGAATGCCCAGGATGGTACGCAGGCAGCGCTGGTGAAAGCGTTCGAGGAGTCGTAGTTGGCTGCGGTAGAGGGCCCAGGACTCGGAACCGTACAGCAGGGTGGTGAGGACGACAGCTCTGTACACGCTGATCTTGGTGCCTTTTTTCAGCTGTTGATTGTGCCACACCCGCTTGAATAGTCGCCCGAAAGCACTGTTCGCTTTTGCCAGCCTGTTGTCCAGCTCCTTGTCCAGCTTGGCGTCTGACGTGATGATGCAGCCAAGGTAGGTAAACTGGTGTACAGACTTCAGTTCGGACTCGCCGATGGTGATGTGGGGAGGGCGATGCTCTTCCTTGGGTGCCGGCTGATGAAGGACCTCTGTCTTTTTCAGACTGACCTCAAGTCCAAAGAGCTGGGCGGCATCTGCGAAGCAGGACGTAATGCGCTGCAAGGCTCTCTCTGTGTGTGCAACGAGGGCAGCGTCATCAGCAAAGAGCAGCTCACGAATCAGTTGGTCTAGGGTTTTCGTGTGGGCCTGCAGTCGTCTGAGGTTGAACAGGCTGCCATCGAGACGATACCTGATGTACACTGCGTCGTCATCGTCGAGGTCCACTGTGGCCTGCTTCAACATCATGCTGAAGAAGATGGTGAAGAGGGTCGGTGCCAGCACGCAGCCTTGCTTCACGCCGTTGCGAATGGGGAATGGTTCTGAGAGGTCACTGTTTAGTCTGACCTGGCCTTGCTGGTCCTCGTGGAGCTGGACGATCATGTTGAGGAACTTTGGGGGACAGCCTAGTCGCTCCAGGATCTGCCACATACCTTGCCTGCTCACTTGGTTTCAGAGTCCTGGAATACGGGCTAGGTATCTCACACACATCTGCTCAAGCTGACAATAAGCCCCGTACTAAGGTATTTACTGTTCTGCCAGACTAAGCTCTGCCTAAAACTCACTAAAACTGCCTGTATTAACCTTGTCTTAAAGGCTTCAGGTGGATCACAGGCCTAACGGACTATCGGTACAAAACAAACCGTTAACGAAAACCGTACCGTATTTACCCTACTGTGTGAATACTATGCATGAGCATAGAGTTTCATCACATCTATGTTAGTTATTTCACTTGCCTCCCACATTTTGTGTGTTAGAGCGGACTGATATTTTTATATTATTATTATTTCTTAAAATTTTTACATGTTTCACGATTTCAGTTATTATTTGCCGTTGTATCATTTATAAGCTTTTTCATTAGTACTCTTTAGTACTGACATAAATTAGCAATCAAGGCGTATGATCGCCAGTTACATATTGGCGATGTAAATGTTATTATTTAACTAACAAATTTCCCGATCTCTGTGTCCTCTTGAGTCAGCCCAATCCATTTCACTTATTTGGTGTAACGGAATCTCGTCTCAATCCTAACATCAGGGATGAGGCCGTTTTTATCCAGGACTTCATTGTACTGCGCCGCGATGCTGAATGCCAGGGACAAACGGGTATTGCAGTATACATTCATAATTCAATTAGCGGTATTACTTGCAGGCGTGGGGACCTGGAGTGAAAAACCGTGGAATGCATTTGGGTTGAGTTAAGGGCAAACAAATCAAGCACCGTGCTGGTCGGGTACATTTACAGAAACCCAGCATCAACATATCAATGGTTCGACGACTTTATCGTCATGAAGGATAAGGTCAGACAGTTTAGCTCTGAAATTGTGATCCTAGGCGATTTCAATATAAACATGTTTTTGAATAACCCTTCTTGGGAGTGCACCATGTCAATGTTTGGTTTAAAGAAGCTAGCTAAAACAGCAACGCGTGTTAGTCCAACTTCCTCCACCCTAATAGACCACATATATAGAATTACTCAATCAAGGGTGATGGCAGTAGACGTGCCTCACTAGCGATCACTAACCGGTGTGCTGTTGCTGGGCATTGAAAACGGCTAATTCATTCCGAAAACATCAGCAGACGACTATTAGATACAGATCACTTAAACACTTCAAGAAGGAAACATTTCTTTGTGATTTAAGTAGCGCACCCTTTGATACAGTGTACTACCATAATGACCCCAACGATGCTTTGTCTGAGTGGTACGGATTGTTTCCTGGTGTTCTCGATAAACACGCTCCTTTCAGAGAGAAACGTGTGAAGAAACCCTGCTTCCCGCTTGGTTAAGTAAGTAAATCAAGGATGCCATGCAACTCCGAGATGACTATAAAAGAAATAAGGATTTTGTAGCTTATCGAAGGTAAAGAAACCATGTCAAACATTTAGTGAGGAAAGCTCAAAGGTCACCTTTTCACCATCTTATAAACAGAAACAAATTTGTCGTATCTGTGTGGTGAGCGATCAATGCTTTTACGAGGTCCAAAATACCGCACAATGTACACAGTTATCAGCTGATACCTTGAATCAGCTATTCCTCTCGGCTGCCAGTAGTTTGCTAAAAAATACATATTATGGTCAGTCTTCAGCTGTGTCAGAAAAGCTAAAGACGTTTTGTGCAGAACGGCTGGACCCTGATACGTCATTCAGCATTCCCCTGTTAACGATATACGACGTGGGAAAATCCATCTCGTATCGTACTTGAAGAACAAACGTACTTCTAGCCATGATGGTATTAGTAGCTCGGTTTTGAAAATATCCCTACTGTATATTGTAGATACCTTGACATATATATATATATATATAAAGCAGGATATATTTTCATCTTCTCTAAAAACAGCCAAAGTGATCCCACTACCTAAAACGAAAGACCTTGCCGACCCTAACCATTTTGCTACTGTCAACACTGCCGATAGAAAGACACATTCACACACACTTACAACATTTTCTAGAAAAACACAAACTCATACATTAATTACAATCTGGCTTTCGGCGGGAACACTCCTGTCACAGCATTGGTACACCTAGTTGACAGATGGCTTACTGCCATAAATAGCAGTCAAATGACTGGAGCGGCATTTTTGGACCTTTCAAAAGCATTTGACCTCGTCAATCATAAACCTTTAGTTCAAAAACTTAATGTCTATCAACTAAGCGCAGACACACTTGCCTTCTTTACGTCATATCTGCATGGGCGTACACAGTATGTCTACGTGAATGATAAAAACTCACATGAGGGGGTGAAAGAACACGGTGTACCACAGGGATCGATTCTTGGTCCATTATTGTTCTCTGTCTTCATAAACGACCTTTCATTACATATATCTGACACAAGTGTAACTTGCAGTCATTTTGCAGACGATGGAACACTGGACGTTTTGTCATCAGACGTAACATGTACCGTGAAGATTCTCCAGGACAATTGAAATGAGGTATCTGAATGGTGCAGAAATAACGCCATGATACCTAATTCCACTAAAACCAAATGCATGCTGATTACCACACGGTAAAAGCATCAGTTGAACCCCCATTCCCTTCAACTAACACTTAACGGCCAGCCTGTGGAGCAAGTCAGGGAACAACGCGTGCTTGAAATCAACTTAGACGACACGTTGTGCTGGCAAGGCCACATTACTAAACTGTGTAAAATAGTATCTAAAACTGTATTCCTCCTGTCGAAATTGAGACATTTCGCTGATGAGTCAACAAAGAAACGCTTCTACTATGCCCATATTCAGTCACATTTGGACTATTCCTCATCTATTTGGAACGGTAGTAGCGATGCTAATTTAAAAAGTCTGAACTCGCTCCACAGAAGAGCCATTAAACTAATTGTTGACAGACCCTCAGGAGTCATTAGTACTGACAATAAGTTAAAGCTGTTAGACATTTTCCACTTGAAAAACAGTTTATGTATAATAAGTTGATGCTCATGGTCAAAATTACCCTTTCAGAAACACCAGCCTATCTCAATAGTTTGTTCCACTTTGCTCATACGATGTCCAGTCGAACACTAAGGAACAATCTTGTTGTACCGATGCCTCGACTGGACATGTATAGGTCGTCATTCTCCTATTCTGGTGCAAAGTTATGGAACTCTATTCCTGCGGATGTTAGAGCCGCGCCATCGCTTAAAACTTACAAGACCAAGCTGCTGAAACATCTGGAAAAGAAAATAATTTGTCCTTTTATTTTTTATTTTTAATCTTACTCATAACACTCCATGCCTTTCACGGATAGTGTGCATTCTGTTGTAACATTTATGATCGCATCTAATATACCGCTGACATCCCAGCAAGCCGCATTATGTAATATCCATGACCCCATGGACTCGGCTGGCCAGACGGGATGCCGTCGATATAGACAGCATTAAACGTTTTCGCCGCGTGGCAGTGCTATAGTTTCTTCGCGTCGAGCCGCGCGCGCGATGATTGCGGGATCGCTATACATTACCTTTTCTGCAGACTATAGCATCTAGATGTGCGCGTGTGTGTTTGTCTGTGTGTGGGCAAGTGTATGTGTGTGTGTGTGCACGCGCGCATCCCTACGTGCTTGCGCACGCGCGCGCGCGAGTGTGTGTGCTAGTGTGTGTGTGTGTGTGTGTGTGTGTGTGTGTGTGTGTGTGTGTGTGTGTGTGTGAGTGTGTGTGTGTATGCGTGTTGCATGTTTGTTGGAGTGAGCCGTGTTGATTTTTATGATGAGAACATTGGCTTGGCGCCTGAAGGCTACAAGCTAATCTGGCACAAACCTGTGCACGCGGCAAATGTACACCGGCGCGCGTGTGTGTGTGTGTGTGTGGGTAGGAGAGTGATTTTATGTACTTTTTTTTTGTTTTGTAGTGTGTAGCAAGGACAAGAATGAAAACAGGTCTGCGCACCTATTCTTTTATCCTTGGAAAAAATAAAGTTCATTTCATTTCATGTCATCTCTCTCTCTCTCTCTCTCTCTCTCTCTCTCTCTCTCTCTCTCTCTCTCTCTCTCTCTCTCTCTCTCTCTCTCTCTCTCTCTCTCACTCTATCTATCTCTCTCTCTCTCTCTCTCTCTCTCTCTCTCTCTCTCTCTCTCTCTCTCTCTCTCTCTCTCTCTCTCTCTCTCTCTCTCTCTCACACTTCGCTATGGCTGTAGTGACTGGAGGCAAGAGTAGAAAATCCCCTGTAATTCCGTCTACCCTGACTGACGATCATTTTAACGATCATTTCCTTTCAATTCCCTGGTCCTTTCTAAAACAAACTCTCGGTCCTATACCTGTCCTGACACCCTGATTGATTTCTGTAGAACGCGAACTGCGAGATTTCATCCTTTTGATATTCCACCTCTGGCAGTTCACGAGTTTGGGAAGACAAAAATTTCCATGAAGAATAAAAAATCTTCAGGGCCAGATGAAATAAGCCCCAAAATACTGAAACTATCACTTCCCTATGTTGTAGAAACAATAACTTATGTCTACAATTTATGCATACAGAAAAAAAAATGTTTTCCCAAAAGAACTAAAAATTCTAAAGTTATTCCCATACCTAAAACAAAAGATCTGTCCGATGTTAACAATTATCACCCATTTCACTTTTGTCTATCTTAAGTAAACCCCTTTAACGACACATTCATACGAATCTGTTAGAATACCTGGGAAAACGCAAATTAATCCATCCCCTCCAGTCAGCTTTTCGCCCAAAGCATAGTTGTCATACAGCCTAAGCGCGACTTAGAGACGCGTGGCTAAGTTCAATAAACAAAGGCGAATTGACAGGTGCTGTTTTCATAGATCTTCGAAAGCTTTCGACATGGTAGATCATGAAATTCTCCTTTCCATGCTCAGTATATATCTGGATGGTTCATTTCCAAGTAACTGTTTTCATACATCAGACGGCAGTTCTCAGGCATCTATTCATTTCTTTAGTTTTTCGCTTCCTACCTTACAGACAGACAGCAGCGCGTGATGGCCAATGGATCTTACTCTTCAAGTGGTTTAGTAACAAGATGAGTGCCCCAGGGCTCTGTCATGGGTCATCTTGTCTTTTGCATGTTTATCAATGACCTGCCACTACATTTCACGAACGACAAAATTGCATGTGACTTGTTTGCCGATGACGCAACAATCTATACCCCCGATAAGTGTCTTAAGTTTTTAAATGGTCGTTTGCAACAGGGACTGAGTGAAATTTCCAAATGGTGTGGAAATAATGCAATGATCCTTAATCCCATCAAAACCGAATGTATGACGATAGCAACCCGTCAGAAGCGTCAGCTCAAGCCACTTTCGCTTAGCCTGGAAATCCAAGACCGCACGATTACACAAGTAACTGAACATCGCCTACTTGGAGGTATTGTTGATAACCAGATGAAATGGCAATCTCACATCAATGTTGTCTTAAAACTGTCCAGAAATGTGTTTATGCTGTCTAAGCTGAAATATCTTATTGATGTCGACACTCGCAAACTATTTTACAATGCCCATGTCAAATCCCACATCGATTATGCCTCGACGACATGGGACGGCAGCGGTGACATACACATGAAGAGGATAAACTCCTTGCATCGCAGAGCAGTGAAGCAGATCCTGCCTGTTCCAGCTCTTTCTACTGACCAAAAATTTCAAAAACTAAAAATGCTTCCTCTTGACAAGCACCATCTCTTTAACAATGGGGCATTCATGTATAAAATCTGAATTGAAATGCACCCAGAATACTTGTGTAAGCTCTTCACCAAGGCAGCTATTCAACATCACGGCGAAACTTCATCACACCACGCCTGAGGATTGATTTATTTAAAACCACCCTCTCATTCTCGAACGCCTCGTTTTGGAATAAACTGCCAGCGCATTTAACACACACTGGTTCACTCCCATCTTTCAAGTAAAGCCTCTTTAAGTACCTGATATCTAACAGCTCATTAACTGGTTCGGGTATCTCCATTGCCTAAAGCCTTGATATTAACAAATAAAAAGAAAAGGGAGACTGCCAGTGCTAGTATTTTAGGAAGGTTACAAAGAAAAGTAGGTAATAGCACTGTCAGGGGAGAGAAGTGTGCATGATCGATCAGTGATCATAGATCTACTGTGGCCAAAGCACACAAAAAAAAATAGGAAAGAGAGGGGGCGCTAATAAAGTGACTGGAAGCAATGCATATGGAAGCCCCCCCGCCCCCCCCCCCCCCCTCGATGGGGGGGGGGGGGGGGCGTATCACATATCCCACTGTTCCAGCGACTCAGTGCATGAAACTTAAATCTAGGTCCAGCAAGGGGGGGTCCAGATACGTAGCCGGTGTGGACAGCTGTTTCGGTCTTGGCGACCTCTTCAGTACACCATCGGCTTTTTTTGTAACCTTCCTAAACTATTAGCACTGGCAGTCTCCCCTTTTCTTTTCATTTATTACTACAATATCGACTGCAACCCCTTACCCCCTTTTGGTAGGTTCTCTTTTAGGGTGCATGGAAATTTAACTCTAGGTAGTGGCATTAAATGTATGCCCCTGCAGGCACCACCGTAAAATGTGGCCGTCCCTGCAGGTAGGCAGAAATTCCTGCCTCCTCCAGTATTGCCGATGGTGTGCTGAAGAGGTCGCCAAGACCGAAACAGCTGTCCACACCGTAAGACTCGTCGATCTGTTGCTGTAAACTCCTTTTCCATGTATAATGGGAAGTAAAAAAAAGAAAAAAAAGAAAAAAAAAAAGACAGACTTGGAATCATCGGAAACACGGAAGTGTTTCGGATGACACCAAAAATCTCGCATATCGTTTGCTCTTAGGTGTACTTCGGATTAAGACGCGTTAGACAGAAACACACTGACTTTCGGAAATGACGCAATACAAGGTGCGTTATGACAACCCCGTTAACCATCATTTTGCGAGACATCTCTGTCGTTACGATCAACACGACAGCTAACAGCAACAACCAAACAACAAACAAACAAACAAAACCCACCAACTGCTCCACCTATAAATTTACCACGTCATAGTGACTGATCGATGTAGGCTAGAAAACCCTCTAGCATGCTGGCCGATCATTGGAGTGGCGTGTTTCAAGGTTTTACAGACCTAGTCGTTACACAGGCCGGCATGAGGACTTACTAAGTGATTGGTGAAGTTTGGCGAGTTACTCACGCTGGCGCTTACCCAAGCAATAAAGTCATTTTCAGAGCAATATCTAAATAAACAACGCCTATCAGTGTAAAAAAATGGCCAAAAACCCTGAATGTCATCATGTACATAACGAACTCCCACTGAGGAATCCAAAGTGAACATGAACGGAAAAAGATTTACTCATTCCGAAAAAACTCTGTCACCCTTTAAACTGTTTCATTTTCTTATGTGTTTGGCGATTGTTTCAGAACACACACACACAC
>BTPG01000003.1:99608615-99706115 GCA_036245525.1 Semisulcospira habei | reverse complement strand
CGACTTCAGCGAGGGTAATATCAGGAATGATGAATGTCTGCAGTATAATTTTGGCCACACAGTATTTTTCCAGTACACTAGGAACTTGGTACTCTGCGTTACTTCTTGCATCTGACTGAGCAAGTGTTTCAGCTATCGATAGGAAGTGCTTATTTAATATATCAGCTGACAAATGGGATGGTATTTCAGGGGCTAATTTACCCTTTGTTATAACGTTCAGGGCTTTCCACACCGTGTCTATTTTTTGTCCCTAATCATTTCCTGGAAGAAATTTTTTTTTTTTTACGCTCTCACTAAGTATTTAACACGATTTCGTTGTTTCTTATATTTATCAAACTGTTTTTATTTCTTAAGTTTGTCTCTAAATGACATGGCCCGTGATGAAACTCTATGCTCATGCATAGTGTTCACACAGTAGGGTAAATACGGTGCAGTATTTGTTGACGGTTTGTTTTGTGCCGATATTCCGTGAGGCACGAGATCCACGTGGAATCTTTAAGGAACGTTTAACACGGGGAGTGTTAGTGAGTTCTAGGCAAAAGTTCAGTCTGGCAGAGCAGTAAATATACTAGTACGGGGCTTTACCGAAAGAGTGTGCAGACGTGTTTGAGATACCTTAACTCGTATTACAAGACTCTGAAACCTAAAATTCAGGTATGTTTCTATATAAGTATTCTTGATAGTTGCTTAGTTAAAGATGCGTTGGTAAGAGTAATTTGGTTGGATAGTGTGACCGGTTTGGTTCAGTTATGATGGTTTGGAATTCAGTGAGTTAACCGGTGTTTTTGGTATACAGTTATTTACTGAGATGGATAACTAAATGAATGTGAGGTGTGTAGTGTCTAAGCCGCTATGAAGTTAGTACGTGGTTGGTTAAGCATAGTCTTTTCCAGGGCAGAGTGATGTATAGCGAGAGTGTTAGGTTATAGACTGTTTCAAGGTAGTGACAGTTATGGGGGCCGTGTTACGGAAGTGGTCGGGTTGTGAAGCAGGTGTGCGTGTTAGTGAACGTGTGAGGTGTTTGTTTCGGCCAGGTTACGTGAGGTTTCTCATGTCATCCAATATGTTGTGTGTTTAGCAAGTGTTACGATTTGGGTCCTTGTTGTTTAGAGTGCTTGTCAGAGAGAGAGAGAGAGAGAGAGAGAGAGAAAGAGACAGAGAGAGAGACAGAGAGAGAGACAGAGAGAGAGACAGAGAGAGAGACAGAGAGAGAGACAGAGAGAGAGACAGAGAGAGAGAGAGAGAGAGAGATAGAGATGATGATGATGATGATGATGATGATGGTGATGGTGGTGACGGTGACGGTGGTGACGGTGGTGAGGATGGTGACGATGGTGACGATGGTGACGGTGGTGACGATGGTGACGATTAGTGACGACGGCGGCGGCGACGACGACTGCGGCGGCGATGGCGACGACGACGACGACGACGACGACGGCGATGACGACGACGACGGCGACGGTGGTGACGACGTTGACGACGTTGACGACGGCGGCGACGGTGGCGACGGCGACGACGGCGACGACGGCGCCGACGGCGACGACGGCGACGACGGCGACGACGGCGGCGGCGGCGACGGCGGCTGCGACGGCTGCGACGGCGACGACGGCTGCGACGGCGACGACGGCGACGGCGGCGGCGGCGACGGCGGCTGCGACGACGACGACGACGATGACGACGGCGGCGATGACGGCGATGACGATGATGACGATGATGACGATGATGATGATGATGAAACTTTATTTTTCAACGGTAAAAGTTTTGACAGAAAACAAATCGTCATTTTACAAACTTGCCGTTGCTAACATCTACAGGATAAAAAAGAAGGGAAACTATAAAATATATATGTACATACAAAACCCAATAGCATCATTATATACAGAAAAAAATAATAATACTCATCACACACACATGCACACACTCACGCGCGCCTGCCGCTCACACATACACCCACACGCACAAACAAACACAAGCACACACTCACGCGCGCACACAAATATAAAAACCATCTGTATGAAATACATGAGGTACAGGAAATATTACAGTACCTGAGAAATGTACTAAGTCTGACTCATCAGGTAATCAAAAAGTTTTGTTTTAAAACTTCCTGGTGAGGTAATAGTTTTCAAGTGTGCAGGGATAGAATTCCAAACAAACGGACCAGAGAATCACATACTAGTTTTAAAAAGGTCAATTCTTGGCAGTGGTAGGGGTAAGGTATTGTTTCTTGAGGTCCGTTTACGTTCTTGGTGAGATATAAATTTAGTGATTAGATACTGGGGTGTCATATTATTCAGTATCTTATGCATATAGACGCATTTGTTTAATGTAAGTTGCTGACGCAGACCGAGAATGTTTAAATGTCTAAATTTGTCTATGGTAGGGATGGGGCGTCTATCTATCATTTTTACAGCTCTTTTGTATATGGAGTTTAATCTCTTCATGTGGACATCACTGCAGCCGTCCTACATTGTGGAGACATAATCAACATGGGACTTTGTATGAGCATGAAAAAACAATTTACGGGTATTTGTATCCGTTACATGTCTAAGCTGGGACAATAAGAAAGTGTTTTTAGCAATGGTCTTACAAACAGCATTTATATGGGTCTCCCAGCACAGTTGATCATCAACATGTATTCCTAAGAATTTACACCCAGTGACTTGTCCAACAGGTTCAGCGTTTAATTGTAATTGTAATGGCTGTAGTCGGCGTTGATGTTTTTGCCGCGTGGCGATTAAGATACTCTTTGTTTTTGCTGGGTGAAGAACCATATGGTTCTGTCTACACCAGTCAGATACCTCATTGAGACTGCATTGTAAACTATGGCTAATGTCCGTCGTTTTTTTTTTTTTTTTTTTTTGCCAGAAACATGAAGACTCGTATCGTCAGCAAATAGATTACAATTAACGTCAGAATTAGTGATATGCAATGGTAGATCATTAATAAATAGTATGAATAGAAAAAATAGATCCCTGGGGGACGCCGTATTTTACATTTCCTTGTTTAGAGTATCTTCCATTGGCGTACACCATTTGTTTTCTGTCATCGAGATATGATCGGAAAAATGCTATAGCGGTTGCGTCCAAGTGATAAACTGTTAGCTTATGAGGAGAATGTCATTGTCCACAAGGTCAAACGCCTTTTTAAGGTCTAAGAAAACTGCTCCTGACATCAGGCTTTTATTGATTGATTCCAGCCAGCTGTCTACAATATGTGTCAGTGCTGACTGACAAGAATGTTTCGGTCTAAAACCAGACTGGTGAATATTAAGTAATTTACCTTTTTCCAGAAAATCAAGGAGATGTTTTTAAATGTGCTTTTCAGGGGGTTTTGACAAAGCTGACAAAAGGGAGATTGGACGATAGTTATTAATATCTTCAAGATCTTTAGATTTAGGGATTGGGATTACCTTTGCTTCTTTAAGAATGGTTGGAAATGTACTTTGCTTTATGCAGAGGTTGAAAATATATGTTAGTGATTCTACTTTATACGGTAATGAGGTTTTTAGGGTTTCATTATCAATACCATGAATGCCAGCAGACTTTTTGTTGGGCATGCTAGAAATATATCTGCCGACTTCCGCAACTGTAATATCAGGGATGGTGAAAGTATTTGATATAGTTTTTTTTTTTTTAAAGTGTTCTCTGAGAGAACTCGGCACTTCATACGGATTACTGTTATTTGCAGCTGACAATGCCAATATTTCGGCTGTCGTTAAGAAATGGTTATTTAATGTCAGCTTACATATGAGATGGGATTTCGGGTGCTGATTTACCCTTCGTTATGACGTTCAGAGCTTTCCAAACAGATGCCGTGTCCTTTTTGTCTCGAGTCATTTGTTGGAAAAAAGACTTCTTAGACGCTCTAACTAAATATTTGACACGATTGCGTTTTTTTTTTTTTTTTTGTATTCTTCGTACTTTTGCTCTTTTTCAGTTTGTCTCTAAATGACATGGCCTGCTTGATATCCGCTGTTAACCACGGTGGTATGGTGGAATGTTTAACTCGTTTTTCACGTATTGGCGCATGTTTATTGAGTACACTGAGAAACAGATCCATCCAGCAAGACAAGGCACTGTCAGGAGATTGGTGATCATAAACCTCAGTAAACGAAGCATTGTGCAGGTCCCACAGAAATTCGTCTTTATTAAAGTGTTTAAAGGAGCGATATTTTATAGTTTTATGTCTTTTAGTTTTTTGCTTGTCTAGTTTCATGGAGACGTTACAACATACTGGGTTATGATCGCTGACAGCTAAGGAGGGAGCCTGCACATTTGATATTTTATCGTCATTTGTCACGTAAATGTGATCAATTAAGGTTGAGGATGTAGATGTGGTTCTAGTGGTTTTTTTGTAACTACTTGTTTTAAACTGAATAAGGCTGTTGTTGGTGCCCATGCAGCATGGTACCCTTTGGGCTTAAGTAGGTCAATGTTAAAGTCGCCCAGAAGAACAATGTTATCTTTACTTTGATTAACTTTATCCATCATTTCTACGAAGTCACCATACCAGTCCCAGTTGGCTGCTGGATTTCTATAGATAAAGCCAACCAGGACTGTGGGGGATTTAGATGTTTTCACCTCGACCCATAAACTTTCAACTTCGGATGACTCTAAGTCCTGTCGTCGTTTAACGTTACTAATTATCGAATCATGTATATATATACTGCTAGTCCAGTGTGCTGGGGACTTGAGGCATCTCTGCGGAGTACTGAGATGGAGTTATCCCTGACAATGCTTTTGAGCCTCGATTCGGATACACCAAAAACATGAAAATGTGTTGGCGTGTCTAAGAACACAGACAAATCTGGCACCTTATTAACTAAATGGTAAATGTTGAGCTGACTTATTTTCAACTCATCAGGTCGTTGTGGGGCAGTTTTTACATTACATTTTGGCATGTTGGTAACAGAACAAACGTAGCAATAATATTCCCCAAAATAGTAAAAATAATGTCAATGTATAATGAATAAGAAAGCGACAAGAAAACGTAAGGAAAAACAACAGCAACAACAAAAAAGAAATTTTAAAAGTTTTTGACTCTCGTGGTCAGAGTCCGCTGCGAGTTCGAATTGCTTGGTAATGTCAGATACAAAATAAAAGGCTCGACAGCTATGTAGAAAATAAAGAAACACTTCCAAGCGCACCTAGGCACGCTCGCCCGATGCTGCAGTTCCTAACTGCTATTATAGTAATAATCGCACATCAAAATAAAATGGACTTCTATAGTTTAAAACAAAACAACAACAAACAAACAAAAAAGTCACTGCAACTTTGAAATCAAGCACAGCTAACTACGGACAGAACAAAACCGCAGTCATTATAGTCGAAAATGTAATTCTAGATAAAAAAAAAAAAAAAGCTCAATTCAACTCGACGAGGATTAATGTCACAAATAGATCCACGAAACACGCACAATAGAACTTTGGCAAGGCTGCGAGAAAACTACTAAAAAACAACAAAAACTGTCTGAACTACACGCTGTCAAATAAGAAGGGTGTGTCCTATGACTGTCTAACACAAGCTGTCAGTCTAGAGACTCGTGTTCTAATGTCCGGTGCGTGGTCTATATTTCTGCAGCAGAGAAAACAAGGCTGCGCAGTCACTTTCACTAAGCTGGGGCACTCCTGGGGGCGGGGGTAATGGGGGATATGGAAATACGGAGGGATTAGAGTACGGGTACACCGGTCGGCCGTCTGCTACGAAGATGGGGGAGGGGGGGGGGCCATGGTTGGTGTGGAGTAACCGTAGGGTGGCCGCTGTGACTTCTGTTCCGGAGCAGTTCCGGCCTTTGATCCACCGCTATGTTGGGTGACTAGCGGCGTGCAGTCGGCGTGACTGCAGTCTTTTTCCACAGTATGCTCCTGTCGGAATCGGGGTGCAAGGCTGGAACTGACTGGGCGCTGAGAGCGTCGGTCTCTTTGAGGCCCTTTGTCTTTGGCACCAGACTTGCCGTGTGTGTCACCGTGCCCAGGTAGCTGTTCATGGTGGCGAGACTTTGGGTGATTTGGTTCTGGCCGAGCTGCGTTGTTGGAGGTGCGGCCAGAGTACGAACGCTTGATGTTGACAGCGAGAGCACTGGTGCCCCGCATGTTGGGATGGATGGCGTCTCTGAACCAGCCGCTCTTTACCTCGCCGGTTCTTGTAGAGAAGGCGTAGTCATTGTCAACAAACTTGACCTTGAGGGATGCGCACATTTTCTTGAGGCAGAGTTTGGTGTCAGTGAGGCATGGGTCTGGCTGCTGACGCTGGTTGTTCGTGGGCAGGATGAAAGACATGGAGATTTCTGCCTTGGGGAAGACTCGTCTGGCAGCAGAAATCACATCCTTCCAGCCCTTCTTGCCGATGACGAACCCACGCTTACAGTCGTTGATGCCAACGTGTTTGACGATTGTGCTGACTGTATTCGTGGGTTCGGCATCATGAAGGCGCTGTAGAATGCCGGCTCTGTCGAGGCCCGACACTGACACGACCTGTGCCTTGTCAGTGCCAGTGACGGACATCAGCTTTCCGTGCAGACCGCGTAGGACAGAGTCACCTAAAAGCAGCGTCTGGGTGACAGGCTTTAGCTCTGGAATCCCAGTACGGTCGGTGGGTTTTTGTCAGAGCCTGGAGAGGGTCGGGGTGTTGGTACCGGCTCCTTGTGTTCGGGCGTTTGCCGGATAGCAGTGTTGTCGTGAGCTGAAAGCGGGGGTTCAGATGTGGTCGTGGTGGCAGGGGATTTGGAGGTGGCATGCGATTTTTCCGGCGCATGCTTTGCCTCGGTGTTGGAGGGAGGAGAAATGCCTTTCTTGCTGCCTTTCTTGCCGGTCCTTGATCCCTCCTTCTCCCCCTCCAGCTGGGTGATTCGTTGTCAGAGGTGTCTAATTTCAGGTTGCAGCGCATCCACCTCAATATTGTAGGCGTGGCGGATCTCTCCAACTGCTGACCGGAGAGCAGCTATCTCTGCCATTACGCGCTCCATGACCAGGGGGTCTGGGTTGAGGACAACAGGGCAGACCGTCTGGCACGCAGACTCGATAACCATGACATCAGCAGGGGCAGGAGGCTGAGTGCCATTGCCGCCGACGTCAGATGTAATGGCAGCACACTTGCTGTCGATGCTGTCGTTGGTTATGGTGCCAGCGCCGCCGACGTCGGAGGTAGGGGAAGCACTAGCTTTGCTAACAATGGTAGAGATAGTGGTAGCGCCAGTGCCGCCGTTGTCGGAGGTGAAGGTGCTGTTGTTGCAGTTGTTGTAGGTGGTTGTGATGCCGACGTCAGACGTAGGGGCAGCACTAGCTCTGTTGTCGCTGTCATTGGTGGTGACAGTGCCAGTGCCGCCGACGACTGAGATAGGGGCAGCACAAACTCTGTTGTCGCTGTCGTTGATAGTGCCAGTGCCGCCGAAGTCTCACGTAGGGGCAGCACTAGCTCTGTTGTCGCTGTCGCTGGTGTTGATGGTGCCAGTGCCGCCGACGTCTGACGTAGGGGCAGCACTAGCTCTGTTGTCGCTGTCGCTGGTGTGGATAGTGCCAGTGCCGCCGATGTCAGACATAGGGGCAGCACTAGCTTTGTTGTCGATGTCTTTGGTGGTGAAAGTGCCAGTGCTGCCGACTTCTGAGGTAGGGGCAGCACTAGCTCTGTTGTTGCTGACGGTGCCAGTGCCGCCGACGTCAGATGTAAGGGCAGCACTAGCTATGTTGTCGCTGTCGGTGATGGTGCCAGTGCCGCCGACGTCAGACGTGAGGGCAGCACTAGCTCTGTTGTCGCTGTCGGTGATGGTGAAAGTGCCAGTGCCGCCGACGTCAGACGTAAGGGCAGCACTAGCTATGTTGTCGCTGTCGGTGATGGTGCCAGTGCCGCCGACGTCTGACGTAGGGGCAGCACTAGCTCTGTTGTCGCTGTCGCTGGTGTTGATGGTGCCAGTGCCGCCGATGTTTGACGTAGCGATAGCACTAGCTTTGTTGTCGCTGGTGTTGGTGGTGCCAGTGCCGCCGATGTCTGACGTAGGGGCAGCACTAGCTCTGTTGTCGCTGTCGGTGATGGTGCCAGTGCCGCCGACGTCGTAGGTAGTGGCAGCACTAGCATTGTTGTCGCTGTCGCTGGTGGTGCCAGTGCCGCCGATATTGGTGATAGAGGTTCTGGCGCTATAGGTAGCACCCTATGTGTCGTCCATGACGGTGATGGTCTGGGTATCGGTTACTGACAGGCTGGTGTCAACTGAAGAGGGCGGTGACGGTAGCGCCAGCTGACTGTGACCAGGCTGATCGATCAAGGTGTTGACGATTTCTCTCAGCGCAGCAAACTCCCCGTCTACCCACTGGCGGCAGGACCTGCCCTGAACCAGAAAACTGGCTGTGGTGTAGTACGCATGTATCACAAGTAGTTGCTGCTTGCCGTCCTCTATCCGTATGGTTGAGTGCACTAGGTCTTTCGGCAGGCTGGTTGCATCAAGATCAATTTGTTGTTCAAAGGCGGTATGGTTTTCCCCGTAGTCTTCCCACGTTGTTGCGACACCTTGGGGCTTGAACTCGCCAATGTAGCGAAGATGTAACACCTTTCGCCACACTGGTCGTTTGCCATGTTCAGTGTTATACGTGATCTGAATAGGGTCCAGAGTCCGTCTAATCTCTTCCACACTTGCCTGCGTAAATATTAGTTTGGACGGTGTGGTTGGGCCCATATTGTCATCTGGCTAACATCACAAGCAGTGTGAGCCTCTCACAGACAAAACACAGATTAGCACACACCTGGCCTTGACACTTCACTGTTGACGTGGCAGACGAGGATCAGGTGGTGAGAGAGATCTTGCCTGTGCTATTGTCACTGTCCCCAAGTCGCCATGCCAGCTGTTGAAACGTGCCCGCAGGCCCCTGCAGATGCACTCAGGTGTGAGGGGGGAGTTGAGCTCCCGACCCCATTCACAGCTGGTGGGTGTGAGAGCGCAAGGGATTAGGCAATTGGCCGTCAGAGGTGGCGGCAGGTGACGGGGGCCGTAGGCTGCCTAGCGCCAGGTACAAAATCTCTATAGTAAAGAAGGTTTCATGGCTGATCGAATAAGATAAAGTTTGTTCAGTTCATATTTTAAAGTTAAAAAAATGTGAAATAGGGATAAAAAATATAAGAAAGTATATTACAGAATACCTTGGTTTCGGCGCAAGGGGTCTGTCTAGGATAACCAGCACACACACATTGTACACAAGTTCACACAAAGCAATTTATCTTCCGCATGTTCAGTGAAAACTGAACCGATGAAATTGAAAACTATCCGTTTCACAAATCCCAATTAGGCAAAATTAGGATCGCATATGCAAACTGTACTCACGCGTTGCACAGAATCACACACAATGCTATAATAACGTACTCCATATGTGTCTATCCAAGAAGAAAACACAACAGTACTCCTAATAGTGCACAGTTTTCTCGTCACGGTGGGCTAAACTGCGGAGCTCCGCTGACTGCGACCGCTCTCTTCGGCAGTCGACCGCTCTCTTCGGCAGTCAGAGAGAGAGAGGGAGGGAGGGAGGGAGGGGGAGAGAGAGAGAGAGAGAGAGAGAGAGAGAGAGAGAGAGAGAGAGAGAGAGAGAGAGAGAGAGAGAGAGAGACTCAGACATTTTATTGTTCAGACAAATTGTCCATACAATGGAGTGAGACATTACATAATTTATAATTCAGGTGTATATAAAGGCCATAAGGCGATGTTTATATCAACACACACACACACACACACACCGCACACACACACACACACACACACACACACACACACACACACACACACACACATTTCCATTCGATCTACGCCAGGACATAATAGCCACTTTTGACCTACATGTAAAATGCGGTATCCAAATCCAGGGCACAGCCGTGTACTACACAGACCAGGTCGGAGTAAGAACCACAGTTTGCACGTGGAATCATACAAGCATGCTGCTACGGAGTTTAAAAGCATGGCATACAAATCTTGCTAAATCGGCAATAGACTGCGGGTTGGTAGTGTCTAGGATACACAATTCTTTCTTTCTGAGTTCCACAAGGTCAAACTTACATAGGTATTTGGCACGCAGTTCATCATAGAATGGACAATAAAACATAAAGTGAACTTCATCTTCCACAGCCTTGGCACACAATGGACACATTTTCGTTACAGCATTGGGAGTACTATATCTTTGTTTGTTACTTTGCAATTCGGTTATGCCAAGTCTAAATTTAATGTATAGATTTTTGACATAGGTTGGATTAACCAGTTCAAAATAATTTTCTTGGACAAGTGTATGTTTAAAACTACGATACACAGTAAAACGTTCACTCTCAGAAAGCTTCGATGACCAGTTTTGTTTGGCACAATCAACCATCCTTTGTTTAAACTTGTTTATAAAAGCATTCCTGTTTCCAACACCTTGTGAAATCCATACATTACCAAACCCATTTCGGAAAAGCAAATTCTTTATCTTTGACACCCATGTTTCTTTCCCTTTATCGTCTAAATCCTTAAGCATATGATAAGCCATATTTGCAAATCTAGTAACAGGTAAAGCACAGATTCGAAGCCAGTAGGAAACACATCTTACTGACGTTAATACTGACAGGGGATATCGACCAAGTTCACCATAAACCATCAGGTTCGGTGTGCGGAAGTTGACATTAAGAAAACGTTTACATGCAAATGTATGGACTCTTTCAATTTCGGCACACTCGTTTATACCCCAAATTTCCGAAAAATACAACAGTATTGGGACAACCTGCGCATCAAACAGCTTGAAAAAAACATCAGGACTAGCGCAGTTAATTTTCTTCAACATACAGAAAATATCGATTACACATTTTTTTGCCTAGTCACTAAGTCATAAACGGATGTGTTTAAACTCAAACGTGTGGTAAAGTTTAACCCAAGGTACTTATACATATTGACAACTTCTACCCTCGTTCCCCAGTAAATCCATTTTTCATATTTTGACAAATACCCACCATTTCGAAACACAATTATTTTTGTCTTGTCTAGGTTAACAGACAAACCAAGTTTAGATACTTCTTTGTATAAATTGTTCAGCTGAGTCTGAAGGCCATTGGGGGTTGATGAAAACAAAGCAATGTCATCTGTAAACATCAACAAAAACAGTTCTGCTGCCTCAGCTTTTATTTGGAAATCATGTTTACCATTTTCAATAATGTACACAGCAAGCTCGTTAATTAAAAAGGAGAACAATGTCGGCGATGCTAAACATCCTTGTTTTAAACCTTGGAAACACTCAAAAAAACGCTGTACAATTCAGGCTGTCTCTAACACAAAATTTAACCGAGTCATACATTGCCTTCATAGCTGAAAGCATTTTGCCGCGCACTCCAGCCTTCAATAAAATATTCCAAAGCACACCTCTTTTAACAGTATCGAAGGCTTTGCGGAAGTCAACAAAAGCCACATAAACTTTCTTATTTTGTAGAAGTTGTTTTTGAACAATAGCATAAAGTGTAAATATATGGTCCACAGTAGAATAGGATTTCCTAAACCCGGCTTGTGTTTTAGACAGAATGTTATGTTCCTCAGCCCAGTCTGTTAACCTTCTGTTCAAAATGTACGTATACAGATTACTAACACAGCTAATCAGACCAATACCACGATAATTATCTGGATTATTTACATCTCCTTTCTTGTGGAGTGAGGAAATAATAGCTTTAGACCATTCGCTGGGGAACAACCCTTTGTTGAATAGAGCATTAAAATACTTAGTGAGAAAGGAGATGATAGCTTGGTTGGAGACTTTAAGAACTTCATTTATAATTCCATGAGGCCCGGGTGCCTTTCCTGCTTTGGCATGTTTTATAGCAGCAATAACTTCTGATTCTTCTATGTTGATATCTAGTTCATGAAATAAGGCTTCATCAGACTCAGTCTTCTGAAAAATATACATCATCATTATTCTCTTGCTGTGCTATGTTTTCATTTAGAATGCTAGAGAAGTGATCAAACCACTGCTTCTTTGTTATATTGTTTCTTAAACGACGTTTTCTTTTCCACTTCTTTATTTCCTTCCAAAATGCCTGAGAGTTATGCCTATACTCAAGAATTTTGTCAACAGCTTCCCTCTTAAAATTAACTTCTTTAGCTCTAAGTAATTGTATTGTTTTCTCTCATTAACAAACGTTGCTTTATTTTCCATGGTTTTATTTTTTTTTGTGTATGCACGTAAGGCTTTACGCGTTCGCATTTTTGCATTTCTGCATTCCTGGTCAAACCAGGGGTGACTAGCGGTGTTTGTTTTGTGTGTATTGCATGTGGAGGAATGAAATTGTTTTGTCATGCAACTAGCAGCGTCGTTGATAGCACGTGTGAAAATGTCTAATGCACTATTAATATCATCATCGATCTCAGCAGTAGCAGCTACTAGAGCATCCTGGAATGCAGGAGTAGTTAAACTGTCGCTGAGCGTTTGGGCCTTAGCAGGTTCCCAGATAATGTTATCAAATGAAAAACACTGCGTATCGTCATCAGAAACATCGTTGTGGGGTGAGAGTGAGAGAGAGAGAGAGAGAGAGAGAGAGAGAGAGAGAGAGAGAGAGAGAGAGAGAGAGAGAGAGAGAGAGAGAGAGAGAGAGAGAGAGAGAGAGAGAGAGAGAGAGAGAGAGAGAGAGAGAGAGAGACGGACGCCGAGACGTCCGTCACCAGGACCTAACGCGAGGTCATATCTCCAGTTCTTCACTCGGGGAGTGAGCGGCCGGTGCCAAGACACGAGGGTCACAGTACGAGAAACGAGGACGTCTACGACTCGAGAGACAGGATGACTCGAGAAGCGTACAACGAAGGACTTGCACGCCTAGACGTGAGAAGAACTAACGTAACCAGGCGATAACATCAAGCAGGTTTGATAGTGAGAAACTAATACCTAGCCTGGCCGAGATATTGTGTACGTTTGTGTGATGTTGGATGTTGGTAGAAGGGAAGTGCATAGCGTTTGATAAACTTTTTGAGCCTTTTATTGTTTACTAGTGTATAAAAGTTACTTTAGAAAGGGAGCCCTTGTGTTGAGTTTTACCGCATGAATGCGCCTGTCAGAGTCAGTGGCGCTGTATGCGTCTGTTACGTGAGAGTCTGTACGTGCGACTGTGGGCAAGTCTGCGTGCGTTACATGGCCTGTTTGACATCTACTGTTACAAGGGTGGCAGGGTAGAGTGCTTAGCTCGTTTTTTTCTCGTATGGGCGCATGCTTATTTAGGACCCCAAGGAATAGATCCATCCAGTACGACAGGGCACTGTCAGGAGAAGTGTGGTTATACACGTCACTGAAAGGAGAATTGCGCAGATCCCGTGGAAAGTCGCCGTTATTAAATGTTTCGAAAGAACGATATTTAATTGTTTTGTGTCTCTTTTTGCTCTCTACGTCTAGTTTCACGGAGACTGTGCAACATACTGTGTTATGGTCACTGACAGCTAAGGAGGGAACAGGTACATGTGATATGTTATCATCATTTGTCACATAAATTTAATATGATCAATCAGGGGTGAAGATGTACATGTGGTTCTAGTGGGGGTTTTAATTAACTGTTCTAAAGCGAATAGTGCTGTTGTTGACGCCCAATGCAGCATTGGACCCTTTATATTTAGAAAGATCAATATTAAAATCGCCCAAAAGAACAACGTCAGATTTATTTTGATTTACGCTATCCGTCATTGCTACGAAGTCATCATACCAGTCCCAGATGGCTACGGGATTTCTATAAATAAAGCCAATGAGTACGTGGGATGATTTAGATGTCTTCACTTCTACCCACAAGATTTCCACTTGCGCTGACTCTGAGTCTTGTCGCCGTTTGACGTTACCAAGTATTGAATTATGTATATATACAGCTAGTCCAGTGTGTTGAGGGCTTGATTCATCTCTGCGGAGTACTGAGAAATTTGGGACAGAAATGGAGTTATCCTTTATTGAACTTTTAAGCCTTGACTCGGACACACCCAAAATATGAAAATGTAAGGGCGTGTTTAGGAACACAGATAAATCGGGCACCTTGTTAACTACATGGTATATGTTAAGATGGCCAATTCTCAGTTCGTCTGATCGTTTCGGAACAGTATTTAGATTACGATTTTGTATGTCGGTAAAAATGCAAATGTAGCGAGAGATATAATACACATATGGTCACAAAAACATAATAAAAAAAATCAACTAATATCAATATCTATTGAATGCTTTAAAAAAGCTCAATAAAAACAATACACGGCGAAGAATTACAATGTTTATCACTCGCTTAGTCTAACTTCAGCAGAATGTTTACGGTTTTCTTGCTTGGTTATGTCAACAAAATATAACAAAGTCAGCAACTATAAAAGAAAACAAATGAAAAATAACTTGTCAAGGAACTATGCACGTTCACCTGCGACAAAGTTCATAATACACAAAGCTATTTTGACGACTTAAAATTAAGAAGAAAGAAAAACAAACAAATTTAAAGTCTAAGAAAATGGTACAACTATAATAATTTAAAAAATCACTAGTGAAAAAAAGTATATTGAAATCGGGAAATGATAATAGCAGATTGGGAATTATTGTCAATAATTGGTCCACAAAACGCGCACAGTGGGACTTTATCAAAGAATGTTGAAATGGCTATCACCTAGGGAAGAAGCGTAAACAAGGCGGCACCGTCACTCTCACTAAGCTGCGGCACTCCAGGGGGGGTGGGGGCGGCGGGGGGTAGGGGAAAGTTGGGGGGTTGGGGTAGGGGTACACAGGTCGACCGCCTGCCATGTAGGAAGGGGCGCCCATGAGTGTTGATGTGCGATCATAGCCGGGCTGCTGTGGCTTGTGTTCTGGAGCAGCCCCGGCCTTTGATCCACCGCGATACGCAAACGGCGCTGGTGTACGGTCAGCATGGTTCGGATCGTGCTGACTAGAGTCTTTTGCAAAAGCCTGCTCTTGGTGGAATCGGGGCGCCATTCTGAAGACTTCGTCACAGCCTGCTCCTGGCGGAATCGGGGCGCCAAGCTTGAACTGGCTGCGTGCTGAGGGCGCTGATTGTGTTGAGGCCCTAGGTCTCTAGGGCCGGGATGCCCGTTTTTACCGCCATGCCCGGGTACATTTAGCTGTACGTGGCGGTGTGGGTTTTGGTGTATATCCTCAGTGGGGTGGGTTACGTTGTTGGAGGTACGACCAGAGTACGCCCGCTTGATGTTTAAAGCGAGAACACTGGTGCCCCGCTTGTTCTTTACCTCGCCGGTCCTTGTGTAAAACACTTGGTCGTTGTCAATAAAGTTGACCTTCAGCGAGTGGCACACCTCCCTGAGACAAAGGTTGGTGTCTGTGTCGCATGGATCCGGCTGATGACGTTCATTGATCGTGGGCAGGATGGATGAGATGAAGATTTCTGCCTTGGGGAAGACTCGTCTGGCAGCAGAAATCACATTCATCCAGCCCTTCTTGCCACTCTTACAGTCATTGATGCCGACATGCATGACGACTGTGGTGACTGCATTCGTGGGGTCGGCATCGTGAAGGTGCTGGAGGATGCCGGCTCTGTCGAGGCCTGACACTGACACGACCTGCGCCTTGTCTGTGCCAGTGACAGACATCAGGTCTCCATGACAGCCGCGTAGTATCGAATCGCCGAGTAGTAGCGTCTGGGTGCCGGGCTTTGGGTTTTGGAGTGCAGAAAGGTGGGTGGCTTTGTCGGTATCTGAAGATGGTCGTTTTGGTGCCGGCTCCTTGCGCTCGGGGGTTAGCGGAGATGCACGCGGGGGCTCAGAAGTTGCCGTTGAGGTTGGCGACTTTTCCAGCGCTTGCTTGGTCCGAGTGTTGGACGGGGGTGACGGGTTCTTCTTTCGGCTTTTCCTGTCGCTTCTCTGGCCATCCTTCTCGCCCTCCAGATGGGTGATCCGCTCATGCAGGTGTCTAATCTCCGTGTGCAGCGAATCCACCTCGATGTTGTATTAGTGGCGGATCTCCCCAACGGCGGATCGGAGAGCCGATATCTCCGCCATCAGGCGCTCAACAGCCAGGGGGTCAGGGTTGAGTACAACCGGGCAGACTGTCTGACACGCAGACTCAGTGGACACTGCAGCAACAGAAGCAGATGGATGAGTGCCAGCCCCGCCGGCGTCTGTTGTACTGGCAGCGGGAACACTGCTGTCATGGTCGCTGGTGACGATGCTGGTACCATGGCTGCCGGTGTTAAGCGTCACAGGCATTGGCAGCACAAGCACTGTTGACGCTGTCGCTGATGGTGGTGCCAGTGCTGCCGATGTCATATTGGCAGCACTAGCACGTGTTGACAATGTCGCTGATGGTGGTGCCAGTGCTGCCGATGTCAGACGTATTGGCAGCACCAGCACTGTTGGCGCTGTCGCTGATGGTGGTGCCACTGCTGCCGATGTCAGACGTATTGGCAGCACCAGTACTGTTGACGCTGTCGCTGATGGTGGTGCCAGTGCTGCCGATGTCAGACGTATTGACAGCACCAGCACTGTTTGACGCTGTCGCTGATGCTGGTGCCAGAGAGAGAGAGAGAGAGAGAGAGAGAGAGAGAGAGAGAGAGAGAGAGAGAGAGAGAGAGAGAGACAGAGAGACAGAGAGACAGAGAGACAGAGAGAGAAAGAGAGAAAGAGAGAAAGAGAGAGAGAGAGAGAGAGAGAGAGAGAGAGAGAGAGAGAGAGAGAGAGAGAGAGAGAGAGAGAGAGAGAGAGAGAGTTGTGTCAATTCATGTATAACAATGACGTGTCGTGTCGGTTACTATTCGTCAGTACAGTAACAATGTATATAACACTGACAACAATAGTGCTTTTGCGCCACCGTCGCTGTTTGAAGTCGAGAATATTTCGTTTCGACAATGTTTTCTGTGACTTTTGTTTTCTACGAAGACATTGAATAGGTACAAAGCTGGTTAACAAGCTAATCCACTCTCTGTCTCGAAGCTAACGATAAGGAAGCATTTCCTGAAGTTTCAGACCTGTACGCACACAAATACAAGAAAACCTCATGACTAAACACACACACACACACACACACACACACACACACACACACACACACACACACACACACACACACACACACACACACACACACACACACACACACACACACATACACACACGGCTTTTCCGGCCAAATGTCCATTCAACAGCGCGCTACACATGACGTAATTTTTATCATGTGATTTCACTGTCAGAGTCTAGTTGTGTGCCCGCCAAAAGCTCGTCATATGCATTGTATGTAACGTTCTCCGACCAGCCCCAGCTCACCGTCCACCATATTTTGAATAACGTAGACAAACAGCGAGCACAACTACAAAAAAATAATCTTATTAAAACGTAAGAAAATAATACACGAACGTCAGGATAACCGTTTTACAGGTTATCTGATATTATATGAGAGGATACTGTATCAAGTTTCTTTACTAACAATGAATTCCATCAACAGGCGGAATAAGAATTAATCTGCCCAATAAAAGTAAAATAGAGTACGTCCTTTTTGTGAGAAGAAAAAGAGAAAACTTTTAATTGTATTACATTGACAATTTGTATATCCCCCCCCCCCAACTCCCCTCACCCTTACCATGAAAATAAAACATAATGACGAGCAAAAGAAACTCGATATTTTTCACATCGTCTAGAAAACACTTTAGTATTTCAAATGATTTTAAAAATGTCGTATTTGTTTTGCTTGTCAGTATATAAGGAGTGAAATAAAAGAACCACAGGGTGCAGGAAGTTGCAAGTGTATTGGTAAAAGCAAGAGAATTGTTTTTGTTTTGTTTTTAAACGTCTGAAATAAAAATGTACCTTGAAAACATTTGTTTAAAACTCTGATTTATTTCCATGTAATTTTACAGAAAAGTATGGTCTCATGTTCTGTTTCTTTACAATACACAAGAAAAAAATCGTTCAGCAGACGTTAAGCAAAGAATGTACGATGCGTCAATTTCATTTTATATGAAAAAAAATCATATTCAGATTTATTTTTCATCAGTATTCATGGCAAGGCATAGTGAAATGTTGTATTTTTCACAGAAAAAGAGTTCCGCTCAGCATGCGGGAGGAGAAAATATACAATATCTACCTTTCGCAAAACAAATATCTAATATTTTTTTTTTAAGAATAGTTTAAATCCGCTCAGCATGCAACACAAATTATATATGATACCTCTCGATCAACTAAAGCACATCGTTAAATATTCTTTTATTCCTATATAACTAATACGCATTCGCGGTGGCTGTACAAACATGTTTCATTTAATTCCGGGGGAATAACTGCATGTTTCACTGACGGACAGATTAATTAAGCGACCCCTGACTGTTGTTTAACCAAACAGGGGCCTTTATGTGAGATCGCCCACTGCACTCTGTTTTGTTCGAGGACCTGGTGTTTTGAGCTATAAATAGCTTTTACTTCGGCTCGGACGCTTGGGGAAGTTGATCGGCTAATACGCTTCACCGGTAAAACGGACACAAAGGGATGTAATCACGCAGTGGCAAACAAAATAACAACAGTAGCCACTCGTTAGGAGGCATTATAATTTTTTATTTTAATATTTCAGATGTTGATATTCGTCAAGCAGTTTTATGCAATGTTGAAAATGTGCCGTGAGCGCTTGGGGCCTTTAATCTCTCTCATGAAGCTGGCCCCTGTAGCTTACACAAGAGATTGATATAATGGCGTTGATAAAATATTTTACTCGTTCATTTTTATCAAGAGAAACAGGAAATGTAGTTATTGATTTTACTTCTCGGTGAATCATACCGGCGTTTAGTTTTGAACTTCAAAACTTTTCACAATCAGCATAAGTGTAGTTTTAATGAAAGACTGGTCAGTAATATACTTTTAAACACAGGCGACGCCTAAAGACACAAATGCACTCAATCAGATTAGCTCCAAGGGATGGAATTTTCAATTTATTCTGAGAATGTTCTGCTGTGCTAATGCCATGAAATTCCAGGCCAGTAAGTTTGCATTGTGTCATCATGATACCAGCTGCCCTTTTTGCGACTGCATCACTCACTATATCTAGAAAGAGAGGGTAGTGGGGGAGAAGGAATGACAGACCTATCAATTTCAGCCCTCTATTAAACACCTATTACATAAAGCAGTAGGGACTACCCCCAGGAGCCCCGCAATCCGCTGGAGAATATCCAGTCCCCCCCCCCCCTCCCCCTCAATAGGGGAGGCTAAGGCCATATTTGACCTTTTGGATAGATTTAGGTTTTTGCCGCCTACGACCGGTTTCGCCCCATGAGCTGGGGTGGGGGCGGGGGGGGGGGGGGGGGCGGGGGAGAGATTCGTCAGGTTGGCATATGGCGTAACCTGAAAAATAAAAAAAAAATAAAAACAAAACAAACGCATGTACTAGTAGCCGCCTCCAGCATTGTCTGGTCGCACCACTAGTACAGTGCGGATTGCATCCTTAAAGCTTTATGTGGTGTTGCAGTGGAAGAAGACAAACTAATTTGGAAAAGGCAACACCTAGGCAATTTTGTGGTGTAACTATTCGTTACTTTTAAACAAAGGCGTGGCGCAAAGCCCAAAAATGCACTCAATTAGATTAGTTCCATGGGACGTAATTTTTCATCTCAATTCTGAGAAAGCTCTGTTGTGCTAATGCCAAGGAATTCCAGGCTAGTATGCTTGCATTAGTGTTTCCGATGATTCCCAAAATGTCGCAATTTGTTTGCTTGTCAATATATATAAATATAAATCCACCGACAAAGTTGACAGAAAGAAAGCATGTGCCGTTGGATTAATTCTGTTTCTTGGGGAACGTAACAGCAGAAATGTCATGGATCAGGCTTCTGGAACAGCGTTTCGTGTAGTGCTTTTCAACGAGGATGCAGACAAAGATGAGGATTTCATCCCATAGTCTACCGTATTGTTTGCAGGTCACATGCGCTTTTCTTTTAGGAACATTTGGAATAATTCATATTTTTAATCTTATCATTCTGATCCATTTCCCACCTCTCTAAGCACACATCTGATCAACACACACACCGGCGCACACAAATAAAGACGGACACACTGCGGTTCCCGCCAATAGTACGCCCTGTGGGCTCGTGTAGCGACAGGAATTCTGAAGAAAAATAGCAAAGCAGCTAAAGTTTGACGTCATATCATCGCTAGTCTCACGACGCCGTGTACACAGAGACGAAATTGATGTATTACTATACTCAACCAAAAGGCAAGCAGCCTCTTCCAGGGCTGGGTGTTTTGTTCCACACAGTCTCTTCCAGGGCTGACCGTTTGATGAGAGTACATAGTGGTTCCAAAATTTGCACAAATTAATTAATTATTATTCAAAATTTGAATTAAATACAAAACTGGATTACGAACTTATTGGCTAACTTCCTCTAATCTACCTGCATGCAAAGAACCTAGAAAGGTATGTGTGTGTGTGTGTGTGTGTGTGTGTGTGTGTGTGTGTGTGTATGTGTGTGTGTGTGTATGTGTGTGTGTGTGTGTGTGTGTGTGTGTGTGTGTGTGTGTGTGTGTGTGTGTGTGTGTGTGTGTGTGTGTGTGTGTGTGTGAAAAGGCCATTTTCTTGTAAACGTGTAAACTAAATATGCTGCATAGTATAGCAAACCTGTTGCAGCAAGGGTTTCATGTGAAAAGAAAACAGAAAATAGAGGTTGAAAACCTTTAAATTAGAAACATGGAACACGACGTTTCAGATCCAATATTCTTCTTCTGGTTGATATGGAGACAACGTAGAACAAAAAAGAACGCTCGATAGAAAGAAAAGACGATATCTTGTATAGAAAAAAAAATTACAATGACAAAAAAAAAAAAAGAACACAAATAAGCACGCACACAACACGTATCACGTAGTCTACATGCATTCACCTCACTGCATACATTCGCATTTCCTCATGCATACACACACACACACACACACACACACACACACACACACACACACACACACACACACACTAATCAGTGCAACGATAGCATCAAGTATCAGCAGTGAGGACACGTCTGGCACCAACCACCCATCAGGCCGAGCATACATCTCTAGAGGCGAATGTTCAAATCGCGCGGATGGTAAGTGCCAAGCCTGTCCTCGAAAACGCATTCTGTCATTTTGCGGCGGATGAAGTTAGATCTATTTTGCCAAAGGATGCGTATGCTGAAATATTTGAGGCCATGAGGAGGTTTGCTGAAATGACGCCCAACCTGGTTGTTGTATCCGTCGCGGAGCGATCAAGCATGCTCCTCGCAGCGTTCGGGGAGTGTACGGCATGTCTCTCCCACATACAGCATATTTGGGCAGTGTGAACATGAGATGACATAGACAATATCTGATGACTGGCATGTGAATGATCGGTGGATGATGAAAGATGACAGGGGTCCGGTGATGAAGGGGGATGTGCTGATGTACGGATATGCTTTGCAGTGTGGTTGCTGACAAGGGTATGTGCCAGGTGGAAAGGTGTTAGATGAGCGAACTGTGAACAAGATGATCGCGTAGGTTTGTGTCACGTTTGTAAGCTACCAGCGGTGGCTCAGGAAATATACCTTTCAATGCTGTGTCATTCTGAATGATGGGGAAGTTTCTGATGAAAATGTTTTTGATGGTGATGTTGCGAGGATGATACGTGATATACAGGACCGGCCGGTCCACTGCAGCACTGTGATTTTTTTTCCCCCCGCAAAGCTTTACTTCTGCTTGAGGAGTCAACTTTAGAACGAGCGGTGTTGACGATGTCTTGCGGGTATCCCTGGTGTTCCGAGCTTAATATAGAAAGCGTTTTTAAATATCTTTATCTTTGTTTTATATTACGAGAAACAACAAATGGTGTTATTGATTTTACATCACGGTGAAGCATACCGGCGTTTAGTTTTGAACTTGAAAAACTATAGCAGCTGAATGGAAAGAACTTAAAACTTTATCAGGACACGTTAAATCAAATTTAGTAGCAGTAACATGCCAGTAAAAGAACAAACTGAATTTTCTGAAAAAACATAATGAGTTTTATTGTAGATTTAAGAAAGATGATTTGAAGGATGACTTAGATAGCATGATTTCCCAGCTTAAAGTAAATGTGAGTTAACTCTATGCTCAGGCATAGGGTTCACACAGTAGGTTTAATACGGTACAGTTTTGTTAGCAGTTTGTCTTGTGACAACTATTTTGTGAGGCACGAGACCCACGTGGAATCTTAAAGGAACGTTTAGAACGGGGAATTTTAGTGAGTTAGGCGAGAGCTCACTCTGGCAGAGATGTATAAACGTTAGTACGGGGCTTTACTGGCAGTGAGGACAGACGTGTATGAGATACCTTAGCCCGTATTGCAAGACTCTGAAACCTAGAACTGAGGTATGTTTCTATATATGTATTATTTATAGTTGCTTTGTTAAAGACGGTATACGTTGGTAAGAGTAATTTGGTTGTAGAACGTTGTTCGGTTTGGTTCAGTTATGTTGGTTTGGATTTCATTAAGGTAACCGGTGTTTCGTACATGGTTATTTACCGAGATGGATAACAAAGGAATGTGAGGGGTGTATGCCTGAGTCGTTAAGGAGGTAGTACGTTGTTAAGTATAGTCTTTTCCAGCGCATGTGATAACGTATAGCGAGAGTGTTAGGTTATAGTCTGTTTCAAGGTAGTGACAGAGTTATGGGGTGTTACGAAAGTAGTCGGGTTGTGGAGCACGTGTGTGTGTGAATGAACGTGTGTCTTATTCGTATCAGCCAGGTTACGTAATGTATCTCATATTATCCAATATGTGTGTGTGTGTTCAGCAAGTGTTACGATTTAGGACTTTATTACTGTGCAGAGTGCTTGTCGGAGTTGGAGCGACGGACGCCGAGACGTCAGTCACCAGGGACCTAATGCGAGGCCATCTCTCCATCTCTTCACTCGGGGAATGAGCGACCAGTGCCGAGACACTTGGGTCACAGCGAAGATACGGTACGAGTAACGAGGACGTCCACGGTACGAGCGACAGGACGACTCGGGAGCGTACGAAGGACTTGCACGCCTAGACGTGAAAGGACTGAACGTAACCAGGCGAGAACACCAAACAGGTTGGAGTGTGAGAGACTACTACCTAGCCTGGCTTTGATATTGTGTATGTGTATGTGATGTTTGGATGCTGGTAGTGGGGCAGGTGTAGTGTAAATAGTTTGACAATCTTTTGAGCGTTTCTTCTATTTATTGTGTATAAAAGTTCAATTAGAAAGGAAGCCCGTGAGCTGTGTTTTACGCATGAATGCGCCCGTCTAAGTCAGTGGCGGTGTATGCGTCTGTTGTGCGAGAGTCTGTGCGTACGACTGGGGGCAAGTCTGCGTGCGTTACAGTGGTGACTCTGTGTTAGCGGTTGGATAGAGTAGCTGCGGGCGATAATAAGTAGGTTTTAGAATAAGGTTTTATTGCTATGTGCGTTTTGTTTGTTGTGTTAGATTCCCCTCTCCGATTCTAGGTCGTAAGATCTTTCGTTTCTGTAGTTTTCTGGATCTTACAAGCAGTTAGTACTTGTTTCTTCCTTTTGTATAGGTAGTATTCTTTTTCCTTGCTCTTCTTTCTATCTTTCTTATTTTTCGATCCATCTGGACGTCTTTAAGTAAGGCACTGTTTCTATTGCGTAAGGTGATATTTTAGTGGACCTTCGTTTTAAGTTTTGCCGTTGATTTGTTTGTGTTTTTGCATTTTTTGTTTTACGTTTTTACATTTTTTGGAAGTGGTAATTGTAAATAATTATGGAGTCGAACCAGGTGGATGCATATATTAAGCAAGGGGAGAGCTAGGTCTTAGAGAGGATAAGCTGTGTGAGTACGTTGAGAAATGTAAAGATAGGGAGGACAGGGAGAGAGATAGAGTCCTTAGGAAGAAGGAATTATAAATTCAGAAGGAGAGAGAAGAGAAAGAGAGAGAGAGAGAGAGAGAGAGAGAGAGAGAGAGAGAGAGAGAGAGAGATAGAGAGAGAGAGAGAGAGATAGAGAGAGAGAGAGAGAGAGAGAGAGAGAGAGAGAGAGAGAGAGAGAGAGAGAGAGAGAGAGAGAGAGAGAGAGAGAGAGAGAGAGAGAGAGAGAGAGAGAGAGAGAGAGAGAGAGAGAGAGAGTACTTAAGGAAAAGGAACTAGCGTTTCAGCGAGAGAAAGACGAGAAGTCATTAGCGTTTCAGAGAGAGAAAGACGAGAAGTCACTAGCGTTTCAGAGAGAGAAGGATAAGAGTGAACAAGCTTAAAGAGAGAAAGAACTAGAGTATCAGAGAGAGAAAGAAGAGAGATATAGGGAGTCGAAAGAGAGTGATAGGGAGGTGCAACTACAGTTAGCTCCAGATGCAGCTACAGACAGTGATTCAGTAGGCCGGGACATACATAATTTCCCTAGACTGACAATGATTAAGGAGTCTGTGGACTCCATGGACGCTTTTCTGTGTCGCATCGACTCTCGTGCGCAGGCGTTGAGTTGGCCTTCTGCCAGCTGACCCGTGTTGCTGTCATCGGTGTTAGAAGGTCAGTCCTTGAGTCTTTTCCATAGCTTGAATGTTTTGGGGAACGTAAATTACGAGACTTTGAAGGAGTGTCTCTTACATAAGTTCAAGTGTACTGCGGAGGGTTTCAGAGAACGCTTGAGAGCTTGTCGGCCAGAGACAGGGGAATCGTTTGTGTCGTTTGGCAAGCGATTGTCCCATTTGCTCGTGCAATGGGTCGAACTGTCCAGGATCGACCACACGTACGAGGATTTGTTTTATTTCGTATTGGCGGAACAGTTCTTTGGTAGCGTTTCCAAGGACCTAGCGGTATTCTTGAGGGAGCGTAACCTCAAGAGTACAGACGAGTTAGTTCAGAACGCGGAGGCTTTTCGGCTGGCGCATCCGACGAAAAACCCAGCGCGTAGGACCGAGTCACCGCCAGTCGGGTTTCTCGCCGCTAACACGACTGGGGAATATCGGGGCGTCAATACTTTGCGTGGAGCCCAACTGTTGAACGGTAGGGGTAGTTTGCGTTTCCGCCCGGGGCGATAGAGGTAACAGCAATAGTGGTCGCGATCCTTACGCACGAGGCGAGAAATCTGGACGTGGGTACGGACAGGGTTGTATTGCGAATTTGGTCACTCAGTGTTTTGCGTGTCATGAGTACGGGCATTTTAGTAGTGACTGTCCTAACAGTAGTTCAGGGGGTCAGTGTTTCACCTGTCAGGGGGACGGCCATCTGGCTCATCAATGTCCTAGCGATACTGGTATGGTGGAGGGAGCGGAGCAGCCCACTAATATGGCCAGTTTTGCAGTCCCAGTCAGCGAGGCACCACAACTGGGCGAAGTGTGTTCAGCTGAGGGTGGTGGTTGCTTACCGCTGATGGACGGTGTTGTGAATGGATGTCTCGCTTCTATTCTCCGTGACTCAGGTAAGGTTAGGAAAGATCAGTACACGGGGGAGACGCAGAAAGTAATTTCGTTCAGAGGGAAGGTAGAAGTTTTTCCTTTGGCTAAGATAGAGATTTTACACGGAGTTTTTCTCAGGTGATCTGATTTCTTGTGTCATCGACGAGCCAGTAGTTGATTTAGTTCTTGGTAACATGAACGGTGTGCAGCCAGTCCTCGGTAGGGTCGGCACGATTAAGCGAGCTCACGTTCCTCGCGGTTCAGTAACATCAGGCGCGACGAGAGCTCGAAGCAGGCGAAATTGTTTTCAGATAGACCGTGTTCTTGCCGTCCGGAACTTAGGAAATAGGCAAGGGAAACATACATACAGGAAGGGGCAGGGGATCTAACTGTTCGTCTGTCCAGCGCTGAGTAATTCCCCTTGGTTTGTTGTACAATTCTGCCAGCGCACGCCTCACCTATCTGGTTTGTGAGTATCTCAGTATCATCATCATCATCATCAGTCCCTTGCCCGAACTGGGCGTTGGGGGGACTGAAAGGCAGCAGCAACAGACAGTGCTCTCCACTGAGTTCTATTTTGGGCAGTGGCAAGCAAGTCTGGCATCTCGAGTTCGGTTCATTCTTTTATGTTTGCGACCCAACACTTTCTCTGACGACCTCGCCGACGACTTCCTCCGAGAGTGCCTTGGAGGATAGTCTTGGACAAGGTGTTGTGTCGGGTCACGTGGCCAAACCAAGCAAGCTTGCGCCGTTTCACGGTTGCCAGAAGGGGTTTATGTGGGCCCACCAGGGAAGTGAGGATGCTCCGTACATATTCGTTGGTCTTGTGCTCGCGGTACGAGATGCGGAGCAACTTCCTCAGGCATTTGTTCTCAAAGGCCTGGATTTTCTTTTCTGAGTCTGCAAGCAGTGTCCAAGTCTCACAGCCGTAGAGTAGAATAGACACTACGAGGGACTTGTAAAGCCTGTACTTGATGGTGAAGCTGATGGAGTTACTTCGCCATATCCTGTCCAGCCTGGCCATTGCGGATGTTGCTGTACCTATCCTGAAACGGATCTCTGCTATGCAACTACCGTCTTTGGACAGGGTGGCTCCCAAGTACTTGAAGCTATTGACCTCTTCTAGCTTCTGGCCGTTCATGTGAATGTTGCTGCTGCTGTCGCTTGTGGTGTTGATCACTTTGCTTTTATCCGTACTGATCTCCATGCCATAAGACCCTGCGCTACTTGAAAGTTTGTCTGTCAGGTTTTGGAGCTCACTATTGCTGCCTGCCATGAGGTCAATGTCGTCTGCGAATCGAAGATTGCACAGGGATCTGCCACCAATAGAGATTGAAGTATGGTGGTCGTGGAGGGTTTCCTGCATGATCTTCTCCAGGAATATGTTGAAAAGGACAGGAGAGAGCAGTATAACTCGAGGCAAATTTGTATCGTTACATTGTTGTGTAATGTTCTGTGCATCTACTGTGGGGATTCAGGGTATTTACCAGACCACATATAGTAATGCACATTCGTGTTTGTGTATGTATGTTTCTCCAGCCTACTTCCTAAGTTCCGGAGAAAGACATGGGTTATATAAGAGACCTGATGCATCTTTTTTGAAGATGCAAATGATTGTCTTATTCTATACCTGCGTATTTCTCTGTGGGCTGGCGATTGGGTGCCTGATAGGAGGGGGCAGGGGATCTAACTGTTCGTCTGTCCAGTGCTGAGTAATTCCCCTTGGTTTGTTGTACAATTCTGCCAGCGGAAGCCTCACCTATCTGGTTTGTGAGCACGATAGATAAGTCCTATCTATCTGTGTCTTTTGGCCCCAATGGGCCCCACGACAATAAACGTTGTTCTTGTTCTTGTTCTTGTTCTAGCGAGGGAGACAGCTGGTCATTCATATGGATTGCACGGCAACAAAGGTTAACATTAACAACGGGCGCTCAAAAGACATCGATGTCAATAGTCTGTTGAGGAAGATGGCAGGGGAGTGTGTGAGAATGAACTGCAGTGTGTCAGCGATGCACGTGGTTGGCAGTGTGAATGTATTTGCCTAACGAATTGGCACCCACCTTCTGAAGCATATGTCTAGGTGCCGGGTCTAGGCTGAGAAACGTGGCACATCAACATTGTTCGCCTTTTGCATTTAAAATGCGGGGAACCACACCCATATCAACACTCTAGATGGTGAAAAGCACACTGCGGGAAATTGAGCGATCTAAAGGCTGCACCCATAACCGCAAGACGCCGATGACCCTGCAACGCCTTCTTCTGATTAAACAAAAACTTGATTTGTGCAACTCTAGGACTGTGCCTTATGGGCACCGATAGTGGTTAGTTCTTCGGACTGGCTTCGGTGATCCAATCTTTTCCAATATGGTCGGTGCTGGCTTCGATCATGTAAAGCAACTCACTAGAGACTGTTGTGTTGTGAGTGACAACAGTAGTGTCAAAATACTGGTTAGGTGGGGCAAGACAATACAGAAACGCGAAAAGAAACTCTAGTGTTCGCTCTACTGATCATGTTGCGACACCCTCTGTGCCCGGTGATGGCAGTGATCAATATGTTTAGAGCGCTAGGCCCACCGCTGCCTAAGGTATTGGCCTTCCCAATGCGGGGATCAGAGTTCAACAAACGGTTGCGAGAATCGGCCTCTGCTGCTGAAGCCATAGCTTGCGGCGTGGCCCTGTTGTAGAGTGCCTGGCAAGGTGGTGAAGTGTTTGGGGGACTTGAAAAGCACTGCATACCTATCATACTTGGACCAAACCCCTCAAAATATTCAACATTTGTACAGAAGTGTCCTTCTTCAAAATATTCCAAGACCTTAAACCCTCAACTTTTCTCTCAGTTGGGTGAGGAAAAATGGCGCTTTTTCCGTGAGGTTTGGGCAGGAAACAGCCAGTAAACCTACTGGTTGGGTTAGATGTTGTCTTACATGTTTGACAAGTGAGAGTCATGAGAATAAAACGCCTCCGTTATTTTGCCCAACTGACAGGAAAGTGTCGTTCAGTGTATAAGCGTGAGGAAGTGGTGTGGAGTTGAGCGTGAGATTGAGGTGTGAAAGTGAGAGCCGGAAAGGTGAGCTGTTCTGATCAAACCTCGCCCAAGTCCCGGTCCGGAACTCTGGCCTGCAATTAATTGGCCGAGAGGGACGATGATGTCAGAACAGGGTTGCACCGGTGTGAAGGATTGATTGATTGATTGTACATTGCTTAACGTCCCGACAGCAACAAGGCTTTCTCAGGACGTGCCTGCACTGCTTGTGAAAAAAAAACAACCAACTAAACAGAACATTGAATGTATGTCGCCAGCCGGTCAAACACATTAAATAAACCTAACACATGGGGCCTAAATAAAACTAAGACCATTTAGCAACACACATCCAATATCAAGAGCTACAGGCAGTGCAGACAGTAGGGAGAGTTTAAAAAAGGCAAATACAGGTGAATGGACCTCGGGTAGACAGAAACACATGCCCCAGAATAGAGAGAAAACCCCACCCTGTGGGGCTGACCAGGGTGACCCTGGGAACTAAAAAATACCTAACCCCACCCAAGTCCCCCAGGGCAGACCCGGGTGGGGGAATGAAGGAGAGAGCGAGGTCGGGAAAAGGGGAGAGGGGGGAAGAGGAAGGGGGGGTGGAGATGAGCGACAGGAATTTAAACGTTGAGAAAAAGTAATTGACGTATGACCGGAAAAGAGTTTTACACAGGTTATCTGATATTATATGAGAAGATAAATTATCATGTTACTTTACAATCAATGAATTCCATCAGTAGGCGGTATAAGAATTAATCTGTCCCATGAAAGTAAAATACAGCATGTCCTATTTCGTGAGAAAAGAAGAGAAAGATTTTCATTGAATAACATTGAACATTTCAATACCCACCCCCTCCAACTCCCCTTCTCCCCCCACCCTTACCATAATTAAACTATAATAACGAGCAACAACAACAACAACAACAACAAAAAACGCGACATTTTTTAAATCAACAGAAACACTTTAGTGATTCCGATGATTTAAAAAATGTTGGGTATCTTTTGCTCCACATTGTATAACGAGGGAAATAAAAGAACCACAGGGTGCAGGAAATGGCAAGTGTTTCGGTAAAAGCAAAATAATTTCTTTTAAGCATCTGAAAAGAAAAAGTACTTTGAAAACAATTTTTGAAAAGCTCGGATTATTTTCATGTACATTTACAGAAATATTCGATCTAATGTTTTGTTTCTTTACAATAAAACAAGAAAAAGTCGCTCAGCAGACGTAATGCATCGAATGCAAGATATATCAATTTATTTATATGAAAAAAGAAAAAACATATTCAGATTTATTTTTTAACCAGTATTCATGGCAATGAATAGTTAAATATTTTATTTTATTCTCAATGAAAAGTACGACAGCATGCGAGAAGAGTAAATATAAAATATCTACTCTTCGCACAAGAAATATCTAATAATTATTTGGTGTTATTTTTAATAAAATAGTTTATAATCCGCTCGGGATGCAACATAAATATTATATGATACCACTTGATCGACTGAAGCACATCATAAAATATTGTTTCATTACTATATATAAACTAACTACGCGCCCGCGGTGACTGTACAAACCTGTTATTTTGAATTCCGGGAATAACTGCATGTTTCACTCACGGACAGATTAATGAAGATCCCTGACTGTTGTTTAGCCCAACAGGGGCCTTTATGTGAGATCGCCAGCTGCACTCTGTTTTCCTCGAGATCCTGGAATTTTGAGCTATAGATTGCGTTTACCTCGGCTGTGGCTCTTGGTGGTAAAACAGACACAAAGCGATGTAATCTCGCAGTTATGAACAAAATAACAACCGTAGCCACTGGTTTAGAGGCACTGTAACACGTTTTATAAATTTCAGGTGATGATATTACTCAAGCAGTTTTATGCAATGTTAAGAATGTACCGGTAGCGCTTAGGGCCTTTAATCTCACTCATGCAACTGGCCTCTGTAGACATTCATACAGATTAGACCATATCTTACTATATAATGCCTTTGGAAAAAATAAAAAAAATCTTTCTCGATCTTTTGAAACATGAATGTTGTTATTGACTTTACTTCTCCGTGAATCATACTGGCGTTTAGTTTTAAACTTCAAAACTTTTAACAATCTACATCAGTGTAAATGAATAAATATATGTATTCCCGTCAGTATATATAATGTGTGTTTTCTTCCACAAAGCCTCTTCCAGCGCTTACTGTTTGATGGGAATATGTAGAAGATCCAAAACGAGCAAAAATGAATTAATTATTATTCAAAAGTGTGAAGAGGAACAACTCTGGATTATGCACGTATTCACTAACTGCCTTGAACTAGCTGTGTGCAAAGTACCTAGAAAGGAATAATAAAACTTACCAACTGAAATGGAGATCAACCGTGTTTTGTGAAACGGCCATTTTTTCTTGTCAACGTGTAAACTAATTAATAAAACAAAAAAAATGCTTCAGGAGAATTCACGTAGGGAAAATATCCTAAAGTTTCAATCTTGCCCTACCTCAAATGCTGGCTTTATAATCGCTGTACTATTGGTACCTCGAATGTCCATGAGACAATTCATTGCTGGCAAGAAGCCGATACTATTTTACTAGCCCCTGCGGCTTGAGAGGCCCATGAGGATGCACGCTTTTTGCTGATAGAGCGGTCTGCGTGAATCCAGGGCAGATTTTAAATCCGTGCAATTCTCGACCTACTTCTAATTTAATAATAACAGTGAGACTACGTTTACACCGAACGATCCACAACAACGAACGAGAGCGGAGTCTAAACATATACACGAGACATAGATCCTCATGCTCCCGAGATGCATGTGGATCTATTTTTGGTAACAATGTGTCTGTACATTGCACACCACTATGCGATGGCTTGATGTGACCAGCAGTATACCCTTATGCCATTTCACAAAATCAGTCACGTTTTGTGTTTGTTGTCTGAGGTGTATTTCGGGCATGTTTAAGCCTTTATTGGCTAAGGGCTGCCTTCATCAGAGTGGTGACCCTTTTGTTTTTGTTGAGTAAACCATTGTTAGATTTGTATGGTACGGTTTGTTTTTGGCTCCTTCGGTATTGTTCAAGTAGTTGGTGTATTCTCGCTACCGTCACTGCCGATTGAAAGGGCTAGTGGCGAGTAGAAGATAATCAGTATCGCCAGTCGGGGCTCAACCAATAAGTGTATGAGCTAGTGGAGCGTAGATGGCTTCTTGGTTCAGTGTAGTTCAGTTTTGTTTCCACCACTGCCAATTGGTAGGGCTAGTGGGGAGTAGAAGGGCTGTTCTGTCGTGGCGCTTCCACTGCTAATAGTGAGAGCTAGTGGAGACTGAGTGCGGTTGTTGCGTTTTGGTTCTTTCTCTTCCCGCAGTGCTGGTGGACGCTGCTCGAACATGGTCTGCCGGTTCAGTTTTGAAAGCTGGTGCCGTCAACTGTATTAGCTTGATGCGAGTTCGTCACGTGACTCCTCTTTTCCCTAGTTCGAGTCGTGGCTGGCTGCAACCTGGGATGCGTCTTCTCGCTCTGAGCGCGTCGGCCGGCTTGGTCCAGAGGTGGCGTTGTGTGCAGCAATGGTTAGTTCGGGATTAACGCCCACAGCACCGAGGTGATAATGGACAGCCCTGACGGGCTGGTTATGGGGAACAGGGAAATCTATTGCCTATGGAGTACGACCTAAACACTGATCAACTCAGGCGCACTCCAACTGTGCCACTTTGATTTACCAGGACCTTTCAATGGACATTCTATTGAACAAATCCGTTCCCCCCCCCCCCCCCCCCTGGATTGTGAGTCCAGCTACCGGTGCCGGGACGGGACTCGAACCCACAACCCGGCGATTTCCTTTGCTCTCCTGCTCCGACGTTTAACCGCGTGAGCTATTTCGGGCTCTGTGTGCAGAATCCCGCCGTATACTGTCTTATGTTGTGCCATCATAAGGACCTGTACGTCTGCCTTCCTTATGTGTCGACCAGCCGTATACTGTCTTATGTTTACCATCATAAGGACCTGTAAGTCTGCCTTCCTTATGTGTCGACCAGCCGTATACGGTCTTATGTTTACCATCATAAGGTCCTGTAGGTCTGCCTTCCTTATGTGTCGACCAGCCGTATACTGTCTTATGTTTACCATCATAAGGACCTGTAGGTCTGCCTTCCTTATGTGTCGACCAGCCGTATACGGTCTTATGTTTACCATCATAAGGACCTGTAGGTCTGCCTTCCTTATGTGTCGACCAGCCGTATACTGTCTTATGTTGTACCATCATCAGGACCTGTAGGTCTGCCTTCCTTATGTGTCGACCAGCCGTATACTGTCTTATGTTGTACCATCATAAGGACCTGTAGGTCTGCCTTCCTTATGTGTCGACCAGCCGTATACTGTCTTATGTTGTACCATCATAAGGACCTGTAGGTCTGCCTTCCTTATGTGTCGACCAGCCGTATACTGTCTTATGTTGTGCCATCATAAGGACCTGTAGGTCTGCCTTCCTTATGTGTCGACCAGCCGTATACTGTCTTATGTTGTGCCATCATAAGGACCTGTAGGTCTGCCTTCCTTATGTGTCGACCAGCCGTATACTGTCTTATGTTGTGCCATCATAAGGACCTGTAGGTCTGCCTTCCTTATGTGTCGACCAGCCGTATACTGTCTTATGTTGTGCCATCATAAGGACCTGTAGGTCTGCCTTCCTTATGTGTCCACCAGCCGTATACTGTCTTATGTTTACCATCATAAGGACTCGTAAGTCTGCCTTCCTTATGTGTAGACCAGCCTTGTCTTTACCATCATAAGGACCTGTAGGTCTGCCTTCCTTATGTGTAGACCAGCCTTGTCTTTACCATCATAAGGACCTGTAGGTCTGCCTTCCTTATGTGTAGACCAGCCTTGTCTTTACCATCATAAGGACCTGTAGGTCTGCCTTCCTTATGTGTCGACCAGCCTTGTCTTTACCATCATAAGGACCTGTAGGTCTGCCTTCCTTATGTGTCGACCAGCCTTGTCTTTACCATCATAAGGACCTGTAGGTCTGCCTTCCTTATGTGTCGACCAGCCTTGTCTTTACCATCATAAGGACCTGTAGGTCTGCATTCCTTATGTGTCGACCAGCCTTGTCTTTGCAAAGGCCCATGCGGTCGACCCATTCAAAGAATAACGTAGGGTTCAGTCCATTGGAGAAGATAAATGCGGCCAGTGTGATTCTTTGAGAGTGTGGGAGGTGTTTCGTCCACATGTATTTTCTTTTTCTTTTCGGCAATGTGTGTGCTGGTCCTATGATTTCTTGGATGTTGGTCCATAGCTCAAAGGTCTGGCGGTTTTTATGTTTCTGGTTCATTCCGTTTTGTTGTTGTTGTTGTTGTTGTTGTTTTCTTCCTTTTCCCAGTTGTTTGGGGTGACTTTGTATTAGTTTCGGTGTGGCACGTGGGAATCAGATATTTTGAATGCCAGTTGGTTTCTTATTGGGAGGTCGTTCCGTTTTGTTTAATGCGATTTTCCCGTTTGGAGTCGTAGTGCGGCTTTTTACACTGCTAATTTGATTGAGCTAGTGGAGCCTACTGTTCCGAATTCAATCAGCAGGCGGTATAAGAATTAATCTGTCCCATGAAAGTAAAATACAGAATGTCCTATTTCTTGAGAAAGGAAGAGAAAGATTTTCATTGAATTACATTGACAATTTCAATACCCCCCCCCCCTCCCCCCTCTTAAACTCCTCTTCTACCCTCACCCTTACAATAAAATAAACTATAATGATGTTGAAAAAAAAAAAAACGCGAGATTTTTTAAATCATCAAAAACAATTTAGTGATCCGTTGATTTAAAATTTTTTGGATATCTTTTGCTCCTCAGTGTATAACGAGTGAAATAAAACAACCACAGGGTGCAGGAAATGGCAAGTGTTTCGGTAAAAGAAGATAATTTCTTTTAAGCATCTGAAAAGAAAAAGTACTTTGGAAACAATTTTTGAAAAGCTCGAATTATTTTCATGTCAATTTACAGAAATATACGATCCAATGTTTTGTTTTTTAACAATACAAAAGAAAAAAAAATAGCTCAGCAGACGTAATGCATAGAATGTAAGATAAAAAAAATAATTTATTTTAGATGAAAAAAGAAAAACATATGCAGATTTATTTTTTAACCAGTATTCATGGCAATGAATAGTTAAATATTTTATTTTATTCTCACAGAAAAGAACGACAGCATGCGAGAAGAAAAAAATATAAAATATCTACTCTTCGCACAAAAAATATCTAATATTTGGTGTTATTTTTAATAAAATAGTTTATAATCCGCTCAGGATGCAAAATACATATCTCTAGAAAATGGCTCCGTCCCCGATATCTTCAAGTCCGCCATCGTCCGTCCTCTCCTCAAAAAACACAACCTCGACCCAAACGAACTCAAGAACTACCGCCCAGTCTCCAATCTCTCTTTCCTGTCCAAGCTTCTTGAGAAGGTCGTACTCAACCAACTCAACCTCCACCTCGCCGACAACAACCTCCTCAGTCCCTTCCAGTCTGCCTATCGCAAACATCACAGCACTGAAACTGCCCTTCTACATATCCTAAACGACCTGCTTCTCTCCACTGACTCGGGCAACATCTCCCTTCTTACGCTACTCGATCTCTCTGCCGCCTTCGACACCATAGACCACTCTATCCTCCTCCACCGCCTCCACCACTCCTTTGGCATCACTGACTCTGCTCACTCCTGGTTTCTCTCCTACCTCTCCGACAGACAGCAGTCCGTCACCATCGACGGCGTCTCCTCCAACCCAGTCAGGCTCTCCTGCGGCGTTCCTCAGGGGTCCGTCCTGGGCCTGTTCCTTTTTACACTCTACATCTCCCCCCTGTCCAACATCATCCAGTCTCACCACATACACCACCACCTCTACGCTGACGACTCACAACTACTAGACAAAGACAAACTCGACAACACTCAGACACTACTGACTCGCACGGCTGACTGCTGTGAGGACGTGAAAAACTGGATGACAGAAAACAAGCTCAAACTGAACGACGACAAAACGGAAGCCATGCTGGTAGGCACTCGCCAGAAACTTTCCCCAGCTCTCTCCCTCTCTCCACCTTCAACTCGACAGCACCCCCATCTCCCTCTCTGACTCGGTCAAGAACCTTGGCGTTATCCTCGATTCCTCTCTTTCCATGACCAGCTTCGTCTCCGCCACGGCCCAGGCATGTTATTTCCACCTCCGCCGCATCAGTCAGATCAGAAAATACCTCACTACCGAAGCTGCCACCAAACTCGCTGTCTCTCTCATCTTATCTCGCATCGACTACTGCAACTCTCTCCTTTCTGGCCTTCCTCACTCCACCACTCTCACTCTCCAGCGCGTCCAGAACATTGCTGCCCGCCTCGTCCTCAGAAAGAAAAAATCCGACCACATCACTCCCCTGCTCAAGCTCCTTCACTGGCTCCCCATCCCCCAACGCATCCAATACAAGATACTGTCTCTCTGCTACAAATCCCTGAACAACTACGCTCCTGCGTATCTCTCCAACTTACTTCACCCCTACACTCCTCCCCGCTCCCTCCGCTCCGCCTCTGACCCTCTCCGACTCATCATCCCCCGCACCAAACTCATCACTTTCGGCCCCCGCTCTTTCTCAGTATACGGTCCAACCACCTGGAACACTCTCCCACTCTCTCTCCGTCAGAAACACTCGCTCTCCTCCTTCCAGTCTGCCCTCAAAACTCATCTCTTTCAACAGTTCTAGCACTATATCACCACACTCCCCAGCCCAAGCTGACCGTCGTAATGTATCTTCACTATTTGTTTTACGTGAGTCATTGTCTAAAGCGTGCGCATGCGTGTGCGAGTTGTGAGTGCGCGCTTAGAGTTATAATTATTATAAGATAAGCGCATTATAAATACCGTAATTATTATTATTATTATTATTATATGATACCACTCGATCGACTAAAGCACATCATAAAATATTGTTTCATTACTATATATAAACTAACTACGCGCCCGCGGTGACTGTACAAACCTGTTATTTTGAATTCCGGGAATAACTGCATGTTTCACTCACGGACAGATTAATGAAGATCCCTGACTGTTGTTTAGCCTAACAGGGGCCTTTATGTGAGATCGAGCTACACTCTGTTTTGCTCGATATCCTGGAATTTTGAGCTATAGATTGCTTTTACATCGGCTGTGGCTTTTGGTGGTAAAACAGACACAAACGATGTAATCTCGCAGTTATGAACAAAATAACAACCGTAGCCACTGGTTTAGAGGCACTGTAATACATTTTATATATTTCAGGTGTTGATATTACTCAAGCAGTTTTATGCAATGTTAAGAATGTGCCGGTAGCGCTTAGGGCCTTTAATCTCACTCATGCAACTGGCCCCTGAAGACATTCATACAGCTTAGACTAGGCCTTAATATATAATGCGTTTGTAAAAAAAAATAACTTTTTCGATCTTTTGAAACATGAATGTTGTTATTGACTTACTTCTCCGTGAATCATACTGGCGTTTAGTTTGAAACTTCAAAACTTTTAACAATCTACATCAGTGTAAATGCATAAATATATGTATTCCAGTCAGTATATATAATGTGTGTTTTCTTCCACAAAGTCTCTTCCAGCGCTTACTGTTTGATGGGAGTATGTAGAAGACACAAAAAAAGATACAAAAATGAATTTATTATTATTAAAAAGATTGAAGAGGTACAACTATGGATTATGCACGTATTCACTAACTGCCTTTACCTAGCTGTGTTCAAAGTACCTAGAAAGGAATAATAAAATTTACGGACTCAAATGGAGATCAGCCGTGTTTTATGAAATGGCCATTTTTCTTGTCAACGTGTAAACTAATTAATAAAACAGATGTAACGCACGCAGACTCGCCCACAGTCCCACGTAAAGACTCTCACACAACAGACGCATACACCGCCATTGACTCAGACGGGCGCATTCATGCGGTAAAACTCAACACACGGGCTCCCTTTCTAAAGTAACTTTTATACACTAGTAAACAATAAAAGGCTAAAAAAGATTATCAAAATCTATACACTTCACCTTCCCCACTACATCCAAGCATCACATACACATACACTATCTCACGGCCAGGCTAGGTATCAGTTTCTCACAGTCTCCAACCTGTTTGGTGTTCTCGCCTGGTTACTGTCAGTCCTTCACGTCTAGGCGTGCAAGTCCTTTCTCGCACGCTCCTCGAGTCGTCCTGTCTCTCGAGTCGTGGACGTCCTCGTTTCTCGTACTGTGTCTTCGCTATGACCCTCGTGTCTCGGCACTGGCCGCTCTCTCCCCGAGTGAAGATTTGGAGATAATTTATGACCTCGCGTTAGGTCCTGGTGACTGACGTCTCGGCGTCCGTCTCTCTCTCTCTCCACCACAAGCACTCTAAACAACAATAAGACTCAAATCGTAACACTTGCTAAACACACAACATATTGGATCATATGAGAAACATTATGTAACCTGGCTGATACAACAACTCACATGTTCATTCACACACAACCGTGCTTCATAACCCGAACTACTTTCGTAACACTCCCATAACTGTCACTACCTTGAAACAGACTATAACCTAACACTTTCACTATACATTATTCTATACATTGGAAAAGACTATGCTTAACCAACCACGTACTACCTTCATAGCGACTTGGCATACACACCTAACATTCCTTTAGTTATCCATCTCGGTAAATAACTATACGAAAACACCGGTTAACTCACTGACCTCCAAACCAACATAACTGAACCACACTGGTCAACACTATACAACCAAATTACTCTTACCAACGCATACCGTTTTTAACTAAGCAACTATCAATAATACACAAAGAAACATAGCTGAATATAGGTTTCAGAGTCTTGGAATACGGGCTAGGTGTCTCACATACATCCGTCCAAGTTTACGATAAAGCCCCGTAATAATATATTTCTATCGCTCTGCCAGACTAACTTCTGCCTACAACTGACTAACGCTCCCCGTGTTAAACGTCTCTTAAAGGTTTCACGTGGATCTAGTGCCACACGGACTATCGGCACAACACAAACCGTTAACAAAAACCGTACCGTACTAACCCTACTGTGTGAACACTATGCACGAACAGAGAGTTTCATCACAACAGAAAACTGCTTCAAGAGAATTCACGTAGGAAACATATCCTAAAGTTTCAAGCTTGCCCAACCTCAAATGCTGCCTTTATAATCGCTGTACTATTGGTACCTCGAATGTCCATGAGACAACTCATTGCTGGCAAGAAGCTGATACTATTTTTACTAGCCCCTGCGGCTTGAGAGACCCATGAGGATGCACGCTTTTTGCTGATAGAGCGGTCTGCGTGAATCCAGGGCAGATTTTGAATGCGTGCAATTCTCGACCTAAATATTTGGCATACTGTCTCGGAAGACAATGGAGTATATGCGCTTGCTGGGTCAGTCACTGGAGTGACCTCTCCAGGGCGCAAGCCTGGGCGAAGTGTATGGAGATCCTGGGGTGCCCAGTCGTCAAGATCCCCCTCTCGGCCTCGCTGATGTATCCAAAGGAATGCAAAGCAGTACGTTTGGCACCAGTTTGGCTGCAGGAGCTGCCAGAACAGTGCGTGAATACAAGCAGCTGTCTGCCTTCGGGGCTCCACTCCTGATTTGAAGGGTTTACTCCCCCACATTTGGCCGTTGGATCCAACCTGATCTCCTCCGTCCTCTAGCCGTTGGCTGTCATAAACAGCTCATCCGCCTAGTGGTGCAATGTGAACACCACCCCCTCACGTGGTTTAGCCCACCAGCTGAGGTGGTTTGCCAGGGTGTGGCGCTTGGAGCCAGCACGTGAGAGATTAAGGAGATGGATGAGGACCAGTGATGCCCGTCCGTCCCATGTAGGACGCAGCTGCCGAACAGCAAAGGTGCTACCTCTATCCAGAGCCCCCTACACCCTACACACCTCGACCTACTTCTAATTTAATAATAACAGTGAGACTACGTTTACACCGAACGATCCACAACAACGAACGAGAGCGGAGTGTAAACATATACACGAGACATAGATCCTCATGCTCCCGAGGGCGGCGTGTAAACATATACAAGAGACATAGGTCCTCATGCTCCCGAGGGCGGAGTGTAAACATATACACGAGACACAGATCCTCATGCTCCCGAGGGCGGAGTCTAAACATATACACGAGACATAGATCCTCATGCTCCCGAGGGCGGAGTCTAAACATATACAAGAGACATAGATTCTCATGCTCCCCAGGGCGCATGTGGATCTATGCCTCTTGGAGATATTTTGAGCGGGTTCAAATCCAGCTGGGGTCGAAATTTGTTAAGACCCTTTTCGGTTCCGTTCTTTGAAATCACTTTTGTGGTGAACAGATGACGTTAAGCTCCTAACGTTTAACATTATTGAATTTAACCTGATGTTGAATTGCGAATAACGCCGCAAATATTTTTGGACAGAGTTAGCTGCGAGCACGATGGTTACATACAAGAGACTTACCATATTCATCTCATATCTCGTTTACCAAGTCAATGCTACAGACATTTTAAAAGGAAAAAATGACGTCTCCGTGAGAGTCGTCAGCAAAGATAACACTATGAGCGGCGTCAGTGAAAGCGAAAATTTTAAAATTGTCGTGAATACGCCACATAATACCAATAATAATGCCGTGACCACACAACATCTTATCAACAATAACGACGCGTCGTCGCGGCATATTATCAACAATGATGACGTGACAACACCACATATAACAAATAAACGCGTGACTGTGCAACATTTTATCAACCATGATGATGACAATGTGACGAAACTACATCTTATCAACATTGGTGACGTAACGTCACCACATCTTATCAACAATGACGTGGTGACGTCACATTCTATCAACAATGACCTGATCACCCCATATATCAACAATGATGGTTACTCTGGAAACTACAGACGCCCCACTACTGCAGGTTTGATCATAACCATTTAGCATTATGTTTGTTTTATATTATTTGGACAACTATCAGAGATGATCATGACGAAAATGACGATGACGATGACAATGACATTAACATTACGATCATTATCATATAGCATTATCAACATCATCATTATAACATCTGTGCAGATGACCGGAGGTCTGACGAGGTTTATTTTCAACACCAACCTTTCCCTCACTACTGACGATTTTACTCAGTGTTTTATCTCCGGCTACTTACCCCCGTTTCGAGCAACTGCTGGGAGTTTGTTCCTTGACTGGAAAGCAGATTTGGAGCTTTACGACAGTGAGAAACTTATGTAAGAATGTTATTGCATTATTATTATTGTTATTATTATTATTATTATTATTTACTCTGTCGGCCAAATTCCCCCCCCCCCCCCTTCCCCAAATGGATATTACACAAACTTGCACGATTCAGGTCGACGATGATAGCACGGATAGTACGCGAGGCTCATCTAGCACTATCCTTTAATTATCATGGAAATCCCATGTCCTGCTGTAGGGCGTCATGGCTAAATTCTACTTGCAAGTGGACCGTGTTCGCTTTTTTTGTGGCAGTCAAGGGATTAGTCTCTATAAAAAAATATGCGTAAAATTAATTATTGTCCTGCTGCCTTGCAGGCCTGGCCGCTTGGCTGCGGAAAGGCTAAGGAAGGAAAACCCTGACATCAAAGGTCCCGTGTCTCCGGGGAAGGTTTTTGAGCCAGAGACTACGACAAGGACAGTCCGATATAAAACATACGACCCGAGGACGTCGATGCCACCGTCCCAGCTTGCTAGGCCATGGCAGACAAACCAAGGGTTTAAAGGGTGGGGCCAGTACTGGGCACACTGCACTCCACCAAAAAGCGCCACCGCGCAGGCTTTAGGAAACGCCCACGGACCATGACACCGACCATTCCAAGTCCTTTAGCGACGGGCGACGGGCGAAACGGCAGGTAAAGGATGTTACTGGAAGCCGCAGTCTCAAACCTGCATGCTGGCGGTTCAGGATATTGGTCGCCTGATGTTGACCTGGGGATGACATCACTCGGCACAACCTGAACGACCAAGCAGCCTTCTCTAGGGACAGCACTGCTTGCTCCACACGGAGAGGGGCATAGAAAGCTCGTCCCCTCGCAACCCCCGATGGCTAGCCGCGGACAACGGGCATTTTCTCCAGCGGTCAGAAAACAAGAAAAGAACAATGGCTTCACTCTCATGACGACCACGACCGGACTTAACGTAGCATGCTGGAACATCCGAACCATGCTCGACACAGCAGACAGCGAACGCCTTAAACGTCGCTCCGCCCTCATTGCCCATGAATTGCGGAGGTTAAACATCGACATCGCCGCTCTCAGCATAGTACACCTTCCGGACGAACCCCTGCAGACGACAAAGTCATCATCCTTGGCGACTTCAAGGCCAGAGTGGGCCAGGACTCTTACAATTGAAAGACTACTTGGATGCATCCTCGCTCCAAACACTGGCATCGTATCGACTTTGTCGTAGTGCGTCACCAGAGTGATGCCCACGGCCTTGTCCGCTGCAAACTCAGGCCCGACTTAAAGCCAAAATCCAAGAAAGCCCCCCCCCCCCCCTCGACCCCCCCCCACCACAAAGAAAAAGCTTGATGTTGGCAGCCTTGATGACGTGAGCTGCCTTTTAGTCAGATTTACAGCGCAGGCGCAAAGACACAGGTGACCCAGCAGACTCCTCTCTTGAAACACTCTGGGAACAACTGAAAACTGCTAAAATCATCTGTAGTCTTGGGTTTCGCTAGAAAGAGTAACAAAGACTGGTTTCATGAAAACGACGTAGAGATCCAGGAACTCCTAGCAACAACAACAACAACAAAAGCCGCCAATCAGGCCCACCTAGCCCAGCCTACCTGCCCTGTGAAGAAGTATGCCATCCTGCTCGTCTGCAGTAGACTCCAGCACAAGCTCAGACGTTTCCAGGAGGAGTGGTGGACCAGACTCGCACAGAGGACCCAGCTTTGCGCTGACAACGGTGACTTCAGGGGCTTATACGAAGCACTTAAAACAGTGTATGGCCTCAGGCATCTGGTACAAAGTCCCATGCGAAGCGCTGATGGACAGGCCCTCCTCACAGATCTTGAAAAGCTGGTCGAAATACTTTCAGAACCTCTTCAGGGCTGAGCGATCTGTTCACGAAACAGTCATCCTCCAAATCCCACACCTCTAACTAAAAATTGAATTGGAAGAACCTCCCACCGCTGAAGAGACCCTCACAGCAGTCCACCAGCTCAAGAGTGGCAAACATGCAGGCATTGACGGAATCCCGTCAGATATATGGAAACATGTAGGTACAGCCCTGCACAACAAACTCCACGACCTCTTTCTCTGCTGCAGGTAGGAAGGAACGCTACCAAAGGATCTCCGTCATGCAGTCGCCATCACCCTGTACAAGAATAAAGGGTAGAAGTCGGCCTGCTCCAACTATCGTGGAATTACCCTGCTGTACATTGCCTGGAAAATTCTCGCCAGGCTTATCCGGAAGCGGCTGTTACCTGCCATCGCCGAAGACCACCTCCCAGAGGGTCAGTGTGGCTTCAGAGGAAACAGGAGCACCACCGATATGGTCATTGTGCTGAGACAGCTTCAGGAGAAGTGCCGCGAGCAGAACAAAGGGTTGTACGTAACGTTGACCTAACAAAAGCGTTCGACACTGTGAGCAGGAAAGGCGTGTGGCAGATCCTCGAGCAACTTGGCTGTCCCCCAAAGTTCAACAGCATGATTGTCCATCTACACGAGGACCAGCAAGGCCACGTCAGACTCAACAATGACCTGTCAAAACCCTCCCCCATTCTCAACGGTGTGATGCAGGGCTGCGTGCTGGCACCGACCCTCTTCATCACCTTTTCTAGCATCATGTTAAAGCAGGCCAAAGTGGACCTCGACGATGACGACGCAGTGTACATCAGGTATCGTCTCCATGTCACGCTGTTCAACCTCAGACAACTGCAGTCCCACACCAAAACCCTAGATCAACTAATTTGTGAGCTGCTCTTTGCTGATGAAACTGCCCTCATTGCAAAGTGATTTATATATATATATATATATATATATATATATATATATATATATATATATATATATATATATATATATATATATATATATATATATATATATATATATATATATATATATATATATATATTGAGAGAGAGAGAGAGAGAGAGAGAGACAGAGACAGAGAGAGAGAGAGAGAGAGAGAGAGAGAGAGAGAGAGAAGAAACGTTTTTATTCAGGATAAAAAGTTTTAGGCATAGCAATGCTTATTTTCCAAACTGTCCTGCTACTCTACACGTATAAAAATACATCAGACGATACAGCAAAAGATAAAATATATATAAGTACCCATACCCCCCCCCTCCCCCCACCATCAGAAAGAGATAATAATAATAATAATAATAATAATAATAATAATAATAATAATAATAATAAATAAAATACAAAAAGAATTAAAACAATATATATACGTGTATGAACCTGACATGTTAATGCAGACAGTCAAACTATTATATAATCTGCAGCAATCTGCTGTGCTGGAGCAACATACTAAGCAGAAAAATAGAACATTCACATCGACAGCAGATATTTATGGACGCGAGCTCTGAAAATAGATAATGTTGAAATAGACTTTAAATGCGAGGGCAAGTTGTTCCATGACTTAGCACCGGAAAATGATATGCTAGATTTGAAGATGTCGATTCTCGGTTTTGGGAGATGGAGTAAGCTGTTCCTCGTGTTCTCTCTATTCGTGTGGGAAAACAGCACACGGAGATAGGTAGGGATCCTAGACCCACTGATTCGTGAGCTGCTCTTTTCTGATGACTCTGCCCTTGTTGCACACACAGAGCGAGAGCCTTGCAGCGCATCACGTCATGCTTCGCAGATGCTGCCCAGCTCTTTGGACTTGAGGTCAGTCTGAAAAAGACAGAGGTCCTTCATCAGCCGCCACCCAAGGAAGAGCATTGCCCTCCCCACATCACCATCGGCGAGACCGAACTGAAGTCTGTACACCAATTTGCCTACCCTGGCTGCATCATCACGTCAGACGCCAAGCTGGACAAGGAACTGGACAACAGGCTGGCAAAAGCGAACAGTGCTTTCGGGCGACTATTCAAGCCGGTGTGGCACAATCAACAGCTAAAAAAATGGCATCAAGATCAGCGCGTACAGAGCTGTCGTCCTCACCAACCTGTATGGTTCCGAGTCCTGGGCCCTCTTCCGCAGCCAAATACGACTCCTCAAACGCTTCCAACAGCGATGCCTGCGTACCATTCTCGGCATTCACTGTAGTAACTATGTAACCAACGTCGAGGTCCTTGAAGAGGCGGAACCTGTGAGCATCGAGGCTTTGATGCTGCGGACACAGCTTCGCTGGACGGGGCACGTCTCTAGGATGGAGGTTCATCGCCTAGCCAAGACCACCCTGTTCGGCGAACTCGCCCCTGGACACCGAGACAGAGGGGCACCTAAGAAGAGATACAAAGACGGTCTCAAGAAGTCAATTAGTGCCTGTCAAATCGACCACCACCAGTGGTCTTCGATTGCTGCGGACTGCGACACCTGGTGCTCCACCATTTACAAGGCAGCCGCCTCCTTTGAGTACTCTCGCAGAGCTAGCCTTATGGACAAGCGACTCAGGAGAAGAAAAAAAAACTCAGAACCCCGGCCAGACCTTCCCCTGCAGCCACTGCGGTCGAACTTGCCTGTCCCGGATTGGCCTTCGCAGCCACGAACATGCCTGCAGACGTCGTGGGCAACCCCTATAAAATCTTCGTTCGCGAAGTCAAGCCAAGAGAAGAGACACAAGGATCAAGCTTGGCAGCTGAATTCACATAATTGTTGTTACTAATGCTTTCATTACAACAGACAAAACAAAATAGTACCAACAATACTAAATGGCAAAAAGCTAACAAATACACTTTACTTACCATTCCGGTGTTTACACAGGCCTATGTGTGCAGGCAGACAGTCTGAGCATTGTGTTTTGTGCTGCTTGCAGACACCGCTGAGGACAGGTAGACCTTTTGTGGCATAGGCAACATTTCGACCCCTTTTGAAAAAAATAAAATGAGCACAGAGTAACATGATGCTAACAAGGCTGCGAGGTAATACAAGAAGGGTTGTGTTTGCGTGTACACGTGTACACCTGCCTTGCATCATCAATATCAGACAACATCACAACTGTCCCACAATATATTCTCTTTTATTTTGCTAAAGTCAGCAGGAAAAATACACTGAAATGTGCAAGAGAAATAACACACAGGGTACTACATATTAATAAGCAAACATTCACAATAAAAAGGAAAGGAAAATAAAACAGCTGCTAAAACTGTAATAAAATTGTATGAAGTTCAACTTATCTGATAGCCCATTTTTGTTTACAAGATCAGCCCCCGTGTCTTCTGTCAGAAGCAGCTGCAGTTGCTTGTTCTTTTCAGACTAATTACTTGCAGCGTAAGAATTCATTATATACGAATGTGATCGCGAGAATTTCCCCCCATCGAAACCAGTGCGTAGATTTGACCGCCATTTTGCACATCTAAGGTAACCAATCATGACGGGTAGCTGCCCCTGATTCGTTTCCCACAATGCCTCGTTGGCGATAGCGACTAGCGGCTGCATGTATGGTAACTGCTAACATCGTACACCGGCCCTATTTGTACAATATCATGTACTGGATGTACGTGATGAAAACATTTGTTTACAACTACAAAGTGTCAGGAGTCATACTTACAGCTTGAACAGCCGTACATTCTGCCATCATCCCCAGCGCGTAAAAATCCGTGGCTGCCGGTCAGTTTCAAAGTTTCACAGAATCGTCTGCTGTTGTCCGATCTGCTACTCGCGATGATTTCCGTGTAACAGGAAGTGGTCTGTCGTTTCCCGTGAGGTTTGCAAGCTCGGGATACGCAGTTGCCAACTCCGTCAACTGAGTTACGAACCGATTTGACCCACGTAGGGGCAGGGCCCAAGTTGGGTCCTGTAGAGTCTTTTTAAAACACGAGCTGGGCGGGTTTTTCTCATTGCACCTCAGCTTTAAGGACAAGCGGCTCAGGACAATTAAAAAAACAAAAAAAAAAAACAGAAATGCCACAACTCCTTGTCCTGTGTGTAAATGTACACAGACCAATTGTATAAAGGGCTCATACACACTATCCATTCTGTCTTAGGTGTATACTAAATAACATTCACAGACCAAAAATAAAGTGTCTGCATAATAGATACGCATACTGATATTATCGCACAACTGTACGTTTTCAATAATAATCTTCTCTCATAACAAGGACCTGTATTACACAAGTCGGTTATCATAATGCTCTGTCATAGGTACATACCACACCGTTCTGCGTAAATCACTTCGCAAGACGAAACATCTCTTTAAACGACTGAAACGTAAAGTGTGATAATCCCTGCAAGCTTGTATTGAAGATACTCTTAGGGCATGGTTTATCCCATCATGTTGTAACAAACCCATTCCGTCCCAGCTGACGATGACATCCATGTCGATTACCTTATTCGTTTATTCAAGACCAATAAAATCCTAACTGTCCCAGTGATCCCATTAACAGGACACAAAGTGGTATCAGCCAGAGGCATAGATTCTCATGAGCCCCTGCAAATACGGGGTCTCATGAGGATCTATACACCTTTTAAGACGTCGGAGTAACAATTTTCTCAACACTGAATGGTTTAAAGAGACAGGGCGGAAGGTAAGTCACACTGATTTAAGCATTCATCCCCAATGTAACGCACGCAGACTTGCCCACAGTCGTACGCACAGACTCTCACGCAACAGACGCATACACCGCCACTGACTCAGACGGGCGCATTCATGCGGTAAAACAAACACACGGGCTCCCTTTCTAAAGTAACCATTAATAATAATAATAATAATAATACCGTTATTATATAGGCGCTTTTTCTCAATTTTTTGGGGAAATCGACTCAAAGCGCCGCGCCTGAAACCCAACACACACACTCACGAAACAGACGCGGATTAACACCATTTAAGACAAACACAGTACAAGACAAACGAAGGGCCAGTCAGCTACTGAAGTTACAGATATTTTTTTATCGCTTGTATTTGAAATTTTGTAAAGTGGCCTGAGACCGGTACCAAAGTGTGGTATTATAGAGTATAAATGAAAAAGAATAACTTAAATGACTATCAACTATATACAATATTCCACTATCACACCACACACGTATCACAGTATCTTTGCCAGGTTAGGTCTTAGTCTCACATTGCCTCCAACCTGTTTGATGTTGTTGTCTGGTTACGTTGGTCCTTCTCACGTCTAGGCGTGAAAGTCCTTCGTCGTACGCTTATTGCCGTCCTGTCTCTTTTTGCACGGACGTCCTCGTTTTCGTACGGTACTCAGTTCTCACTAGGACTTGGGTGTCTTGGTCATCAGACTCACTCTCAGAAGAGCTGGAGGGATGACATCACGTAGGTCCCACCTGCGACTGGACGTCTCGGCGTCCGTCTTCCACTCTCGTTACAAGAACTCTAAATAGATAACAAAAGTCCCAACGTAACACTTGCTAAACACACAACATATTGGATCAATGAGAAACGTCACGTAACCTGGCTGATACAAATAACTCACACGTTCATTCACACACACACACACACGTGCTTCATAAACTATCTTCGTATCACCCCCATATCTGTCACTATCTTGAAACAGACTATAGCCTAACACTCTTGCTATACATTACTCGATACCCTGGAAAAGACTATGCTTAACCAACCACGTACTATCTTCATAGCGGCTTAGACATACACACTTCATATTCCTTTAGTCATCTATCTCGGTAAACAACTGTATACAAAACACCGGTTACCTCACCAAATTCTAAACATACATAACTAAACCAGACCGGAACACCGCTATACAACCACATTAATCTTACCACGCATACTGTCTTTAACTAAACAATTATCAATACTACATTTATAGAACATACCTGAAATATAGGCTTCAGAGTCTTGGAATGCGGGCTAGGTAACTCAACAACCGTTCCATACGACAAAACAGCCCGCACTAACCAAATTAGACCTCTGACAGTCACAGCTTCCGCCTAGAACTCACTAAACAGAACTCACTAAAATTTCCCGTGCTAACCATGTCTTACATATTTCACATGGGCAGCAGTCCCCACGGACTTTCGGCACAAACAAACCGTTAACAAAAACCGTACCGTACTAATCCTACTAAATGAGCACTATGCCCGAGCATAGAGCTTCATCACAATTCCCCCTTCCTCGGGAAAAAAAAAAACGACCGAGTTTCTTTTTAAGACTACTCGACGTAATATTATCCGAAACAGGAAAGGACTAACCTTGACTATATAGAACAGAAAAAAAAAAAATATTACAGCCTTACGCCTCAACGCACAACTTAAGATCGCACAGCGAACGCAAAAACAGAACGAACGCGCTAAAACCTCCAGAAATGAAATCGATCCAACGACTGCCCACACACACACTCGCGAGACCCCCGTCTCTGACCTACCGACAATCGCGAGACCCCAGTCTCCGACTTGCCTACAATCGCGAGACCCTAGTCTCCGATCTACCTAAATATTGGGTGCTGAGCCGCATTTCTGTCCGCAACAGAAATATGCCGTCTCAGATCAACCCGACTATTGGGCCACACCCGCTGACCGATTCCCTGTTTCTGGACGGAAATAACACGATCTCTGTTCCCAACTACGCTTACTTCGAGCTCCCGTCGCCACTGATGCGACTACACTGCGATTACCCTGAGCTCGCTTAACCGTCACGACTCTACTGATAACTGGCTGCACACCCTTCATGTTACCCAGAACTAAATCCACTACTGGCTCGTCGATGACACACGAAACCAGACTACCTGTAAAAAACTCTGTGTCAACTTCTATCTTAGCTAACTGAAAAACTTCTATCTTTCCTCCAAACGAAACTACTTTCTGTGACTCGCCTGTGAACTGATCTTGTCTAACAAGGCTACGCCTGACCCCCGCGGTCGTTGTACCGGAGTCACGGAGAACAGAAACGAGACATCCGTTTACAATGCCGTCTACCAGCGGTAGGCAACCATCTCCGTTAGCTTAACACACCGCGCCCAGCTGTGGTTCCTCCCCGACTGGGACCGCAAAACTGGCTATGTGAGTGGGCTGCACCGCCCCCTCCACCATACCAGGATTATTAGGACCATGATGAGCCAGATGGCCGCGCTCCTGATAACCAGCATACTGCGCGCTTGCACCGTAGTACGGACAGCTCCGACTGAAGTGCCCGTACCCACGACAAGAAAAACACTGCGTGTCCGAACTCGCAACACGACCACGACCATACCCACGCAAAGAAGCCCCTCCACGTGCGTACGGATCGCTACCGCCATTGCTGTTACCTCGATCACCGCGTCGAAAACGCAACGTACCTCTACCGTTACCCAGCTGGGCTCCACGTAAAATATTGATGCCCCGGTAACCCTCAGACGTGTCAGCAGCGACCAACCCGACTGGCGGCGTCTCGGTCCTACGCGCGAGGTTTTTCGTAGGATGCGCCATCCGAAAAGCCTCCGCGTGCTGTACTAACTCGTCCGTAGTCTTGAGGTTACGCTCTCTCAAGAATACCGCTAGATCCTTGGAAAAGCTCTCAAAGAACTGTTCAGCCAACATGAGATCGAACAATGCTTCGTACGTGTGGTCGATCTTTGACAGTTCGACCCAACGTACGAGCAAATGGGACAATCGTTTGCCAAACGACATAAACGATTCCCCTGTCTCTGGCCGACAAGCTCTCAAGCGTTCTCTAAAACCTTCCGCATTGCACTGGAACTTCTGCAAGAGACACTCCTTCAAAGTCTCGTACTCTATGTTCCCCGAAACGGTCAAACTATGGTAAAGACTCAAGGCCTGACCCTCAAGCACAGATGAAAGCAAAACGGGCAAGTTGGCAGGAGGCCAACTCAACGCCTGCGCATGAGACTCGAAACGGCACAAAAAAGCGTCAATAGAGTCCACGGACTCTTTAAACATCGGCAGTTTAGGAAAATTGCGTATTCCTCGGCCTACTGAATCACTATCTGCTTTAGATCTCGCATCTCGAGCTAACTGTATTTGTACCTCCCTATCCTTTTCCTCTTTCTCTCTCTGGTACTCTAGTTCCTTCTCTCTAAACACCCTACCCTTCCGCCTTGGTTGTCAAAGGACATCATTCACGCAATGAAAATAAGAGATGACTTAAAACGACAGAAAAAGTTTGCGGATTTTAAGAAACAACGTAATCTTGTAAAATCCTTAGTTAGAAAAGCACAGAAAACGCTTGCGGAAAAAGTTATCGCAGAGGGTAAAGATACCCGAAGTGTCTGGAATGCAATCAATTTGTTTACAAAGAAGAGGAGTTCCATCAATGCTGCTACCTCTCCAGGCATAACTCCAGACGACTTCAATTCCCACTTTTTAAATATTGCTGAGTCCCTTGTACAGTCTTTTTTCCAGTGGCACTGATAGTTACAGTTGTTCTGATAAACTGCGCACACACTGTGAGTCTGCAACAGGTGCGTCATTCTCCATACCTCTTATGACAGTGTTTGAAGTAGGTAAATATATTTCTACTCTAACAAGTAAATCGTGTGGCCTGGATGGAATAAACAACATGGTACTGAAATTGTCCCTTCCATACACAGCTGACACCTTGACATTTATATTCAACCTTTCTATCAAGCAAGGTATTTTTCCAGATGCCATGAAAGATGCTAAAGTTGTCCCCATTCCCAAATGTACAGATCCCAAAAGTCCAAACGATTTCCGTCCTATTTCAGTGTTATCACTATTATCGAAGCCACTAGAAAGACACGTTCATAAGCACCTACTCCAATTCTTGGAGAATCACCGCCTCCTCGTATCTCTTCAGTCTGGTTTTAGACCTAAACACTCATGTCATACTGCCCTCGTTCACATTGTTGACTCTTGGCTCTCATCAATAAACAATTCCAAATTAAATGGTGCAGTTTTTCTGGACCTAACCAAAGCATTTGATTTAGTCGATCACAACATTCTTTTAAAGAAACTTTCAGTATATAAGCTTGATTCGAACTCTATAGCTTTTTTCTCCTCCTACCTCAGTAACCGCCGACAGAAGGTGTACTCAAATGGGCGGTATTCGAAAGAAGGTATAGTGATGCACGGAGTTCCCCAAGGATCTATCCTAGGGCCTCTTTTATTTTCTTTATTCATCAATGATCTACCTCTTTCCATCTCAAATCCTGAGGTTAAATGCGAACTCTTTGCTGACGATTCAACTCTGCATACATCAGACAAACGTGAAACGACGCTAAATTGTATCCTCCAGCAGAGTCTCGATGAAGTGTCAGATTGGTGTGCGCAAAATCGCATGCTAATCAGTACTTCTAAAACCAAAAGCATGTTGATAACAACCCGCCAAAAGCGTCAGCTACATCCTGCCCCTCTGAAACTGTCACTTGGCAATAAACCTATCCAACAAGTATCCAGGCACCGCCTACTGGGAGTTGTAATTGACGACCAGCTGAACTGGTCGCCACATATCGACAGTTTGTGCAAAACCTTGTCCAGGAATGTATTTCTGCTATCTAAACTTAGACATATGCTTAGTACAAAGTGCTGTACATTGTTCTTTCACGCACACATTAAAAGCCACTGTGACTATGCGTCCTCTTTGTGGGACGAATGCAGTGAACTTCATTTTAAAAAACTAAACTCGCTGTATCGTCGTTCAGTTAAGTTAATTATTCCTAACCCTATTTCCACGGCTGAGAAAATAAAATCCCTTGGCCTGCTTACACTGAAGGAACAACTCAAATTTAACAAATGCGTCCTCATGCACAAAATATTTCATTATCAAGCCCCGGAATATCTGCGCATGATATTTAACTTCAGCCCTCGGCATCACCTACATACGAGGAATGACTTGCTTCACTTACCCCGCCCACGGATAGATCTCTACAAGTCAAGCCTTCTATTTTCTGGTAGTTCTGTCTGGAACTCATTGCCATTAAACATTAAATCATTTTGCGATAAAATCCATTTTAAACGTGCATTGCACACTCACTTCCAATCAGCGTGACTTCACAGTTTGCCATATAAAAATAATTCTGCTGATAACACGTAAACGTCAAATTTTTTCTCTTTCTCCTTAAATTTGCTACCTGATCATCTATTGTGTTGTCGGTGTCACTATACGCTATTGATGCTGCTGATTCTATGACACTGTCTTAGATGAGTATAATATTAATGCTGTGCACGCGTTTCGTTCTCTTGCTTTTTGCATCGGAGGCAGTTACAAATTCTCCATTGCGTTTTTTTCCCGTAGTTTTTCTTCCTCTTCTTCTTCTTCTTCTTCTTCTTATTATTATTGTTAGTATTTGCATGCTCTGTTTATTTTCCTGTTATGTTGTTTGTTTACAGGACAGCTTGTAAGACAGGCATTGAGTTGCCTAATAGCTTTATCCTGAATAAATAAAGATTCATCATCATCATCATCTCTTAAAGCATGTTCCCTCTCGTCCTTCTCTCTCTGAAACGCTAGAGACTTCTCGTCTTTCTCTCTCTGAAACGCTCTCTCTTCTCTTTCTCTCTCTCTCTGTACTTCTAATTCTTTCTCATTAAAGACTCTTTCTTTCTCTTCTCGCTCTCTCTGAACTTCTAATTCTTTCTCCTTTAGCTCCATTTCCTCTTTCTTAAGTATTCTGTCTTTCTCTTCTCTCTCTCTCTCTGAATTTCTAGCTCTTTCTCCTCCCTCTGTATCTGCATTTCCAACTCATTCTTCTCTCTAAGTCTACGCATCTCCAACTCTTTCTCGTCTTTCACCCTCTGAACTTCTAACTCTTTCACCTTTAAGGCTTTCTGAACCTCTAGTTCCTCTTTCTTAAGTACTCTTTCTCTCTCTTCCCTTTCTCTCTGAGCTTCTATCTCTTTCTCCTTTAGGACTCTTTCTCTCTCTTCTCTTTCTCTCTGAGCTTTTCTTTCTTCTCTCTGAGCTTCTCTTTCTCTCGCTCTATCTTCCCTATCCCTACACTTCTCTACGTAATCAAAAAGCTTCTCGTCCCTAAGTCCTAACCTTTCACCCTGTTTAATGTAAGCCTCTACCGGGTCTGAATCCATACTTACTACAACTTCCCAAACTTGAGCACGTAAAAATACAAATATCACAACCAAATAACGAAAAAACTTAATGAAATCTCACTATCAACTTACGCAGAAAAAGTGACCTACTTGACGTCCAGATGGAACGAAAAATAACGATAGAAAGAAGAGCAAGGAAAAAGAACACTACCTATACAAAAGGCAGAAACAAGAACTAGCTCCTCGTAAGATCCCAAAAACTACAGAAAAAACGGATCGTACCCCCTAGAATCGGAGAGGGGAATCTAACACAACATGCACATAGCAACAAATCCTACTCTAAAATCGCTACTCACTAACGCCCGCTGATAATTTAACCTACCGCTAAAACAGGGTCACCACTGTAACGCACGCAGACTTGCCCACAGTCGTACGCACAGACTCTCACGCAACAGACGCATACACCGCCACTGACTCAGACGGGCGCATTCATGCGGTAAAACAAACACACGGGCTCCCTTTCTAAAGTAACTTTTATACAGTATAAATGAAAAAAAAAAATAACTTAAATGACTATCAACTATATACAATATTCCACTATCACACCACACACGTATCACAGTATCTTTGCCAGGTTAGGTCTTAGTCTCACATTGCCTCCAACCTGTTTGATGTTGTTGTCTGGTTACGTTGGTCCTTCTCACGTCTAGGCGTGAAAGTCCTTCGTCGTACGCTTATTGCCGTCCTGTCTCTTTTTGCACGGACGTCCTCGTTCTCGTACGGTACTCAGTTCTCACTTGGACTTGGGTGTCTTGGTCCCCAGTCAGACTCACTCTCAGAAGAGCTGGAGGGATGACCTCACGTAGGTCCCACCTGCGACTGGACGTCTCGGCGTCCGTCTTCCACTCTCGTTACAAGAACTCTAAATAGATAACAAAAGTCCCAACGTAACACTTGCTAAACACACAACATATTGGATCAATGAGAAACGTCACGTAACCTGGCTGATACAAATAACTCACACGTTCATTCACACACACACTCACACGTGCTTCATAAACTATCTTCGTATCACCCCCATATCTGTCACTATCTTGAAACAGACTATAGCCTAACACTCTTGCTATACATTACTATATACCCTGGAAAAGACTATGCTTAACCAACCACGTACTATCTTCATAGCGGCTTAGACATACACACTTCATATTCCTTTAGTCATCTATCTCGGTAAACAACTGTATACAAAACACCGGTTACTTCACCTAATTCTAAACATACATAACTAGACCAGACCGGAACACCGCTATACAACCACATTAATCTTACCACGCATACTGTCTTTAACTAAACAACTATCAATACTACATTTATAGAACATACCTGAAATATAGGCTTCAGAGTCTTGGAATGCGGGCTAGGTAACTCAACAACCGTTCCATACGACAAAACAGCCCGCACTAACCAAACTAGACCTCTGACAGTCACAGCTTCCGCCTAGAACTCACTAAACAGAATTCACTAAAATTTCCCGTGCTAACCATGTCTTACATATTCCACATGGGCAGCAGGCCCCACGGACTTTCGGCACAAACAAACCGTTAACAAAAACCGTACCGTACTAATCCTACTAAATGAGCACTATGCCCGAGCATAGAGCTTCATCACACCCAATACAAACAGTTTTTAAAGTTTTCTACTGACCCCCTCCTGCGGCGTTAGATTTCCTGTCGTTGGTCCATACCACCCCACCCCCCCCCCCCCCCCACCCCACTGGCCCATATCATCCTACACCACCGTTTTACGAGATTTAATGTGTTCCTGTTCTCAACAGATTGTACTGCGAGATGGAGATCATCGTGCCTAGCGGGATGAATGTGCTGTTCACGTGGGTCGAATGCGGTGGAAACGTCATTCTTAAAATAACGAATGTCAAATTCATACCAGTGCCGGGCTGCGAATTCTGGACATCCGAGCGCTCACGTCCCTTTCTGAGTTCCCATGACATGTTCTACATTTTTATTGAGGTAGAAGAACGTTCTCCTTCTTCTAACAAATACCATAAACTCGTGCTTTCTGTTTGTAGGCTCAACCCTAACCCGGGTCTGTCCTTTGGGACCTGGGCAGGATTAAGCCTTTGATTCCCAGAATAAAATGAATTCCATGCCATAGTATGGAAGTCATTTCGTTGAACGAATGAAAACAATATTTATATTAAATGGTATACATTTCTTTAATCTTTGTATCTTTATTTAATTAGTTTTTAAAATCTCTTCTTTTTATGCAAAACGCTTTTTAAGATTAGTCGCGGTGGAGCAAATTTTAATAAATGCTCACGAAGACAAAGGTGGGGAAGTCTGAAAATCTGACATTAAACTAAATTGTAAGAAATGTCTAGTTACGCTAACTTCGCTGTCAAACGTATTTTTGTCTGGAAACGCCGTGTGTGTGTGTGTGTGTGTGTGTGTGTGTGTGTGTGTGTGTGTGTGTGTGTTTGTGTGTGTGTGTGTGTGTAGTGCGTGTGTTTGTGTGTGTGTTTAGGCATGTGTTTATGTGTGTGTGTGTGTGTGTGTGTGTGTGTGTGTGTGTGTGTGTGTGTGTGTGTGTGTGTGTGTGTGTGTGTGGCTACGCGCGTGTGTGTGTATGCGCGCGCGCGCGCAAATGTAGGTAAAGACGAGAATGTCCGAGATGTGTGCATGCACAAGCGTCAAACACGGGGAAGTGCTTTGTTGAATTGGTGCCTAGGCGAGCCTGTGAGCATAATGAATTGGGCGTTTGTCTCATTGAAGGGTTAAAACACCGTTTAGACAAAGTCGGTTGTTCCACATTGGAGTCCGTCAGTTTCCTCATTTTGGATACAGCTAGATTGGAGAAAGGCATTGCATGAGTTTGTTAGCCAGCTTTTTATCTTTTTAACTTGTTATAGTATAAAATCATTTTAAGACGTAAAAAATGTTTAAAATAATAATTATAAAATCGACATCGGCATAAACGCAGACAGTGACGGTGACATAAAAGCAGAAATTCTGTCACCAGATATCGACGCACTACTCTATGTTAAGAGGTAGTCGGAGTCGCAAAATGATGCAATCACACCAGATGCACTCACGTAGGATTCTTGTAAAGAAACTTCACGCAGCTGCAACGTGTCACATGTGACATAGGATTGTAGTCCACACTGGAGAAACAGTTCCAATAATAGTGTATTGCAGCGATGCGATTTCCACACAATGCATCCACAAATGCACCAGCACTGATACACTGTCTCCTCTACAATACATCAACACTTTTGACACACTGCGTCTCTCATACAATGTACACATATATTTCCTGACACTGTATTTTATACAATTATACATTTCCAGAATAATCCAGCAAATTCGCAAAACAAAACCAGTCAAAATATAAAAAGTAACCAGAATTCATTAATATTAATCAAAAAAACAACTCTCTAGATCCAACTAGAAATTTCCACAATTATCTAAACCCTCTCGATACAATGTTACGAAATGTAGCCCCCAATTTTTGACGTCATATCTGAGGGCACTAGAAAGTTTGCGACCCTGCTCAAACCTTCGGGTGTAATGTAGATCAAAAGTTACAACGTTACAACAATGTAGCAAAGCTACGCTTCACAACAAAAATCGATCGTAATTCTCCCAGCAAAAGAAAATGACTCCTACTAAAAAGGTATGTAATTCTTATTCAAAATAACTCAAATAAATATAGGATCTTTCTTATGATCAACACACACATGCTCTCAAGAATAACACAACCACACAAAAAAAAAAAAAACACTCCGCATATGACGTCTCTCTCTCTCTCTCTCTCTCTCTCTCTCTCTCACTCTCTCTCCCTCCCTCCCTCCCTCCCTCCCTCTCTCTCTCTCTCTCTCTCTCTCTCTCTCTCTCGCTCTCTCTCTCTGTCTCTCTCTCTGTCTCTCTCTCTCTCTCTCTCTCTCTCTCTCTCTCTCTCTCTCTCTCTCTCTCTCTCTCTCTCTTTTTGACCGTTGAGGTGAGGGGTCGATACTTAGCGGAGCTCCGCTGTGCAGCCAACCGTAACATATAGCAGTAGAGAATTGTGTTTCTTCTTGGATATACCATCATGTATTTGATGTCTTGATCCCGGTGTATTGGAGTGTTGGTTAGCCATCTTTACATTTGTCATGATCTTGCTGGGATCTGCTGGTGATTTGTGTTGTGTTTGTGAATTGTGAGATGGAAACTTTACTGTCTTGCTGACTCTTCCAACGCGAACTTTCTCGACGGACGAGCCAGTGGCAGGTTGTACCATCTACTGTGATTTTGCCTGGACATATCTGTGTGTGTTGGTTACCTTGCACGGACAGCGAAAGAGCATTTTAATGATACCCTGATACTTTTCCAGGTACTTTTGTGAGGTACTTTTTTTGCGACTTTATATATTTCACAATTTTTGTATGATTTAAAAGCTTAACTGAACTCAACTACATATTAGGTACCAGCACTTTTCAAGCCATGAAGCAGTGTTTCTGTGTTAACTGAGTAGCTGGCGCCAGCCAGTCTGCACACCTGGCACCTGTAACTTAATTCCCTTCGCTTTCATCCCCCCCCCCCCCGCCCGAAAGGCCCTCTTTTTGTGTGGGCCGAGAGATCATCCTCCCCTTATGCGTGAGTGCCGCCCCGCTGGCTACTAGGCCTAATCCTCTTTGCCTTAGCACCCTCTCACTGTGATCGAGGATGGCTTGTCCTCTTCTCGGCTCGCCTTGGCGCGGCTGGGGCCAGTCGGCAGGTGTCAGCAAACAGCTTGGCATCTCCTTGTTTGACGAGCTTAGTGATGACATCACCCCTCCACCCCTCCCATGAACGTCTCGCCCACCATGTCCAACCCCCGCATCACATGCGCCGCCGAGAAGACCCCAAGCAATTCTACACTTCAAAAGATAAACGCAACTGAGGACCCGGTACAAAAGAACTTTGAGACAGACAGTACCCGTGTCTTCTTGTGGAGATTAGCCCTGCATGACAGGTACGTCAAAGACCCCCTGTCCACTGGCTACAGAGCTGAATGGATCGACCAGGACAGTAAAAAAGAAGTAGACTCCCCCCTCCTTCCCCCGTACCATGATGCTCTACACAGTACACTAGTTCGAGTCTATAGGAGTTAAGGCAAGAAACTCGACGTTGCCATTACTGTTTTCTATACCACCTGTTTTATCAGGGCCCATAGGAGCTCGCTGTCATGATTGGATAGACAAAGAAATTTAACCGCTCAAGGACTGTGTTGAAAAGATGTTGTCTTCCCAGCAATCTTTATCTCTACCACCCCCTGTCGGTCTGCTGGCGCTCCCACCTCCCTCCCCCGGCACAACTGACGAGTCTCTTCAGGATACCAATCCCTCAAGTCCACTCAACAGTGATGTAACCATCGTCACACCACCCTTGGACATGACCACATCCCCACCCAGCCGACGGCTGACCCCAACCAGCATGACCCGCCCGTCACGCTCAGCTGCGTAGGGTTTGGTGGAGCCACCGATGCTAACAGTGACAACGCTACTGGGCAGGATCAGGCCACCTCCACCTGTCACTCTTCGTCCTTCGGACCCGACCACCACTCTCCCACCACCTGTCTTTTGACCCAATCAGACGACAAGAAAATCTTTGCAAGTGACCCGTCTGCCTTCCCACCGATTACCGTTACCTCGCTACCTCCCCAACAACCCCTCCCCCTCGCCCAATTAGCCACCCTTCCAGCTCTCCTGTGTCAGTTTCAGCAGAAATTTGAGACTTCGGCGGCTAAGATCAAAGAACTTCAGTTGGAACTTTCTTCACTGAAGACCGAACTGGCACGTGTCAAGACGTACTGTGTCACCTTGCAACAACAACAAAGCGCTCTTGAAGCCCAAGTGCAAGACAATGAGGTTAAGAGTAAACACGGCCTCTCTGTGGTGGAAAAAGACCTGACCAGGGTTGAACAGTCAACGTGCGCTGATTTGCAGAAACTTACAGTGGAGCAGAAAGCCATCACCAAACAGGTTTCAAAACTTGTTGCTGCCAGAGACACACAGAGCGCCGTGATCGGTGCTCTGAAAAAAAAAAACAAAAAAAAAAAAAACAACTAGGAGCACTAGGCCAGGCAACACCTTCCCAAGAAACAGTGAAACCAGCCCTAACCTACACGTCGCCCCTCCCCCCTCCCCCGGCCACCCCGTCCCCGGCCACCAATCACTCAGTGAACACCCCAAACCCTGATCCTCGCCAGTCTGTGAGCCCCCGGCACACTCAACAGCATGATAATAATATGTGCCTCGCCACTCATCGTTCAGCATCGAAAATCACAACCGCTTCACTCCCTTTGATACACAGCTAAGTGACAGCAGGGCAGCGCGTGACCCTGACCACAAATCCGACAGCTCTACTCCCGGTTCGACGAACGCCGTTAGAAGCTGGGCACACGCTACGACAAACACCTACTGCCGGGCGCAATTTTGTGGCGGCAATGTTGCTGCCACAATTAGGGGTGCCTACAATATTGCCGCCACAAATTGCGACCCGATACAAACCGAGTCTATTTTTTTTATTTTTTTTTTTTTTTATTTTATTTTTTTTTTGTGGTAGCCGGCAAGGTGTGAGCAATGTTGTCGCATCTCAGCCAATCAGCGGTGTCCTTGCGCCACTTCCCGTTTCTTCGTCTTCCGAGCCGGAAAAAATGGCGGAGAAGCTGAGCGACGGCTTTGAGACTGTTAACTCATTGGAGACGTGCCGCATGTGGAAACGCTGCGAATAGCTGCGTATCCGTATGCGGCGCGTCTCCAGTGAGTTAACTGATCAACCTTGTCCGAGAGTTCCCATGCATATGGGACTCCCGGAGCTCCGAATATTTCAACCGGGCGCGTGAGAGCTGTTCCATATATGGTAATGGCACGTCAGTCTGTACAAACACATTGCGCGCACATCGTTGAAACGTGTGCCACGAAGCCGATGTGGCAGGTGGCAAATTGTTGCTAACCACACATTGGTAGTCGCAAATTCTGGTAGCGTGGGCCCAGCCTCTTAACACCAACACAGCCAAGCTGCTGACACCTTATGAAAAGCTGTACCAAGCAAATGTGAACCCGCAGTCGCATGCTCTACTCCTCGGCGACTCAATCATCAGGTTCATCGATGACCGGAAAATGTCATCTCCGATTTTACATTTCAGAAGATGGCGGTGTCAGGTCTGTCTGTTAACGACCTCATCAAGTGGCCTGACACCCGCCAGCCTGTCCGACATGTACACCACGTCACCTTTCATGTCGGAATTAACAGCTGCCGCAACATGAATGTTCCGGTCGCATGCAATCATAGAGCGTATACAAAGGGGGTGGTGATTCCAGCCTCGCAGAGTGCGGCGTCGCGTGGTTAGCGGTCGCCATCTTGAGAGTTCCGGCGCCAGCGTTTCTGGCACCAGCGGCAGAGGCAGTTCACGTTTGCATTTGTTACGTGGTAGAATCGTAGTCGTAGTATGATAAACACACCAGACGCACGCACGTAAGGTTCTGTTAAATAAACCTAATTCAGCTGCAATCCGTCACACGTGGCTTAAGGATGTAGACAATACTGGAGTAACAGTTCCAACAATATTTTAATTCGGCGATGCGATCTCCACACAATGCAAGTCCAAATGCACAAACACTGATAAAAAGTCTCATCTGCAATGTCCACACTGCGACACAAAGTTTCTCATACAGCGTCTCTCACAATGTACACCCTATACGGGCCACGTACCTACGATAAACTGCGTGTCTCTACACTGACAATGCTAGACAATGTACCCACATGCTTCCCCAACACCAATATTTATAGTGCACTAATTTCTAGAATAATCTAGGGAAATCAAACAACTCAACCAATCAAAATAATCTACGCAACTGAAACTCACAAACATCGATAAAACATGAACCCTCTAGAAAACCACAATAGGCTACAAAAATTTGGCTGCTCACTTCAGCCCCAAATCCTTGGTAAATAACATCTCAAAAAAATATGGTAGGCAGTTCGGAAACTTCGAGAACCTTCACAAAATTTCAATACACACAAGAAAAAGGCTGAACACTTCACGCGCACAGTAAACAACTTGTGACCAAAAGAGCGGCTCACTCTGATACCGAGTTTCAAAAGGATGCCGACGCTTTGACACACGAGGTCACTAGACAGAGCGCGATTTTGCTGTAACATTCTAGTCTATTTTCATCGTAACTACACAGTACAAAAATCGACCGCTTTTCTCCGTGTGACTTCGCTAGAAACTTCCGGAACAAACCTAGCACAATAACAAAACAAATTCCGCTTTACGCGCAAACAAAAGAAAATCCCACCGAAAAGGTACGTGAATCGTAACCATGATAGCTGAAATAAATATCAGATCGTTTCCTACGATTAACACATGTATGCTCTCACAGGTCAACACAACCACAATCGTAACAGCATTCACACATAATGACTGGCTAGATCCAATCCATAGAGGCTGAATCTCATTAACGCATCGAGGCCTGACAAGTACAGAAGATAGACCGACCATGATGGTTCAAGGGTAGTGCCAGAATAGTTTAGCACCTAGAGCCGTGATTACGACCATGCGAAGAGGAGTGCCAGAATGATTACCGCCTACCATGATATTTCAAGGGCTGTGACAAAATAGCATGGCACTTAGAGTGATCACGACCAAGAGTGGTATCAGAATAGCTTAGCGCCTACCATGATAGTTCAAGGGTCACAGTGATAGCAACATAGCTTGGCGCCTAGTGATAATGTTCAAGAGTGGCGCCAGAATAGCTTGGCACCTAGAAGGATCGGCCATGTTCAAGGGTGGTTCAAGAATAGCTTAGCGCCAAACCGGCCACGATAGTTCACATGTGGTGCTAGAATACCTAACTCCTAAATGCACAAACGTTTGAACTGTAATGGGCTATGTCCCACCTGTACTAACTTTGAAATGAAGTCTTCGGTGTACATCTCCCAAATGTACTGTTGTGACACCAACCTTGAACATTGTTTATTGTTTAGTCGCCTAAAAATACGATACTCAGTTTCATGGTATGAATTGAAAATGTTCGCGTGTCATACCGTTCTGTCTGTCTATAAAGATAGGTATGAGTGTGTAAATCCTGCGGATAAGTCACTGAAACACTGACAGTGAAAGACAGATTCTTTTTACCTTATTTGTTAAATAGAGTTGGGCATGAAATAAAAAGCGTCTGCATAATCAAATAATCATCTCCATTTTTAGAGTTCATGTTTGTCGATTTGTTTGCCAGTATTTCTACGTTCTGTCAGTCTGTCTATCAGTCAGTGTCTCTTGCCTCTTGTGTCTGCCTGTTTCAGCCTCTTGTCTGTATTTCTGTTTCTTCTCTCTCTCTCTCTCTCTCTCTCTCTCTCTCTCTCTCTCTCTCTCTCTCTCTCTCTCTCTCTCTCTCTCTCTCTCTCTCTCTCTCTCTCTCTCTCTCTCTCTCTCTCTCTAAAAATCTGTTCCTGTTATCAAAACTACGTCATATAGTTAATACTGATATCCGTAAACTCTTTTTCCATGCGCATAACAAAACGCATTGTGACTACAGTTCTACCGTCTGGGATGGATGCAGCGAAGTTCACATGAAAAAAGTTAATTCCTTGTATCGTCGGGGCATTAAATTAATACTTCCCAGTCCTACTTCGACTGATGAAAAATTAAAATCTCTCAAGTTACTAACATTGAAGAAACAGTTTGAATTTAATCTGTGTGTTGTACTGCACAAGATCATGCACGGAAAAGCCCCACCCTATCTAAAAACTCTATTTTCCGACAATAATAGGAAAAATACGAGAAATAGTTCGATCCACCTTCCAAAAATTAGATTAGACATCTGTAAAACCAGTCTGTCTTTTTCAGGCGCTAAAGCGTGGAATATGTTACCTCCACACCTGAAATCAATTTGTAAGATTAGCGTCTTCAAAGATCGCCTCCATAAATATTTACTTCAGAAGTAATATTATGTTCGGCTCCCTTATGCTACTATTCGTATAGTTAGTGACAAGTTTCCTATTACCTAATACTCTTCTACTGTTGCTACAGATTTTGTAATAGCTCGACTGTCTGCATTATTAACATGTCAGGTTGATACCTGTGTATATAATTTATATATATATATATATATATATATATATATATATATATATATATATATATATATATATATATATATATATATATATATATATATATATATATATATATATAATAAGAATAAGAGTACTTTATTATCTCGAAAAGAGAAATTCGGTTGTGGTACATTTATAACAAATAGTACAAACAAGACATAAAAACATTATAGCATAATTATGAACATTTTCTCCCTGCACTTGCACAGCTACAAATTCCAAATGAATATAAAGTAAACACTACAAAATCTTTACACATAACTCTTACACATCTCACACAAACATCTTTTATGGGCTGAACTGAGCGGCACTTATACATTCACACCCACCTCTACATATGCATACATAATACGCGTGTTTCAACCTAGTCCTAACCCTCACTACTTATTATACAGACATCTCAGTACGTTATTACACATTATTACACAAGCTGCATAATTGAAGTCTACCATAGTAAAGTAATTAGTGGGTAAACACTCAGTAACAACAATCCCAGGATGTCCATGTTCACCACCAAATGAAACACAATATAATCACTTCTCTAAAATCAACAAGCTCCATTCCTACTGATTGCACAGGTAAAGGGGGATAGGGGGAGGAGTTAGGTTTGGGTATGCGTGGATGTACCTACAGATTGCTTAGAGTGATGGATTTGGGGATGAAACTGTGGTGTAGTCTAAGTGTTCTAGCTTTGTGCGTGCGGAGTCTGCGGCCAGAGGGGAGGAGTTCATAGAGGTGGGCAAGGACATGGGATCTGTCTGAAGCTATCCGCCTACCCTTTCTCACCACACGCTGTTCATACAGGGACTCCACACTGTTTTGCTTACTGCCAGTCACTTTGCTGCAGATGTTTACCATTCGTGCCAGGGTGTTCTTGTTCTTCACACTCAGACCTCCATACCAGCACACAGAACCGAAAGTGATGACAGACTCAATAAAAGAGCAGTAAAAAGTTTGAAGGACAGAGGGGTTCACATTCAGCTTCCTGAGTTTCTGGAGGCAGTAGATGCGTGACTGACATTTCTTGTGTATGAGGGAGGTGTTTGCGTTAAAGGACAACTTATCATCTATGACTGTTCCAAGATACTTATACTCAGTCACACGCTCAACAGACACATCATCGATCATCAGAACAGGGACAGGGGCAGGGTTTTTTCGAAAGTCTATCAGTAGTTCCTTTTTCTTACTCACATTGAGGTCTAGAAAATTATCTTTACACCAAACACTAAAACGTTCTACTTCTGCAAAGTAAGTCGCATCATTATTGGAGAGATCTTCTAAGGCAGTGTCATCCGAGTATTTTATAAGAAGGGTAGAGTCAGTGCCACTACAATCGTTAGTGTACAGTGTGAACAGCACAGGGGAGAGAACTGTACCTTGAGGGGCGCCTATGGAAGTGGACCTAAGGGACGAGAGAGCTGTTTGAAAGCGAACTGACTGGGTCCTATTTACAAGGAAGTTGACAATCCATAGGATAAGCCTTGACGTTACATTCTAACAGAGAAGTTTTTGAGCTATGAGATAGGGTTGTATAGTGTTGAAGGCTGAAGAAAAGTCTATAAAAAGAATGCGTACAAAAGAGCCAGGTTTTTCTAAATGTGTGTATGCATGGTGCAGAAGTGTGAGTGTGGCGTCATCAGTACATCTGTTTTGCTTGTATGCAAACTGGAAAGGATCTTGATAGGGCTTGACCTGATCGAGCAGTCTAGAAAGGACAACACGCTCAAAGCACTTCATTACTATAGAGGTGAGAGCTACAGGGCGATAGTCATTGAGTGTCTTGGGCTTGTTGTTCTTGGGGACAGGGCAGACTGTAGATGTTTTCCAGAGCCTAGGTACAGTGCAATCCTTCAGAGACCAGGTAAACAAACGGCTATAAGCAACAGACAATTGGCTGGCACATACTCTCAAAACTCTACCGCAAATATTATCTCGGCCTACTGCTTTCTTAACATTCAGTTTGCTAAAACGCTTCTCAACCGCCTTGCCATTGATCTCAAAGTCTTCATCAACATTGCCTGCCACATTTACTTCAAGCTGGGAAATCATGCTATCTAAATCATCCTTCAGATCATGTTTCTCAAATCTACAATAGAACTCATTCAGTTTTTCAGAAAATTCAGTTAACTTTGTTCTTTCATTGGCATGCTACTGCTACTGAATTTTGGTTTATTGTGGCCTGATAAAGTTTTAAGTCCTCTCCATGCATCTGCTAAGCTACCTGATTCAAACTGTGACTCTACTTTCTCTTTATACTCTTTCTTAGCGTCTAAAATCTGCTTCCTCAATTTATTCTGTACTGCTTTCCTTTCTACTCTGTCTCCAGTCTGAAATGCAACTTTTTTCTCATTCAATGTGGCTTTGAGAGACTTTGAAATCCATGGTTTGTTGTTGGGATACAATTTCACTGTCTTAGATGGAATAATCATATCTTTACAGAAATTCACATAGTCAGAAGTTACTTCAGTAGCTTCGTCTACACTGGCACTAGAATCAAGAAACACGTCCCAATCTGTACACTCAAAACACCCTTGCAACTGTTCTACACTATCCTTAGACCACACCTTAACTAACTTCTTCACTATGGGCTCTGTCTGGATTTTGGGTTTGTATGCTGGGACAAGAAACACAGTATTGTGGTCAGAGTTACCTACGGGAGGGAGGACAAACGATCGGTATGCATTGGGGACGTTTCCATACACTAAATCTAACGTCTTGTTCTTGCGAGTGGGGACAGTCATGTACTGGTGAAAAGTCGGTACGCTCGTGCGTAAGTCACAGTCGTTAAAGTCACCTGCAATAAAGTTGGGGGCGTCAGGGGAGATAAGCTGTAACTCTCTAATCACATCTGCTATCTGGGCTGAGGCGTGGGAGGGGTTGGAGTGAGGGGGGGGGGGGGGTGTAGATGACCGTTACAAAGATCTGACCAAACTCACGGGGGAGATAACGGGGTCTGAGTGAAACTGACAATAAGTCTACATCACGTGTTGTAAGCTGTTTCCTAACCATTACGCTTGACTTGCTACACCACCGTTCATTAACATACAGGCCTACTCCGCCACCCCACCGTTTCCCACTAATCTTACAATCTCTATCAGTTCTAAACGGCGTACCAAAACCGTCGATCGCAACACTATCATCACTCACATCTTCGCTCCACCAAGTTTCAGAAAAGCACATCAAACACACATTCTTATACTCGCTCGTCAAACGCACATTCGCTACCAGTTCCTCAAAGTTCATATTATCGCTCTTGGGTCGAATAGAACGCACATTCGCCATGATCATGGATGGTAATGGAGGCCTGTTCTTGTTTCTTCTCAGTCGTCGCATCAACCCCCCCCCCCCCCCCCCCTCTGTCCTCTCTTTCTCTTTTTCACGCTGCTCTTGCACTCGGCGTCATCGCTCGGCAACACAGTTCTCCTCATCTCGTCAGGCAAGTCGCACGCACAACGGCTACTGCCACTCAAAGCTCTCAGCAGCAGCAGGGACTCCCGAGTATTTTGAATAGTGCCACCCGCGTTGCTGCCGCCGCCATCTTGGTCTGAAAGACTCGCTACACATACACCCTTCAACACGCAGATACACGCCAACACAGTCAAAAACATCTTAGAAATGTCCACAGTTTTCATCCTGAAGCCTTCACACAGCACTCTGGCATATACAAACGTGAACAGTTGTTCTCTAAAACAAGGTAAATCGACAAAAAGACAGAGACGATGCACCACAGTGTCGCCCTATGCGGAGCGCCACAAAAAAAAAAAAAAAAAAAAAAAAAAAAAAAAAAAAAAAAATATTTCTATTTTTTTCCCCTCTGAGTGGTGGTGGTTGGGGGGGGGGGGAGGGGGATGGATCTTTTTACTTACATATGTTTTATCTTTTGATGTATCGTCTGATGTATTTTTATATGTGTAGAGTAGCAGGACAGTTTGGAAGATAGGCATTGCTATGCCTAAAACATTTTATCCTGAATAAAAACGTTTCATCATCATCATCATCATCATCTCTCTCTCTCTCTCTCTCTCTCTCTCTCTCTCTCTCTCTCTCTCTCTCTCTCTCTCTCTCTCTCTCTCTCTCTCTCTCTCTCTTTCTCTCTCTCTCTCTCTCTCTCTCTCTCTCTCTTTTGGCTTTATTTATAGAAATCCCGCAGCGAGCTGGGACTGGTATGACGACTTCGTAGCAATTATGGATAGCGTCAAAATAAAGCTGACGTTGTTCTTTTGGGCGATTTTATCTTTCTAAATCTAAAGGGTCCAATGCTGCATGGGCGTCAACAACAGCACTATTCAGTTTAGAACAGTTAATTAAAACCCCCACTAGAACCACATGTACATCTTCAACCCTGATTGATCATATTTATGTGACAAGTGATGATAAAATATCAAATGTACATGTTCCCTCCTTAGCTGTCAGTGACCATAACCCAGTATGTTGCACAGTCTCCATGAAACTAGACAAAGAGAACAAAAAGAGACATATCACAATTAAATATCGTTCTTTCAAATCATTTAATGTCGGCGACTTTGTGCGGGATCTGCGCAATACTCCTTTCAGGGACGTGTATAACCACACTTCTCCTGACAGTGCCCTGTCGTACTGGATGGATCTATTCCTTGGAGTCCTAAATAAGCATGCGCCCATACTAGAAAAACGAGTTAAGCACTCTACCCTGCCACCCTGGTTAACATTAGGTGTCAAACAGGCCATGTCATTTAGAGACAAACTTAAGAAAGAAAAACAGTTTGATGAATATAAAAAACAACGAAATCGTGTTAAATACTTAGTGAGAGCGTCAAAAAAAAACTGTTCTTCCAGGAAATGATTAGGGACAAAAATGATACAGCATCGGCGTGGAAAGCCCTGAACGTTATAACAAAGGGTAAATCATCCCCTGAAATACTATCCCATTTGTCAGCTGATATATTATATAAGCACTTACTATCGACAGCTGAAACACTTGGTCAGTCAGCTGCAAGTAGTAACGCAGAGTACAAAGTTCCTAGTGTACTGGAAAAATACTGTGAGGCCAAAAATATAACTGCAGACATTCATCATTCCTGATATTACCGTCGCTGAAGTCGGCAAATTCATCTCTAGCATGCCGAACAAAAAGTCCACCAGGATGGATGGTATAGACAACAAAATTCTGAAAATGTCACTACCATATACGGTAGAGGCATTCACTTATATCTTTAACCTCTGTATAAAACACAGCACGTTTCCAACTATTTTCAAAGAGGCCAAGGTAATTCCAATCCCTAAATCAAAAGATATTGAAGATGTCAATAACTACCATCCTATCTCACTTTTGTCGGCCCTGTCAAAGCCCCTTGAAAAACACATACAAAAACACCTCCTCGATTTTCTAGTAAAGGGCAATTTCAAAAATATTCATCAGTCCGGCTTTAGACCGAAACACTCATGTCAGTCAGCACTGGCACACATTGTAGACAGCTGGCTGGAATCAATAAATAAAACCTGATGTCTGGAGCTGTTTTCTTAGACCTACAAAAAGCATTTGATCTTGTCGACCATGACATTCTCTTAAAGAAGCTAGCAGCATACCATATAAGTGAAACTGCCATAGCATTTTTTAGATCATACCTAAAAGACAGAAAATAAAAGGTATATACCCATGGATAATACTCTAAACAAGGACAAGTTAACTACGGTGTCCCCCAGGGGTTGATCTTTGGACCTTTTCTATTTATTATATTCATTAATGATTTGCCTTTGCATATTACTAACACTGATGTTAATTGCAACCTGATTGCGGACGATACGAGACTCCATGTTTCGGGTAAAAAACAGCTGACATTAACATTAGCTTACAAAGTAGTCTCAGCGAGGTTTCCGACTGGTGTAGAGAGAATCATATGGTTCTTCATACAGGGAAAAAAAAGAGTATTTTAATCACTACACGACAAAAACACCAACGTCGACCACAGCCGTTACATTTACAACTGAACGCTAAACCCATAGAACAAGTCACAGAGCGTAAATTCTTGGGAATACAGGATGACGAACAATTATGTTGGGAGACGCATATAAATACAGTCTGTAAAACCATTGCTAAAAACACTTTCCTGTTGTCCCAGCTTAGACAAGTAACGGATACACATACTCGTAAACTGTTTTTTCATGCCCATATCAAGTCTCACGTTAATTATTTCTCCACAGTGTGGGACGGTTGTAGTGATGTTCACATGAACAGGTTAAACTCTATATATAAAAGAGCTGTCAAAATGATAGATACGCGGCCCATTTCTACCACAAACAAATTTAGACATCTAAACATTCTCGGCCTGCGTCAACAACTTAATTTCAACAAATGCATCCTCATGCACAAGATATTAAATAACATGACACCGCAGTATCTAACCACCAAATTTGTGCCACAGCAAGAACGCGAACGGTCCTCAAGGCACAATACTTTACCCCTACCTCTGCCTAGAATAGACCTCTTTAAAACTAGTTTATCCTTTTCTGGACCGTTTGTATGGAACACTATTCCTGCACATTTGAAGACTATAGTCTCACTTGGAATCTTTAAAACGAAACTTTTCGATTACCTGATGAGCCAAACATAACAACACTGGGCATTTAAACAAACCCTGATGGTTAATGCTTTCATGTAATATAATTATACATTTATCTATATTGTTTGTGTGTGTGTGTGTGTGTGTGTGTGTGTGTGTGTGTGTGTGTGTGTGTGTGTGTGTGTGTGTGTGTGTGTGTGTGGTATAAGATGAATGTTAAGTGTCATTATTATTCATGTGTAAATATAATTCTTTATTATTATTATTATTATCTTTTAGTCTATTTTATGTTGTAAATGTTAGCAACCGCAAGTTTGTAAAATGACGATTTGTTTCTGTCAAAACTTTTTACCGTTGATAAATAAAGTTTCATCATCATCATCTCTCTCTCTCTCTCTCTCTCTCTCTCTCTCTCTCTCTCTCTCTCTCTCTCTCTCTCTCTCATCTCTCTCTCTCTCTCTCTCTCTCTCTCTCTCTCTCTCTCTCTCTCTCTCTCTCTCTCTCTCTCTCTCTCTCTCTCTCTCTCTCTCTCTCTCTCTCTCTCTCTCTCTCTCTCTCTCTCTCTCTCGACTGCCAGACTATATCATCTAGCTGAGCGCGGTTTAGTAATTTATTTTATGTTGACATAACCAGGCAAGAAAAACATAAACATTCTGCTGAACTCAGACTAAGCGCGTGATAAAAATTGTGATTCTCCGCCGTGTATTGTCTTACTGAGCTTTTTCTTTCAGCATTCTATAGATATTGATATTAGTTGATTTTTTAAAAAATGTTTCTTTTGTGACCATATTTGTATTATATCTCTCGCTACATTTGCGTTGTTACGGACATGCAAAATGGTAATCTAAAGAATGTTCCGAAACGAACAGACAAACTGAGAATTGGCCATCTTAACATATGCCATCTAGTTAACAAGGTGCCAGATTTATCTGTGTTCCAAAACACGCCCTTACATTTCCATTGTTTTGGTGTGTAAAAAGTTCAATAAGGAATAACTCCATTTCTGTGCCAAACTTCTCAGTACCCTGCAGAGATGCCTCAAGCCCTCAACACACAGGATTAGCAGTATATATATACTTGAGCTGACTCTAAGTCTTGTCGCCGTTTGACGTTACCAAGTATTGAATTATAATTCAATACTTGGTAACGTCAAACGGCGACAAGACTTAGAGTCAGCTCAAGTGGAAAGCTTGTGGGTAGAAGTGAAAATATCTAAATCACCCCCCATCCTCATTGGCTTTATTTATAAAAATCCCGCAGCCAGCTGGGACTGTTATGATGACTTCTTAACAATGATGGATAGCGTAGATCAAAATAAAGCTGACGTTGTTCTTTTGGGCGATTTTAATATCGATCTTTCTAAATCTGAAGGATTCCATGCTGCGTCGGAGTCAACAACAACACTATTCGGTTGAGAAGAGTTAGTTAAAGCCCCCACTAGAACCACGTCTACATCTTCAGCCTGATTGATCATATTTACGTGACAAATTATGATAAAATATCAAATGTACATGTCCCCCCCCCCCCCCCTTTTAGCTGTCAGCGACCATAATCGAGTATGTTGCACAGTCTCCATGAAACCAGAGAAAGGGAACAAAAAGAACAATAAGACAATTTAATATCGTTCTTACCAAAAAAATATAACGGCGACTTTCTGCGGGATCTGAGCAATACTCCTTTCAGTGACGTGTATGGCCACACTTCTCCTGACAGTGCCCTGTCGTACTGGATGGATCTGTTGCTTGGGGTCCTAAATACGCATGCGCCCATACGAGAAAAACGAGTTAAGCACTTTATCCTGCCACCCTGGTTAACAGTAGATATCAAACAGTACAGGCCATGTCATTTACAGACAAACTTAAGAAAGAAAAACAGTTTGATTAATATAAGAAACCGTAAGAAAACACAAACGCTTCAGTTTAGACCAATTGGCTATTTTATAATGTGTGTATTATTTTGGAAACGCACGCCAAGTACAAGTCCGTACAGTTCACACGCCTACCATTCCATGATTCTTATGTCTGCCACGTGTTAAAAGGCAGCAGTATGTATTACATGCTATAGCATAAACACAGTGCGAAGGTAGCAGTTAGTGAAACCCGCAATATGGCGGGCGGTCCCCACGCTGATAAGTGCCAGATAGCCTCTCCCTATATATACGCTCTATGCATGCAACACGTGGCTGCAGCTCATCGATCTGCTGGCCAACAAGTTCCCGCAGGCCACTCTACAGGCGCCCAACATCATGCCGCCCTTTGGTCCACGCCACCCCCTGTTTGCAGCCGCCGCTAAATCAATGACAATCTCCAAGCGGCCTGCAGGAAGGCTGATATTGCCATCGTGGACCACACCGCCGCCTTTCTGACCAAGAACCACGCCCCTCGCCAGGCCCTCTACCGGGACGGTGACAGATAGCACCCCAGCGCTGAAGGCACAAAACGTCTGGCCCTCAATATACGCTACGGTGAATACCGGCCCTACGTAGCTCCACGAGATCATGCCAACTTCAACTCTGCTCCCGTTTACCAGGCACGCAAACCCCATGGCTCTGACATGACTGGAGGGCGTCCGGCCCGCCTGCCATGGCAGGGCCACGGGATACGACCCGCTCAAGTTAACAACTCAGAGTTGACTGGACCTCTTCAGCCAGTGCCGCCGAAACTCGGCCAGCAGCCTGTCGACCCTTCGTCCCCGAACCCGCGTGGCCAGGCGGAAGAGCAGTCACCGATGTTCCAGACACTGACTTTCCGCCTCTTGTGACTTCATCTGCCTGAACGGCCCAGACCTCAGCTGCTAATGCCTGGGCCTCCGCTGCTAGTTGTGACAACCAGATTCCCATTGAATTAGTGATGCAAATTGCGCAACTTCTTTTCACTGCTAGACGGCGTACACCGCGTCCAAACTAATAATTAATTCTCATTATATTAAAGAAGATTAATGTCTGATGGGCGCCACACTCCGACCCGTTGCCTGGATGGTTCTTGCTGGTGTGCGTATTTTGATTGTTTTCCACAGCCTTCTTTGGCACTGACCGGGGAGGGTTGTGGGAGACGCTCGGGTTGCGCCGGTACGGGCTGTCTTGGCTCCGGGTCGGACTGTTGTTCCTGTCATATATAAACCCGAATGTGATTATTCATACAGGACTGATGTCATCCAAATGCTGAAATTCATGATTATCAATTGATTATTAATACAGAACTCTATTGCTGTCGTAACTGTGAAACGTGTGTAGCTTTAATTGCGATGTAGAACCGGTATCAAGTCTATATACTTCAATATTGACGCTATACACAAAGTGATTTTTAAACTCAATTTGTACATGAGAAATCGGTGACTTACTGCACGATATAGATTCATGTAAGTGTTTTTCTGACATAGCTAACGTGTCTGATGTGTGACGTCACGACGGAGTCTCAACCACGTTTAGTTTGTATTTGTTGTGTGATAGACCGTAACGAATCAGTGACACCCAGTGCGTGCGCCTCTTTGTGCGACGATTAGTCGCGATACAATCACACAACATAATCCTGTTACTAAGAGGTTCAGGATTAGCACTTGACCCCTGATGACTGATCAGTGTGTGATGACTGGCTTAGTGGTCAGTGTGGATAGACACACCCGCGTGCAATTCTCATCGGAATGCGCGTATAATAATGACAATTGCAGCGCTCTGTGACTTTACAAACTGTGTTAGACTGTCTATTGAACAGGAGTGCACAAAATGCCACATAGTGACACTTTTATTGTTGTTTAAATTGTCATTTAGTTTGTTAGTATATTTGAAACTAGTATTTGGTTCCGAAGTTACCTGACATGTTTACTAGTGCCAGCGATCATATGCTTAAAATAGGCCACCTCAATGTATATCACCTTTGTAAAGTATCAAACGTTACAGTACAGATCAACCAACCCTCACCATATCATATATTTGGCGTTACAGAAAGTAGGTTGACAGAAAATATAAGTGACCAAGCTATCACCAAACAAACAATACTATTCTTAACAACTAACACGACGATGTAACCTGCAATCCATCCATGTCGAAAGCCTGTGGCATTAGATAAAAGCAACCGCAAAGTCAACCCCGACCTTCATAATAATAATAATAATAATAATAATAATAATAATAATAATAATAATAATAATAATAATAATAATAATAATAATAATAATAATAATAATAATAATAACGGTATTTATAATGCGCACATTTTATATTTATAACAATTATAACTCTAAGCGCGCACTCACAAATGGCGCACGCTTTAGCCGACTCACGTACCACAAATAGTGAGATACATTACTCCGGTCAGCTTAGGGTGCGGGGGGGGGGGGGGGTTGGTATAGTGCTAGAACTGTTGATAGAGGTGAGTTTTGAGGGAGGACTAGAAGCAGGAGAGAGAGTGTTTCTGACAGAGAGAGAGTGGGAGAATGTTCCAGGTGGATGGGCCGTATACAGAGAAGGAGCGGGGGCCGAAAGTGCTGAGTTTGGTGCGGGGGATTTGGAGGCGGAGAGGGTCGGAGGCGGAGCGGAGGGAGCGGGAAGGAGTGTAGTGGTGAAGTAAGTTGGAGAGATAGCCAGGAGCGTAGTTGTTCAGGGATTTGTAGCAGAGAGACAGAATCTTGTATTGGATGCGTTGGGGGATGGGGAGCCAGTGAAGGAGTTTGCGCAGGGGAGTGATGTGGTCGGATTTTTTCTTTCTGAGGACCAGGAGGGCAACATTGTTCTGGACGCGCTGGAGAGTGACCTTCATATGTTTAATTTACAGAAACCCCGCAGCTACAGTGTCCTGGCATGATGATTTTGTTGTAATGGTTGACAAAGTACAAAACTCCAAGGGTGATATACATAATAATATACTCGGTGATTGTAATGTTGATTTATTGAAACCTGGCAACACGTCATGGAGATACATGATAACGCTCTTTGGCCTTACACAAGTAGTTCAGTCACCCACCAGGGTCACTGCTACTTCATCCACATTAATTGACCATGTTTATACAACCAAAGACAGAGCCCTTAGCAATGTCTATGTAACCAGCATCTCTGTCAGTGATCATTTTCCTATTTGTTTTCTATTATCTGCGATGTTACCAAAGAAACCTCAGAAAAAACATATAACCATCCTCTACAGATCATTCCAAAAATTTAACCAAGATGATTTTTTTGCATGACCTTTCCCAAACACCATTTTTCGATGTGTATAACTATAACGATCCCAATGTAGCGCTGTCCCACTAGTATAAGTTGTTCCTCGGTGTTCTTGACAGACATGCCCCGTGGCGCACTAAGCGTGTTAAACACCCCACTGTGATTGAGGGGCTGACGTATGAGATTAAAACTACGATAGAACAAAGAGATCAATTGAAACAACAAAAGAAATTTGACGAGTACAAAAAACAGCGAAACATAGTTAAATCATTAGTACGTAAAGCACATAGGCAGTATGCTGAAAAGATTATTGCGATCGGCAAAGACATACGCAGCGTGTGGCAGGTGATTAACACATTTAATAAAGGACAATCTAGCTAATCAACGAGTGCCCCCCCCCCCCCCCCCGCACCTTACCGCTGATGTATTTAATGAACGCTTTCTTAACATTGCTAAAACCCTGTCACAGACAACACCAGTGAGCCACGTGAATACGTATGTTTAGAGCAATTAAAACAGCATAGTCAGATAAACACTGGCAAAACTTTCTCCGTTTCCTAATGACCGTCCTTGATGTAGTAATATTTATAACCAACATGAAAAGTAAAACATCTTGTGGTGTTGACGCTATTAGCAGTAAAATCCAGAAAATTGCGCTCCCTTATGTTGTTGAATCATTAACTTTTATATATAAACTTTTTATTCAAAAGGGCATGTTTCCCGATGAATTGAAAATAGTAAAAGTTACTCCTCTACCAAAAAGCAAAGATCTGAGCGACCCAAGTGAGTACAGACCTATTTCAATCTTATCAGCAGTGTCCAAACCACTTGAAAAGCATATACATAATCATTTACTTCAATTCCTGGAAGAAAACCGCCTTATTAGTACAGCACAATCAACTTTTCTGCCTAAACATTCGTGTCAGACAGCCTTAACTTTCATAACCCACGAAAGGCTTACTGCCATAAATGAGTCCAAACATTCAGGTGTAGTATTTCTAGATCTTAAAAATGCTTTCGATCTTATTAACCAAAAAATCTTACTAAAGAAGTCAACTTTATACCACATTGATTCAAATGCAGTCGCTTTTCTCTCGTCATATCTCATAGACAGAACACAGAAAGTGTTCTTGAATGGTAAATACTCAGCGGAAGGACTGGTGATCCATGGTGTTCCTCAAGGATCCACCCTATGACCGTTATTATTCAACGTCTTTATAAATGACCTTCCACTGTCAATATCACACCCCGACACAAACTGTGAACTATTTGCTGACAATACATCATTACATGTATCTGATAAAATATTTCAACCGTCAGCGCTGTCCTCCAACATTATTTAGATGAAGTGTCAACTTGCTGTGAATAAAATCATAGATTATTAGTATTCCTAAAAAGAAAAGTATGTTGGTGACGACATGCCAAAAGCACCAACGTGGTTTGCAACAACTTGAGCTGTCACTTCACTCTCAGCCCAAAGAGCAAGTGTCAAAACATCTTTTTATTTTAGGAGTGTCAGTCGACGAACAGCTTAGCTAAGAGCCTCACATAGAAACTGCCTGTAAAACTATTTCGAAGAATCTCTTTTTATTAGCCAAATTAAGTCGTATAGTTGACATTGATGCTCGAAAACTTTTTTTTAACGCACATATTAAGACACATTCTAATTATGCTTCCAATATCTGGGACGGAGGTGGGGACATTCATTAAAAAAAATTAAATCCCTTTACCGGCGAGGTATTAAGCTTATTCTTCCTAGTTCGATCACTACTGGTGAAAAACTGACGGCCCTTAATATCCTACCACTTCGTAAACATTTGGAACTTAATAGATGCTTACTTGTGCAATAAACTCTAAACGATGCCGCCCCTTTCTATCTCCATGAGCTGTTTTCCCACACGAACAGGGAGAACACGTGGAAGAGCTTACTTCATCTCCCAAAACCGAGAATCGACATCTTCAAATATAGCATATCATTTTCCGGTGCTAAGTCATGGAAGAAATTACCCTCTCATTTAAAGTCTATTTCAAATTTATCTGTCTTCAGAGCTTGCGTCCATAAATGTCTGCTGTCGTTGTGAATGTTTTATTTTTCTGCTTAGTATGTTGATCCAGCACAGCAGCTTGCTGCAGGTTAAGCAATAGTTCGACTGTCTGCATTAACATATATATATATATATATATATATATATATATATATATATATATATATATATATATATATAGATATATATATATATATATATATATATATATATATATATATATATATATATATATATATAGTTTTATTTCTTTTTGTTTGTTTTTTTTCTCTATGAGGGTGGGGGTGGTGGTGGTGGTGGGGGGGGGGGGTGGTGGTGGACGGGCCATTTTGCTTATATATGTTTTATCTTTTGTTGTATCATCTGATGTATTTTTATATGTGTACAGTACCAGGACAGATTGAAAGATAGGCATTGTTACTCCTAAAACTTTTTATCCTGAATAAAAACGTTTCATCATCATCATCATCATCATCATCATCTCTCTCTCTCTCTCTCTCTCTCTCTCTCTCTCTCTCTCTCTCTCTCTCTCTCTCTCTCTCTCTCTCTCTCTCCGACTGTTGTTCCTGTCATATATCAGGCCAAAATGAGATTATTCATTTAGGACTGATGCCATTCAAATGCTCAAATTTATGACTATCATTTGATTAGTTCTACAAAAACTCTATTGCTGTCGTAACTGTGAAACGTGTATAGCTTTGATTGCGACGTAGAACCGATATCAAGTCTTTATCCTTCAATATTGACGCTATATTCAAAGTGATTTTTAAACTAAATTTGTATGTGAGAAATCGGTGACTTACTGCACTGTTCAAGAAGCAGTCATCCTCCAAATCCCACACCTCCCAGTAAAGGTTGAATGGACGAACCGCCCACCGCTTAAGAGACTCTCACAGCCATCCGCCAGCTCAAGAGTGGCAAAGCAGCAGGCATTGACGGAATCTCGTCAAAGATCTGGAAACATGGAGGCCCAGCACTGCACAACAAAAGCTCCACGACCTCTTTCTATGCTGCTGGAAGGAAGGAACACTACCAAAGGATCTCCGTGATGCAGTCGTTATCACCTTGTACAAGAATAAAGGCGAGAGGTCTGATTGCTGGAACTATCGTGGAATTACCCTGCTGTACATTGCCGGGAAAATTCTCGCAAGGTTGCTCCTGAATCGGCTGGTACCTGCCATCGCCGAAGACCACCTCCCAGAGGGCCAATGTGGCTTCAGAGCCAACAGGAGCACCATCGACCTTGTGCTGAGACAGATTCAGGAGAAGTGCCGCGAGCAGAACAAAGGGCTGTATGTAACTTTTGTCGACCTACCAAAAGCGTTCGACACTGTGAGCACGCAAGGCATGTGGCAGATCCTTGAGCGACTTGGTTGTCCCCCAAAGTTCCTCAGCATGATCGTCCAGCCACACGAGGACCAGCAAGGCCAAGTCAGACTCAACAATGACCTCTCAGAAAAATTCCCTATTCTCACTGGTGTAAAGCAAGGCTGAGTGCTGGCACCGACCCTCTTCACCATCTTTTATAGCATGATGTTGAAGCAGTCCACAGTGGACCTCGACGACGACGACGCAGTGTACATCAGGCATCGTCTCGATGTCAGCCTGTTCAACCTCAGACGACTGCAGACCCACACCAAAACCCTAGACCAACTGATTCTTGAGCTGCTTTTTGCTGATGACGCTGCCCTCGTTGCACACACAGAGAGTGACCTGCAGCGCATCACGTCCTGCTTTGCAGTCGCTGCCCAGCTCTTTGGACTCGAGGTCAGTCTGAAAAAGACAGAGATCCTCCATCAGCCGGTTATTTACTGTGTCAGTATTAATTAACTAGCCGACTGTCTGCTAGCCAGGTTAGTTTCCGAGAAATCGGCTGTGCTGTTATGTTATGTGATGCGCCAGTTTGTTGACTGTTTTATTTGAAACTTTACAGTGTGCAGAGACTTTACAGAGGGAGGAGGGGGGGCGGAGGGGGGGGGGGTGATAGACTAATTAACTTTGTTTTAGATATCGACGTGGCATTATTGATTTATGTGGGGTTTAATAGGTGTTTTCCTGATCTCTTTATGTTTATCGGAAATTTCATTTTGGTTAGTGATAGTGTGATCTCAGGAACCACACAAAGCGTGTCTTGTGTGCTGTCTGGGATAACAGCTGATTACTGACAGCGTTGATAGTCTAATTTCCCTTGTTGTAGAGGTCGATTCGGCATTAATTGCTTAGGTGGGGTTGTAATCTCTAACCCTTTATCTCTCATGATTCTTTTCAAAAACATTTTTTTAAATTTTCTTGTCCACGTTATCATTTAATTTTTTTTTTTTTTGCAATCATTAAAAACCAGTTTGAAGTTTTTCTTATGGCTTTTCTATAGGGCTCTGTAAGTTCCCCGTGTTGCCTAGCAGCGTCTGCGCATCAGCCGCCATCTTATGAGGATACCATAGTCATAAGATAGTAGCGAAATAGTGTTTCAACACTTTTTTCTTCATGTTTCTTCTTTTTTGGAAACAAACAAAAACAGATTCAAGTGAGCGGTTTCCTTCAGTGATGACAAGACCTGCTGTTATTGCTTATGGCACAACATCACTTTCCTGACATTACAAAAACAGCGAATTCCCTGTGAGCGCTTAGTTCCGTATCCTCACAAGATGGCCGCCACAATTGGCGTAATGACGTCAGCTTCCCAACCCCAAATGATGTTGCATTTTTTTTTTCTGTGTGGCGAGTGTCTAAAGTGGCTGAGTATACATAGATCGTAATACAGTCATCCAGTTTACTTCCCTGTGTGTGTGTGTGTGTGTGTGTGTGTGTGTGTGTGTGTGTGTGTGTGTGTGTGTGTGTGTGTGTGTGTGTAATAATAATAATAATAATAATAATAATAATAATAATAATAATAATATAATTTCAGTGTTTGCAGGCCACCAGGCCCATATAAACAATGAGTAAAATTTACAACCAAATACAGAACAAAACGATCGAATGAACCGATGCGGAAACCGACGTCATTCACTCGTGTACGGGCTTCAACGTGTAGTCCGACAGTCACGCAGCGGCACTGTGCAGTGTTATCCAAGGAGATGTCGCACCAAAGCCGCCAGGAGATGTAGGTCTGTCACCATGATGTCGACGTCATCACGGTGTGTCTGTCTGTCCACAGACCCACCTTGACGTAACCGGTCCTTATAGCCACGTTCTGCCTGTGTTGTTGTTGCGTGCTTGATGAACCAGTTCACCACGATCTGCCGCTGACAGTCATACACAATGATAAAGCCATCACTCTCTCCCAGCAGTAACTGCTGAGCTTGTGAGGGCCCACTGTCAAACACAATATTCTCGAACTTTGTGTTTCTGGTTGGTTTTCGAAGCAGTTTTTGTGTTAGCCGCCCTGTGATTCCCGCCACATACAGTTAAGTAGCGTGTACGTCGTAACCAGCTGCTACTCCTTCTTTTTCGATATCAAACACATCATCTTGTTGAGATGCTGAAGTAGAAAAATTGAAATAGTCCACAGTCCTGTCCAGGTTTTCGACGTTTGACACACATGTAGCACACGCCCCCTGCACAGCATTCCACTGTGTTAAGTCGTTGTCAATACCGTGAACAGCACGTGGGGTGCGTGATGTGTCCTCTGTTGCCACTGTGACTGTGTTGGATTGTAGGTCAGTATCTGGTGTCGACACAAATAAATTGAAGTGTTCGTCATTGTGACTTCCCTTTCTTTCTGTGTTGTTGTTGTCAGCATTCTGTGTTTCTTGCATACCTTGGGCTTGGGTGTTGTTGTCTCGCCCGATGTTGCACGGCCCTCCTCAGGTCACGCCGCACCTGGCTTTGGGGTTTACGTCGCCACTGCCCATTGCGTGTAGTGATGGCGGTCCCGGTCTGCTCTGCTGCCGTTCACAGCCTAAGCACAAAAGTCGTGTCCTCACCTTCCCCGGCAATTTTGCACGATTTAATGGAATGCCCTGCTAGCAGGGTGTTTAGCAATACCTCCACAGCGTTGAGAAGCCCGACTACTGGCATTTTCAGGATATTTCTCGAAAAAAATCCGAGACCTAAAAACGGGTACTGCTAGCTTGTACACAGGGGGTGGCCAATCTGCCTGTGTATGTGTGTGTGTGTGTGTGTGTGTGTGTGTGTGTGTGTATGCGTGCGTGTGTGTGTATGTGTGTGTGTTGGTGTGTGTGTCTGTATGTGTGTATGTGTGTGTCTGTGTCTCTGTGTGTGTGCACGCGCGCATGCTTGCATGCATGTGTGTGTGTGTGTGTGTGTGTGTGTGTGTGTGTGTGTGTGTGTGTGTGTGTGTGTGTGTGTGTGTGTGTGTAACAGACAGAAAATGAGAGTGTCTGCATCACGTAGGGTACATTAGAGAAATGAACCATGAATTTAACAATTCTGACTTAACAACAATAACAGCAACAAATACACTGAAACATAAACCCAACCACAAACTCCCCCCCCCCTCCAACACCACCCCACAACGCCCCTCCTCCCAACAAAAATGAATAAATAAATAAATAAATAAACAATCAAATAATAAAATAATAAATAACATAAAAAAGACGCAAATAGATGTGAAAAAGGACTATAATACATATGTGCTTCTAAACAGTCGTCACACAACACAATTGTAGAACATGGGGTATATCCGGCAAGCCATCAGAACTTACACACTATTGTGTGAGTATGAGGCGGGGAACATAAAGTAGCTACACAAATTGAGCGTTAGAATTTATTCATTCTTAGGTTAATACAATGTGCTAATTTCAATTGGACGGTTTTACTGCTGCTAGTAAGTAGGTATTCAAATCTGATTGCATTTGGTCTGCTGTAATAGTCTTTTTTAAAACACATTTTTACGCTTTTAAGCAAAGTAAGGGCAGCTACAATAAATAATGGCGTCCGATCGTGACACTGTTTCTAGGTTTTTCTTATGGCTTTTCTATAGGGCTCTGTAAGTTCCCCGTGTTGCCTAGCAGCGTCTGCGCATCAGCCGCCATCTTATGAGGATACCATAGTCATAAGATAGTAGCGAAATAGTGTTTCAACACTTTTTTCTTCATGTTTCTTCTTTTTTGGAAACAAACAAAAACAGATTCAAGTGAGCGGTTTCCTTCAGTGATGACAAGACCTGCTGTTATTGCTTATGGCACAACATCACTTTCCTGACATTACAAAAACAGCGAATTCCCTGTGAGCGCTTAGTTCCGTATCCTCACAAGATGGCCGCCACAATTGGCGTAATGACGTCAGCTTCCCAACCCCAAATGATGTTGCATTTTTTTTTTCTGTGTGGCGAGTGTCTAAAGTGGCTGAGTATACATAGATCGTAATACAGTCATCCAGTTTACTTCCCTGTGTGTGTGTGTGTGTGTGTGTGTGTGTGTGTGTGTGTGTGTGTGTGTGTGTGTGTGTGTGTGTGTGTGTAATAATAATAATAATAATAATAATAATAATAATAATAATAATAATAATAATAATAATATAATTTCAGTGTTTGCAGGCCACCAGGCCCATATAAACAATGAGTAAAATTTACAACCAAATACAGAACAAAACGATCGAATGAACCGACGCGGAAACCGACGTCATTCACTCGTGTACGGGCTTCAACGTGTAGTCCGACAGTCACGCAGCGGCACTGTGCAGTGTTATCCAAGGAGATGTCGCACCAAAGCCGCCAGGAGATGTAGGTCTGTCACCATGATGTCGACGTCATCACGGTGTGTCTGTCTGTCCACAGACCCACCTTGACGTAACCGGTCCTTATAGCCACGTTCTGCCTGTGTTGTTGTTGCGTGCTTGATGAACCAGTTCACCACGATCTGCCGCTGACAGTCATACACAATGATAAAGCCATCACTCTCTCCCAGCAGTAACTGCTGAGCTTGTGAGGGCCCACTGTCAAACACAATATTCTCGAACTTTGTGTTTCTGGTTGGTTTTCGAAGCAGTTTTTGTGTTAGCCGCCCTGTGATTCCCGCCACATACAGTTAAGTAGCGTGTACGTCGTAACCAGCTGCTACTCCTTCTTTTTCGATATCAAACACATCATCTTGTTGAGATGCTGAAGTAGAAAAATTGAAATAGTCCACAGTCCTGTCCAGGTTTTCGACGTTTGACACACATGTAGCACACGCCCCCTGCACAGCATTCCACTGTGTTAAGTCGTTGTCAATACCGTGAACAGCACGTGGGGTGCGTGATGTGTCCTCTGTTGCCACTGTGACTGTGTTGGATTGTAGGTCAGTATCTGGTGTCGACACAAATAAATTGAAGTGTTCGTCATTGTGACTTCCCTTTCTTTCTGTGTTGTTGTTGTCAGCATTCTGTGTTTCTTGCATACCTTGGGCTTGGGTGTTGTTGTCTCGCCCGATGTTGCACGGCCCTCCTCAGGTCACGCCGCACCTGGCTTTGGGGTTTACGTCGCCACTGCCCATTGCGTGTAGTGATGGCGGTCCCGGTCTGCTCTGCTGCCGTTCACAGCCTAAGCACAAAAGTCGTGTCCTCACCTTCCCCGGCAATTTTGCACGATTTAATGGAATGCCCTGCTAGCAGGGTGTTTAGCAATACCTCCACAGCGTTGAGAAGCCCGACTACTGGCATTTTCAGGATATTTCTCGAAAAAAATCCGAGACCTAAAAACGGGTACTGCTAGCTTGTACACAGGGGGTGGCCAATCTGCCTGTGTATGTGTGTGTGTGTGTGTGTGTGTGTGTGTGTGTGTGTGTGTGTGTGTATGCGTGCGTGTGTGTGTATGTGTGTGTGTTGGTGTGTGTGTCTGTATGTGTGTATGTGTGTGTCTGTGTCTCTGTGTGTGTGCACGCGCGCATGCTTGCATGCATGTGTGTGTGTGTGTGTGTGTGTGTGTGTGTGTGTGTGTGTGTGTGTGTGTGTGTGTGTGTGTGTGTGTGTGTGTGTGTGTGTAACAGACAGAAAATGAGAGTGTCTGCATCACGTAGGATACATTAGAGAAATGAACCATGAATTTAACAATTCTGACTTAACAACAATAACAGCAACAAATACACTGAAACATAAACCCAACCACAAACTCCCCCCCCCCCCTCCAACACCACCCCACAACGCCCCTCCTCCCAACAAAAATGAATAAATAAATAAATAAATAAACAATCAAATAATAAAATAATAAATAACATAAAAAAGACGCAAATAGATGTGAAAAAGGACTATAATACATATGTGCTTCTAAACAGTCGTCACACAACACAATTGTAGAACATGGGGTATATCCGGCAAGCCATCAGAACTTACACACTATTGTGTGAGTATGAGGCGGGGAACATAAAGTAGCTACACAAATTGAGCGTTAGAATTTATTCATTCTTAGGTTAATACAATGTGCTAATTTCAATTGGACGGTTTTACTGCTGCTAGTAAGTAGGTATTCAAATCTGATTGCATTTGGTCTGCTGTAATAGTCTTTTTTAAAACACATTTTTACGCTTTTAAGCAAAGTAAGGGCAGCTACAATAAATAATGGCGTCCGATCGTGACACTGTTTCTAGGTTGCTACGAATAAAAACGGCTTTTTTCACTGGGGTTTCACCGCTGTACCCGGCAGCAGCCGCCCGGGGATGGAGCTGAAGTACACCTCGCGAACAGCAGGTAATCACGTAAGCTCGCACACAACAGGTAATCCCGCACACCTCGCACACAGCAGGTAATGACGTACTCCTCGCACACAAAAGGTAATCACGTAAGCTCGCACACAACAGGTAATCCCATACACCTCGCACACAACAGGTAATCACGTAATCTCGCACACAACATGTAATCCCGTACACCTCGCACACAACAGGCAATGCCGTACACCTCGCACATAATAGGTAATCCTGTACACCTCGCACACAACAGGTAATCGCGTACACCTCGCACATAACAGACAATCCCGTACAGCTCGCACACAACAGGTAATCCCGTACACCTCGCACACAACAGGTAATCCCGTACTCCTCGCACACAACAGGTAATCCCATACACCTCGCACACAACAGGTAATGAAGTACACCTCGCGCACAACAGGTAATCCCGTACACCTCGAACACAACATGTAATGACGTACATCTCGCGCACAACAGGTAATCCCGTACACCTCGCACACAACATGTAATGACGTACACCTCGCGCACAACAGGTAATCCCGTACACCTTGCACACAACAGGTAATCACGTACACCTCGCACACAATAGGTAATCACGTAAGCTCGCACACAACAGGTAATCCCGTACACCTCGCACACAACAGGTAATCACGTAAGCTCGCACACAACAGGTAATCCCGTACACCTCGCACAGTTTGTAAAAAAGTGTATCACATCGCACACTCCGATGAAATGGCCTGTTTTTTATCGGCCGGCCGTACACACTCGAGCGACACAAGTCAGTCTGAATTTTTATGTCCAGTTCATGTGTGTTTCGAGGAAGTTTTGCTTTAAATTGCCGGTACTCCTCATCGTCAGCGGACCAAACCGTGGAGATAGTTATTTTGCGCAGCGTTTTGTTGCACGTATCTCGATCTCCGTTTAATCCTATCCCCCGTATTGGTTGGGGATTAGGATTGATAGCTCTAGGGCTTTCCTACTGACTTGAGTTAGTAGGTCGTTGGCTCACTTTCGGAAGGATTCTCGCATCGAGTTGTATCCTAATGTTTGTGAGGTTCAACTTTCGGTTTTATAAATTCTTTCAACTGCGTTATAGCAGTCTCTTGCGATGCGGAGTGTTTCCCCTTTTAATTGTCATTTGAAGATTGTTGGGTGGGCCGACAGGTGGTGTAGGTACTGATATGTTTCAGTTGTGCGCTCTGGCACGTCCTGGCGGCGAATGCTCGCCTTGTCCGCAGGACAGAGCATATGGTGGTCTTGAGGTCCGGCGTCAGGCTGCAACGAGGAGAGGCAGGAGAGGCTGGATGTGCAGTATATGCAACAGGAGGCCATGATCCTTTCGTCGTCTGAGGGAACAGACATAAATTCATCCGTGAGATGAGGTTCCCGCTGGGTTGTTTTATCTCTCTTTTGACCGCGATGGGTCAGTTTTGAGTCGACACTGTTTTGTTTAAGTGTTCAGGATATAGGGTTATATCTTGATTGTTTGGTCTTCTGTTCGCAAGGCTTTCTATACATTTATGCATGTGCCAGCTCCAGAAAACCACATGTCTCGCAGATGGCCATGGTATATTAGTCCAGTCAGCGCCAGGCCCGGCAGTTACGTAATCAAGGACCATTCCCAACACCCTTCAACTACTTTTGAGAGTAGTAGCGCGATGCATGGACAGCGGCATAGAGGTAGCTGTGCCACCTGCCTGTTAGTAAAATAGCGCATCCCTTCGCTGTGTAGTTTTCAATGTTTTTCCACGTGACATTTAGCTCTCTGTTTCAGAAAGTTGTGTCATTTAGATTCTTCTTATTCAGTGTCGATTGTTCTCTTTATTGCAAGTCTGTCGGTTTTGATACCCGTTTCTTGCTGGTTTGTTGTTTCTTCTTTTTCTCTTTTCCCCAAAAATTTAAGGTTCATTCCGTATCAGCTGCTGGCTGTGATACAATGTAATGGATTTTTTTTTTTTTATTATTTTTTTTTTTATATAGAAACTTTATTTTGAGAACGTTCTTCTGTTCGCTGCTAAACAGCCACTGTCTTTTGTAGTTACGTTTGCTGTTTGCCGTGTGGTTTTGTGCTCTAGCCCCGCAAAGCTGGTCAGAGCCAGTGCTGTGACGAGGAAGGTTGCGTGTGCACTCTTGCACGCCGTGGCACCAATTGAAGAGACGATCAAGTGGAGATGAGAATTTAGTGTAGCGTTCTGCTGCACGTATCTCGATCTCCGTTTAATTCTATACCCGGTATTGGCTGGGGATTAGGATTGATCACTCTAGGGCTTTCCTACTGACTTGAGTTAGTAGGTCGTTGGCTCACTTTCGAAAGGATTCTCGCATCGAGTTGTATCCTAGTGTTTGTGAGGTTCAACTTTCGCTTTTACAAATTCTTTCAACTGCGTTATAGCAGTCTCTTGCGATGCGGAGTGTTTCCCTTTTTTTTTTATTTGTCCTTTGAGGATTGCTGGTGGTTTTGTGCTTTAGCCAGGCAAAGCTGGTCAGTGCCAGTGCTTGTGACGAGGAAGGTTGTGTGTGCCGCACTATGGCACGCCGTGGCACCAAATGAAGAGACGATCTTGGCCGCGTTGCCCGTGAGAGCCCCGGTCACGTGGTCGGTAGTCCAAACGCTGGCTGTGTAGAGTCGTGGATTCTCGTTGAAGTGTAAGTTCTGTCTCTTCCCTCGTCTGAGCAGAAAAAGTTATACATTTGGAGTCGCGATGAGTAGTTTAAGATATCTCGTGCACTCTTTTTTGAACTGAAATGATCCTTCTTCAAACACTGTTCTGTTTTTCCGCGTTTTGGATAAGGGCGCTATGTCATTTATTCTTTTGTCTATTGTTAGTGTGGCTCTTCATACATTCACGTGTATGTATGCGCCCACCAAGGACAATGTGTACCTCGCAAGTGGTAGTACATTCAAGTCAGGCCCGGCACTGACTTTCGTAGCTACGTAATGTTACAACCACCTTTCTACCACTCTGAAAGTCGTAGTGCGATGCACGGTCAGTGGCATAGGGGTAGCTCTGCCCCCAGCCTAAGTAATAGTGCGCATATATATCCTGTGTACACTCCACCTTGTGTCAGCGTTTTCAACAAATCTGATTTCGCTTCCATGATTTTGTTTGTTCAGTTCTTTAAATTCCTTTTTCCAGTCTCGGACTGTATTTCTTTTTCACAGGTGTCGGCACACTTTTGTTTGTGTCCAACTGTTTTTCTGTTTGGTTGTTGTTTTGTTTTTTTGCTGTTTGCCGTGTAGTTGGCTTTCAAGTTCTTTTCCCTTGTCTCTCTCATTCTTTTTCGGTATTTACTTCTGTGCCATTTGTTACTACGCTATGTAGTGCACTGTGGGTGTGCTGTCTTCACGTGTTTGTTTCCGGCACCGCAGTGTGCAGGCAGCCCTGCTTGTCAAGTCCAATGTAGATGTACGTTAGGTAAGGAGTACCTAGTAGGCTCGCATAGTATGAGGATCTATGTCTCTCCGACAACGGTGGGTTTGGGTTATACCCATCGGTGTACAGGGTCAATTGAAGTTATGCAAACTTCCTGGGTCAGTTGCAGTTATGCCGACTCCTCCACGATGATTTCCAGATGCCCGTAGGACGAGGCTGGGCGGGGTTCCGTGTGTTCCCACGTACTTTACGTGTTCTTTCTTCTCTATCCTAGATGGAAGGCTGTGTCTTCCCCAAGATTTAAGAGAGTGAAATCACCTTTCCGTACGGAATATTTCTTTTTATGTGTGCTCTTTGCGTTCATTGTTAGGTAGTGTTGTTTCATCACCACTAACATCATGATGTGTTTGGAATATAAAACTTCCAGTCGATATGCTTTCAGTTACGGATTCTGGCTTGAGGTTGGATATCTTATTTTCCTGTGGGCTTCGAGCTTCTTGTTGATAGCTCCGCTCGACGGATTTTAAGATATGATGCTTTTAATTTTATGTTGTGCTCGCATCAGAGCATTGCAAGGTTTTGTAGCAACCCAGAACAGATTATTTTTATGTGACTGACTACAGACCACGTCACCCGGGCTCTCGCGTGCAACGCGGCCAAGTTGTCAAGTCCAATGTAGATGTACATTAGGTAAGGAGTACCTAGTAGGCTCCCATAGTATGAGGATCTATGTCTCTCCGACAATGGTGGGTTTGGGTTATACCCATCGGTGTACAGGGTCACTTGAAGTTATGCAAACTTCCTCGGTCAGTTGCAGTTATGCCGACTCCTCAACTATGATTTCCAGATGCCCGTAGGATGAGGCTGTACTTTGCATGTTCTTTCTTCTCTATCCTAGATGGAAGGCTGTTTCTTCCCCAAGATTTAAGAGAGTGAAATCACCTTTCCGTACGGAATATTTCTTTTTATGTGTGCTCTTTGCGTTCATTGTTAGGTAGTGTTGTTTCATCACCACCAACATGATGATGAGTCGATATGCTTGTAACGCACGCAGACTTGCCCACAGTCGTACGCACAGACTCTCACGCAACAGACGCATACACCGCCACTGACTCAGACGGGCGCATTCATGCGGTAAAACAAACACACGGGCTCCCTTTCTAAAGTAACCTTTATACAGTATAAATGAAAAAAAATGACTTAAATGACTATCAACTATATACAATATTCTACTATCACACCACACACGTATCACAGTATCTTTGCCAGGTTAGGTCTTAGTCTCACATTGCCTCCAACCTGTTTGATGTTGTTGTCTGGTTACGTTGGTCCTTCTCACGTCTAGGCGTGAAAGTCCTTCGTCGTACGCTTGTTGCCGTCCTGTCTCTCTTTGGGCACGGACGTCCTCGTTCTCGTACGGTACTCAGTTTTCACTTGGACTTAGGTGTCTTGGTCCCCAGTCAGACTCACTCTCAGAAGAGCTGGAGGGATGACCTCACGTAGGTCCCACCTGCGACTCGACGTCTCGGCGTCCGTCTTTCCACTCTCGTTACAAGAACTCTAAATATACAACAAAAGTCCCAACGTAACACTTGCTAAACACACAACATATTGGATCAATGAGAAACGTCACGTAACCTGGCTGATACAAATAACTCACACGTTCATTCACACACACACACACACGTGCTTCATAAACTATCTTCGTATCACCCCCATATCTGCCACTATCTTGAAACAGACTATAGCCTAACTGACACTTCTGCTATACATTACTCTATACCCTGAAAAAGACTATGCTTACCCAACCACGTACTATCTTCATAGCGGCTTAGACATACACACTTCATATTCCTTTAGTCATCTAACTCGGTAAACAACTGTATACAAAACACCGGTTACTTCACCGAATTCTAAACATACTATACTAAACCAAACCGGAACACCGCTATACAACCATATTAATCTTACCACGCATACTGTCTTTAACTAAACAACTATCAATACTACATTTATAGAATATACCTGAAATCTAGGCTTCAGAGTCTTGGAATGCGGGCTAGGTAACTCGAACACAACCGTTCCATACAACAAAACAGCCCGCACTAACCAAACTAGACCTCTGACAGTCACAACTTCCGCCTAGAACTCACTAAACAGAACTCACTACAAATCCCGTACTAACCATGTCCTACAGCTTTCACGTGCGTCTACTATTGCCACACGGACTTTCGGCAAACAAACCGTTAACAAAAACCCGTACCGTACTAATACTACTCGTTAACAAAAACCGTACTAATCCTATTGTGCGAGCACTATGCACAAGCATAGAGCTTCATCACAATGCTTTTACGGATTCTGGCTTGAGGTTGGATATCTTATTTTCCTGTGGGCTTCGAGCTTCTTGTTGATAGCTCCGCTTGACGGATTTTAAGATATGATGCTTTTTAATTTTATGTGCTCGCATCAGAGCATTGCAAGTTTTTGTAGCAACCAAGAACAGATTATTTTTATGTGACTGACTTGTGTGAGAGTGTTTTCGACCGGCTCAGTCATCACAGTCCATTGCATACAAAATAGCGGATCATAGCGGAGTCTGACCTAGCGGAACAACACAGCGGTGTTAGACACCAACGATCAGTTTGTACAAAAGTGTATCACATCGCACACTATCCGATGAAATGGCCTGTTTTTTATCGGCCGGCCGTACACACTCGAGCGACACAAGTCAGTCTGAATTTTTATGTCTAGTTCATGTGTGTTTCGAGGAAGTTTTGCTTTAAATTGCCGTTTGGACTACAGACCACGTGACCCGGGCTCTCACGGGCAACGCGGCCAAGAGCGTCTCTTCATTTGGTGCCACGGTGTGCCATAGTGCACACGCAACCTTCCTCGTCACAAGCACTGGCACTGACCAGCTTTGCCTGGCTAAAGCACAAAACCACCAGCAATCCTCAAAGGACAAATAAAAAAAGGGGAAACACTCCGCATCGCAAGAGACTGCTATAACGCAGTTGAAAGAATTTGTAAAAGCGAAAGTTGAACCTCACAAACACTAGGATACAACTCGATGCGAGAATCCTTTCGAAAGTGAGCCAACGACCTACTAACTCAAATCAGTAGGAAAGCCCTAGAGTGATCAATCCTAATCCCCAGCCAATACCGGGTATAGAATTAAACGGAGATCGAGATACGTGCAGCAGAACGCTACACTAAATTCTCATCTCCACTTGATCGTCTCTTCAATTGGTGCCACGACGTGCAAGAGTGCACACGCAACCTTCCTCGTCACAGCACTGGCACTGACCAGCTTTGCGGGGCTAGAGCACAAAACCACACGGCAAACAGCAAACGTAACTGCAAAAGACAGTGGCTGTTTAACAGCGAACAGAAGAACGTTCTCGAAATAAAGTTTCTATTAAAAAAAAAAATTAAAAAAAAAAAAATCCATTACATTGTATCACAGCCAGCAGCTGATACCGGAATGAACCTTAAAATTTTTGGGAAAAGAGAAAAACAAGAAACAACAAACCAGCAAGAAACGGGTATCAAAACCGACAGACTTGCAATAAAGAGAACAATCGGCACTGAATAAGAAGAATCTAAATGACACAACTTTCTACAGAGAGCTAAATGTCACGTGGAAAAACATTGAAAACTACACAGCGAAGGGATGCGCTATTTTACTAACAGGCAGGTGGCACAGCTACCTCTATGCCGCTATCCATGCATCGCGCTACTAGTCTCAAAAGTAGTTGAAGGGTGTTGGGAATGGTCCTTGATTACGTAACTGCCGGGCCTGGCGCTGACTGGACTAATATCCCATGGACACCTGCGGGACATGTGGCTTTCTGGAGCTGGCACATGCATAAATGTATAGAAAGCCTTGCGAACAGAAGACCAAACAATCAAGATATAGCTCTATATCCTGAACACTTAAACAAAACAGTGTCGACTCAAAACTGACCCATCGCGCTCAAAAGAGAGATAAAACAACCCAGCGGGAACCTCATCTCACGGATGAATTTATGTCTGTTCCCTCAGACGACGAAAGGATCAAGGCCTCCTGTTGCATATACTGCACAGACAGTCTCTCCTGCCTCTCCTCGTTGCAGCCTGACGCCGGACCTCAAAACCACCATAGGCTCTGTCCTGCGGACAAGGCGAGCATTCGCCGCCAGGACGTGCCAGAGCGGACAGCTGAAACATATCAATACCTACACCACCTGTCGGTCCACCCACCAGCAATCTTCAAATGACAATTAAAAGGGGAAACACTCCGCATCGCAAGAGACTGCTATAACGCAGTTGAAAGAATTTGTAAAACCGAAAGTTGAACCTCACAAACATTAGGATACAACTCGATGCGAGAATCCTTCCGAAAGTGAGCCAACGACCTACTAACTCAAGTCAGTAGGAAAGCCCTAGAGCTATCAATCCTAATCCCCAACCAATACGGGGGATAGGATTAAACGGAAATCGAGATACGTGCAACAAAACGCTGCGCAAAATAACTATCTCCACGGTTTGGTCCGCTGACGATGAGGAGTACCGGCAATTTAAAGCAAAACTTCCTCGAAACACACATGAACTAGACATAAAAATTCAGACAGACTTGTGTCGCTCGAGTGTGTACGGCCGGCCGATAAAAAAACAGGCCATTTCATCGGATAGTGTGCGATGTGATACACTTTTTTACAAACAAAAACAACAGGCAATCCCGTACACCTCGCACATAACAGGTAATCCTGTACACCTCGCACACAACAGGTCATCGCGTACACCTCGCACATAACAGATAATCCCGTACAGCTCGCACACAACAGGTAATCCTGTACACCTCGCACATAACAGGTAATCACGTACACCTCGCACACAACAGGTAATCCTGTACACATCGCACACAACAGATAATCACGTACACCTCGCACACAACAGGTAATCCTGTACACCTCGCACACAACAAGTAATCATGTACAGCTCGCACACAACAGGTAATCACGTACACCTCGCCCACAACCGGTAATCACGTACAGCTCGCACACACCAGGTAATGACGTACACCTCGCACACAACAGGTAATGGCGTACAGCTATTCAGGCTCAACTTCGTCACCGTCAGTCGTATACGGGGGGGGGGGGGGGGGGGGGGGGGGGGAAGGAGGGGCAAATGGTCAGGGGAACACGCCCGAAGGCAAGGAACAAATCTGCCCCATTAGAACGGGCTATCTAGGGGTTTGTAATCCATCAACCCTTTCACTGTGGGCACAAATGAAATAACTATCCATCTCCAAGACACACAGATCCGCAATAGCTCCACGACTCGCGGAAGCTCATGAGGATCTATGCCTCTTGCTTAGAGCAATTTGAATAAACGTTTCGTGGACGGTGTTGGCTGTTGTTCTTGACTGAACCAAGATTACAGAGGAAAAATGAACACAGCTTGCGTACAGTGGCTGGGAAGGAGTTAACTTCTCAGCGTTTTCACGCGACAAGAACCAAAATCATTTTCGGTTTTAATCTCCGTTTACCTTTTTGATACCTCAAATATTAGACAATCATTCATGTGTTTGTCCTTTGCAAGCGTATTCCTCACCTTACTAGGTATAAATGTACTCTCTTCTTCACAGGTTACGTCATGACTCAAGGGTTTTCGTTAGACAAGAATCTCCCGCCCGACATTGAGAGCTGCGTAACAGTGAAGGCCCCGGCAGACAACTACATTATGACGACTTTACTGATCGCCGACATCAACATATACTCCAGGGTCACGTTTCGTGAAAGCATCTTGGAAATGTACAAGGGCAGCAAATGCCAAGGTCAGTATTATACCAGTAATAGACATTGTTCGTAACTCAGAAGCAGGTCATTATTGCCCGTGCTTCGTAACTCAGAAGTAAGTCATTATTGCCCGTGCTTCGTAACTCAGAAGTAGGTCATTATTGCGCGTGCTTCGTAACTCAGAAGTAGGTCATTATTGCCCGTGCTTCGTAACGCAGAAGTAGGTCATTATTGCCCGTGCTTTGACGAAAACAATGGCCTAACCCTTTCCCTGTCCTGTGCCTACATTAACCCCTTTCCTGTCCTGTGCCTACATTAACCCCTTCCCTGTCCTGTGCCTACATTAACCTCTTCCCTGCCCTGTGCCTACATTGTGTTCCTGCAATTTTAGATCATTCAACAACCCAAAACCGAAACTATCAAAAAGACATAGATACACATTAGCTTCCGCAAGAGGCGTAGATCCTCACGATCTCTGATTGTTGCGGTCGGATCGTGCCCACTTGTTATCGGCAATGAGGGGGTAAGAAGTCCGGACGGACACGTGACTTCGGCACGATGTCCCTTGCGCACTGAGGACTCCACCAGCTCAACAGCAAATTGCCTAAAAGAGTATCACGGCTGTTTTTATTCATTTTAATATTTAATAACTATTGTTGTAGTAACAACGACCTTTGTGATAATATGTAACAACGCTGGGTAAGGCTGCTTTGAGATTTTATACAGGCTGTGTGACAACAGCCAACAAAACCAATATAACAATTCAAGAACACAAACAAACAACTAAAAGAAAATTCGTGTTTTTGGGAGTATACATAGATTTAATCGACTTTTCCTTTTTAAATCCGGACACACTTGTAATATAGCATGTTTGTACGGGTTTTTAATCTACTACATTTCGTCGAACCCCAGCAGTTTTGACCTACTTCCGATGTTTGGAAGGCCGTGCATACCCAGTGCGCAAAGACCATCGGGTCGATGACGTCCGCTATTGGCCCGGGCACGGCTGTGTGAGTGTGTCTATGCACGGTTGTGCGCAGGCCAAAGGCGACCGACGTTTGCTTTGTAACAAACTGTATGTTTGTGTGAAGGTTACACCTGTTACAAAGTTCGTACAGTCTGTTTTGTAACAAAGGTTTCAGGAGGTAGGACTATATGACACCTGTTACAAAGTCCGTACAGTCTGTTTTGTAACAAAGGTTTCAGGAGGTAGGACTATATGACACCTGTTACAAAGTCCGTACAGTCTGTTTTGTAACAAAGGTTTCAGGAGGTAGGAGTATGTGACACGTATTACAAAGTCCGTACAGTCTGTTTTGTAACAAAGGTTTCAGGAGGTAGGACTATATGACACTTGTTACAAAGTCAAAACAGTCTGTTTTGTAACAAAGGTTTCAGGAGGTAGGACTATATGACACTTGTTACGAAGTCCGTACAGTCTGTTTTGTAACAAAGGTTTCAGGAGGTAGGACTATATGACACTTGTTACAAAGTCCGTACAGTCTGTTTTGTAACAAAGGTTTCAGCAGGTAGGACTATATGACACGTGTTACAAAGTCCGTACCGTCTGTTTTGTAACAAAGGTTTCAGGAGGTAGGACTATATGACACTTGTTACAAAGTCCGTACAGTCTGTTTTGTAACAAAGGTTTCAGGAGGTAGGACTATATGACACTTGTTACAAAGTCCGTACAGTCTGTTTTGTAACAAAGGTTTCAGGAGGTAGGACTATATGACACTTGTTACAAAGTCCGTACAGTCTTTTTTGTAACAAAGGTTTCAGGAGGTAGAACTATACGACACCTGTTACAAAGTTCGTACAGTCTGTTTTGTAACAAAGTTTTCAGGAGGTAGGACTATATGACACTTGTTACAAAGTCCGTACAGTCTGTTTTGTAACAAAGGTTTCAGGAGGTAGGACTATATGACACCTGTTACAAAGTCCGTACAGTCTGTTTTGTAAAAAAGGTTTCAGGAGGGAGGACTATATGACACTTGTTACAAAGTCCGTACAGTCTGTTTTGTAACAAAGGTTTCAGGAAGTAGGACTATATGACACCTGTTACACGTGTTACAAAGTCCGTACAATCTGTTTTGTAAAAAGGTTTCAGGAGGTAGGACTATATGACACCTGTTACAAAGTCCGTACAGTCTGTTTTGTAACAAAGGTTTCAGCAGGTAGGACTATATGACACCTGTTACAAAGTCCGTACAGTCTGTTCTAAAACAAAAGGTTTCAGGAGGTAGGACTATATGACACGTGTTACAAAGTCCGTACAGTCTGTTCTGTAACAAAAGGTTTCAGGAGGTAGGACTATATGACACGTGTTACAAAGTCCGTACCGTCTGTTCTGTTTTCGGGAACCGCACGAGCTTCTTAACACTGTGGGTGTCGGCAGCGGGTTTGGTCGCGATGATACCTGCAGGACTCTTCACGACTTACAGCGGGTCGTAACCGTCACCCAAAGGGTTAACAATACTTCTCAAACCATGTCCAGGCTCTTTTTCCTCTTCTTCTTTTGGTTTTGTATGTGTGTGTGTGTGTGTGTGTGTGTTGTGTGTGTGTGTGTGTTTGTGCGTGCGTGCGTGCGTGTGTGTGTGTGTGTGTGTGTGTGTGTGTGTGTGTGTGTGTGTGTGTGTGTGTGTGTGTGTGTGTGTGTGTAGACGAAAGAGGTAAAATGGGTGACTGTCTTTACCATCCTTATGGAAAATGGGGGGGGGGGGGGTGTATAATTCTGGGTTCCCAAGTCAGACACCCATTTTTTTTCTGAGGGTTGTTTCTGCATTGTCTTGCGGTAAAGATTCATAAAAAGTTTAAAAAAATCCGTTTTTCTCATTTTGGCGTTAACACATGCACTTTTGTGTTTAACAGACACGCCGGTAGTGTGTTTGAAAACTTGTCCCTCCCAGCAATGTGTGTGTGTGTGTGTTGTGCACACAGAACCCTGAAAATGAGCATGTATACATGTATTACATCACCCTTCTCAGCTATAAATAACTTCATAGCTGATATGGGTCAGGGGGGATATTTTGTTGTTTCAGGGTGTAAATTGTTGATCTTTCTACAAAATTAGGTTTATTTGAGGGTGTGGTTGTTTTGTTAAAAAAAGTGTTGAGTTGTAATGTACTTCCGGGGTGATGTGGAGAAAGGTCATGTCTAGTGACAACTTTGAGATTCATGCATACGTTCACCAGGGACTTAGCCTATACGTTTTCTACGTTTGTTTCCATGTCAGATGAAGAATATTTGATCTGAAACGTCGTTGTTTGTTTCTATTTTAAAGGGTTTTCTGCCACTATCTTCTGTTTTAGTTTGACTTGGCCTATAATTATATTCGTGCGCCGGTTGCTAAGAAGTGAAGTGATTGTATGAGTGCGCATTGTAAGAGAGGACGTTTAGACTTTGGGTGAGGCTGCTGTTGTCTTTT
>BTPG01000003.1:99581115-99603615 GCA_036245525.1 Semisulcospira habei | reverse complement strand
GAAGTAGTTCACGAACCTCGGCAAACCAATGTTCGCATTCGGAAAAGGTTCGCTCAACGTGTTGAGCAAACCAAGGCGAACCTTTTCTCTGATTGGTCAAAACTGTTACCCTCTTCTGCGTTGGAGATAAGAAGATAGTCACCGATTCAAACAACTATGGCAGTCGGCAATATTTCACTCGTGCGAAGAACAAGACCTATTTTTATTGATTTGTGAGAGGCGGATTTCTGTTTATGGGATTGCTACTGCAAGGAGTACAAAAACAAAAATCGTCCAAATCGCGATTCGGCATAGCGGCAGCCATTTTGAACACCTTCGCAGACAGTAAGTACGCCGAATCAAGCACTTCAGATAAGAAAGAGACCCATGGCAAACCTGGTTTGCTGAAGTTCGCCTGGGTTTGTTCAACCTCAATTAAGAAACAAACCAAAAAATCGCCGATTTTCTCCGATCCAGGTTTGCAGATCAAAAGTTCGTTTAATTTAAGAACTGTTCATGCTTTACCTTTAACTTTCCAACCTCCATTGTCGTTTAGTCACTCCATTTTCCGACACTGTTTTTGGTCAGGATCTAAAAATCGCAGGGGGATTCAATGCCCCCAATGCCTACATCCTGGAACCATTGCCGTACTTGTAATTTGTTAATCAGCTGGCCAATCAGTAGTTCTAGTATACAGCACGAATCTTCCTATGTCTTTAGTCTGAACGCATAGACCATTGCTGTCCGACACCTTACATGATAAATAACCGGAAAGCACAAATATCAAAAGGTGGTAGACGATAGGGAATTAAAAGCAATGTACCTTATTTCGGCATGACTCAAGCGGTTAGCACACCACACGAGTGCTACACCAATGTGTCGCAATTCAAACTCTGAACTTAGACAGCTCGAAACTGTTCAATATGCTCCATGTCAGAGCGCATGCTGTTTAGAAAGCAAAGACTGTTGCCGCTCGTACAATAAGAGAGAAAGAAAAGAAAAAGAAAATGTGACAGATCGACGACATTTCAGTCTTTGTTGGAAAGATCGAGTTATTGTTAAATGCGTATATGATCTCAGTAGGCCTACTGGTTTGCGAAAGATGCCAACAATACATGCGTCATGTGCAAAATAAGACCTGCCTTATATACAATCGTATGCCACACGGGCCTGCGCTCAAAATTTAGAAGTTTTATTTTTTGAACCCAGTGAAAAAGTCCGCACTTGATTGCTACACATTCTGATATTGTCACATGCTGCTTAGAAGCAGTACCGCTAGTAAACCTTTGAAATTCCATCGATAAAAATCAAGCACATTGGCAGGACCAGGAATGTTAGCCTATATACAGAGTCGCGTCCCCTGTGTATTTCCCAGAAAGTAGAGTCTGACGTCAGAAATATTTGGCGCTTTACTCCTGACGTCAGATTGACATTCGAGGCTTCAAATAGTACGCAATTTAGACTGAACGACAATGGCATTGGACCGTCGTTTGGGGTTACTTCTCGAATTACATAGTGGTTTGTAGTCTTCTGAAGATGATTATCATAACTCCGCGCCTGCGGCATGTCGGTCTGATAATAATCTTCATCGGACTACACTGTAAACCTCGAAGTAAATCTACACAGACGATTCAAAGCCTAATTGTCACAAAATCCGCTGCAGCAGGCCAGTTGCTGTTTGACTACTCTGATGTCGATCCCTCGAAGTGCAGACTTTTTGATACAAGTTCCATCTCTCTGCACCTCCAAAGCGACAGCAGGATGGACTCGCTGCACGGGTTCAAGATGATCTTCTCCTTCCATTACAAGTCGGCTCTACCCCAGCAGCTGTCTGACGGCAAGTGGAACTGTTCTGTACCATTCTGGTCCGATTTGAAACATCACTTTCTCTGCACTATCTGGCAGGAATGCAGCGATGGACAAGATAAGCAGGTGTGCTATGCATGAAAGTACACTGAAACAGTCGGCCAGGTGTAAGCCAGAAGTCTCAGCCTACTACTGTCACAATACTATTCTAAGACTTTTGCTTTAGACCTGGACTCAGTTGCATGAGCATAGTCATACGCCAGCCACTAAGCAGGTGCTCCTTTATAGTGCCACAACACTAGCCCCGCTATAGCGGAACAACTTGCTTTGTAGATGGGCAGGACTAAGCTCGCTCGTGTAAATGGGCACTGGAGCGGTATGCATGAAAGTGGATTGACACTGTCGGCCAGAGTTAAGCTAAATGTCACAACAATGGGCCCTGGAGCGGTATGCATGAAAGTAGATTGACACTGTCGGCCAGAGTTAAGCTAAATGTCACAACAATGGGCCCTGGAGCGGTATGCATGAAAGTAGATTGACACTGTCGGCCAGAGTTAAGCTAAATGCCACAACAATGGGCCCTGAAGCGGTATGCATGAAAGTAGATTGACACTGTCGGCCAGAGTTAAGCTAAATGTCACAACAATGGGCCCTGGAGCGGTATGCATGAAAGTAGATTGACACTGTCGGCCAGAGTTAAGCTAACTATCACAACAAAAGTTTAAAGCTACGGTTCCGTTAAACACGAATCGAATAATTATGGGTCGCCACCTTTAGACTTGCGGTTTTGTCCTGGAAAAGAATGCATGAAAGTGCTCTGAAACTGTCAGTAGAAATAATAATAATAATAATAAGAATAATAATAATAATAATAATAATAATAATAATAATAATACAGTAATAATACAGTGCTTTTCTACACCGTCCTCGCGCTGGGACCATATGGCGTTGAGGCGCGTCCCCTGGGTGGTGGATAAGGGGTCCCTCGTGAGAGGGGTGCACCGAATGAAATAAGGTGCCGTGAACCAACATGGTCTAAGGGAAGGAGACCCCGACAGAAAACCCCTGGTTCTCCTAGAAAGGGGGTTGGGATTGGGGATTACTTCCCCACCCTGCAAATAAGGAAATATCTACAGTAACGCCGACGAATAGACGAACAGCAATTTCTTTCCTGGAGGAGGATGGGTCTTCTACCAGAAGATTTATGACGTCGTGTTGTGAAAGCCGAAAGTCTACGGAAGCCACAGGACCGAGCAGCCTCTCTCTATTCATTCATTCAGTCCTCTCTGCGCCGTCTGATGCTTGAGGCGACCTCTCTCTATCCAGAGACAAAATAATGGGTATATGGAACGTCAAGACCATGCACCAGAGTGGAAGCGGAAATGCAAAAGTACAACCTTGCCCTGCTAAGTATCAGTGAAGCCAGATGGACGCATTCTGGGCAGAAAAGGCTGTTGTGGGGAGATGATTCTGTATTCAGGTCAGCAATAGGAGAATGCCCCCCCCCCCTCCCACACACACACACAGACAAAAAGTGTAGCATTCATGCTGTCACCAGTGGCACAGATAGCGCTGATGGGCAGGGAACCTCTTCGGCGAAAAATTATCACTGCTGCCTTTAGAACCAGGAAATAGATTAAGCTCAACGTCATCCTGTGTTATGCGTCCACTACTGACAGTGACGAGGAAGAGAAACAAGAGATCCAAGAGATCTACGACCGACTCCAAAGTGCTGTGGACAAATGCGAGTGTACCACACGCAGACTTGCCCACAGTCGTACGCGCAGACTCTCACGCAACAGACGCATACACCGCCACAGACTCAGACGGGTGCATTCATGCGGTAAAACAAACACACGGGCTCTCTTTTCTAAAGTGACTGTTATACAAGATAAATATACGAAAAAAACGCTCACAACTATCAAGCTATATACATCACTCCTTTCCCCACACCCAGCATCCACATCACATACACATAACACACTATCTCGGCCAGGCTAGGCTTTAGTTTCACACTGTCTCCAACCTGTTTGATGTTATTGCCTGGTTACGTTGGTCCTTCTCACGTCTAAGCGTGAAAGTCCTTCGTTGTACGCTTCTTCCTGCCGTCCTGTCTCTTTGGCACGGACGTCCTCGTACTCGTACTGTAGCGCAGTTCTCGCTTTGACTCGGGTGTCTCGGTCCCGGTCGCTTCACTCCCTGAGTGACGAGCTGGAGGGGTGATGACCTCACGTTAGGTCTGGTGACTCGACGTCTCGGCGTCCGTCGCTCCCTCTTTACAAGCACTCTGAATACGACAACAAAAGTCCCAACGTAACACTTGCTAAACACACAACATATTGGATAATTGAGAAACGTCACGTAACCCGGCCGATACCAATAACTCAGACGTTCATTCACACACACACACGTGCTTCATAAACTGTCTACTTCCGTAACACCCCCATATATCTGTCACTATCTTGAAACAGACTACAGCCTAGCACTCTTGCTATACACTACTCTATACACTGGAAAAGACTATGCTTAACCAACCACGTACTATCTTCATAGCGGCTTAGACATACACACCTCATATTCCTTTAGTTATCTATCTCGGTAAACAACTGTATACAAAAACCACCGGTTACTTCACTGAATTCTAAACCAGCATAACTAAACCAAACCGGTCAACACTATACAACCACATTACTCTTAGCAACGCATACTGTCTTTAACTAAGCAACTATCAATACTACATGTATAGAAACATACCTGAATCCTAGGCTTCAGTGTCTTGGAATACGGGCTAGGTATATCAAACACATCCGTTTCATACAACAAGACAGCCCGTACTGACGAAACTAGACCTCTGACAGACACAGCTTTTGCCTAGAACTCACTAAACAGAACTCACCAAAACTCCGTGCTAACCATGTCTTCAAGATTTCACGTGGAGCCTCATGCCACCCGGACTATCGGCACAAACAAACCGTTAACAAAAACCGTACCGTACTAACCCTAATGTATGAGCACTATGCACGAGCATAGAGCTTCATCACAGCGAGACATCACCCTCGTCATGGGCGATTTTAATGCCAAAATAGGAGAGGACAACACCGGATACGAAGACAGGGACTATGGGAGATGAGTCAGAACGGGGAGAGGTTTGTAGACTTTTGTGCTCTAAACAGACTTGTCATTGGAGGCAGCATCTTCGCACACAAAAGGATATACAAAACAATTTGGGTCTCACCTGACCATACAACAGAGAACCAAATAGACCATGTCTGCATTAGCGAGAAATTTAGAAGATCCATTCAAGATGTTCGAGTGAGGAGGGGAGCAGATGTCGCCTCAGACCACCATCTGCTTACCTTAAGAATAAAGCTCAAGTTAAAGAAAAGCCGCACAGAGACAACAAGAAGACAGCGCTATAATGCAGGCCTCATGAGAGAGACTGGAGCGAGAGAAGAGTTCAAACTAGTGCTGTCCAACCGGTTTCAAGCGCTACAGGAGCTAGTAAATGAAAGGGAGGCGGTCACCAAAGAGCAGCAGTGGAAGGCAGTTAGAGAGGCGCCGAACTCAATCTGCAAAGACACTGTAGGGTTCAGGAAACACCATCACAAGGACTGGCTGTCGGCACAGACCTTGAAGAAGACAGAAGTGAGGAAGTACAAGAAAGCAGCTATGAACAACAGTCGAACGAGAGCAGCCAAAACAAGGGCACAGGAGGAATACTCGGAAGCCAACCACGAGGCGAAGAGGAGTATCAGGGCAGAAAAGAGGGCCCACACAGACAGCCTGGGAGCAGAGGCACAAAAGGCAGCAGGCAGCGACAACATGAAACAGCTCTACGACATTACCAGAAGATTGTCGGGCAAGTATTGCCATACAGAAAGAACAATAAAAGACAAAAAAGCAAGCCTATTGCAGACAGAGCAGACCAATTCGACAGACGGGCCGAGTATACTGAAGAGTTACTGAACAGATCCCCCCCCCCCACCCGACCCTCCCCCCCCCCAGACATCCAGCCAGCAGCGACTGACCTACCCATCCGCTGTGACAGACCCAGCCGGGAAGAGATCAGAAGAGCAGTGACATTTTTGAAGAACGGCAAAACAGCAGGGCCAGATAGCATCCCAGCGGAGGCCCTGAAAGCAGACCTAGAGACAACAGTAGAGCTGCTGTACCCACTGTTTGGAAAGCTCTGGGAGGAGGAGCTGATGACGGCTAACTGAAAGTAGGGGCACCTAATCAAGCTTCCCCAAAAAAGGCGATCTCAGCAAGAGTTTCATCTACAGAGGAATCACCTTGTTGTCATTGCTAAGAAAGGTCTTTAACAGGATCATCCTGGAGAGAATGAAGAGCTCCGTCGACGCCCAGCTGATAGACCAGCAAGCATGATTCAAAAAAAAAAATCGATGATGTACAGAGGAGATCGCCACTCTCCGCATCACCGTTGAACAGTCTCTGGAGTGGAGCTTCCCGCTGTTCGTCAACTTTGTGGATTACGAGAAAGCATTTGACAGCTTCGACCGAGAGACTTTGTGGAAATTCATACGACGCTACGGTGTACTCACAAAGCTTGTCTGCATGATCAAGAGCAGATACGATGGCATAACATGTCGCGTGATCCACGAAGGGCAGTTCACCAGGGAGCTCTAGGTCAGAACCAGAGTCAGGCAAGGGTGTTTGCTGTCTCCGTTCCTTATCCTACTGGCACTAGACAGGGCCATGAAGACGACGACTGAGAAGAGAAGAAGCGGAATACAGTGGACACAGCTTAACGACCTCGATTTTGCAGACGACTTGACTTTACTGTCCCACACTCATCAACAAATGCAGGACAAGACCACGAGGCTTGCTGACATCTACTCCCAAGTGGGCCTCACCATCCATATACAGAAAACAAAGACAATGAGGCTGAACGCAACCAGGGAAGAACCAGTCTTGCTTGCTGGCACCCCGTTGGAGGAGGTGGAGTCCTTCACTTATCTCGGGAGCATCATAGACACAAAAGGGGGCAATGATGCAGATGTCAGAGCACGAATCGGTAAAGTAAGTGCAGCCTTTCTCCAGTTGAAAAAAAGTGTGGAGTTCCAGAGAGCTGTCACAACACAGTAAAGTCCGGATTTTCAACTCAAACGTAAAAGCAGTTCTCCTATATTGAGTAGAGACATGGAGGTGGACAAAAACCACAGTCAACAGAGTACAGAACTTCATAAACAGTTTCCCTAGGAGAATCGTGAAAATCCACTGGCCAGAAAAGACCAGCAACGTCAGACACTGGGAGAGAGCAGAGCAGATAACAGCAGAGAATGAAATTGGGCGAAGAAGATGGGGATGGATTGGTCACAGTCTGAGAAAGCCAGTTTCCAGTATGACTAGGCAGGCATTGTCATGGAACCCCCAGGGTAACAGGAAAAGAGGCAGGCCGAGAAACACCTGGCGTCGAGATCTCCAAGCTGACATCAAGAGACTGGGAACTACCTGGAGTAAAATCGAAGGAGAAGCACAGGGCAGGAGTTTCTGGAGGTCTCTCGTCGACGGCCTATACCATCTGAGTGGTTACAAGCGTAAGTAAGTAAGTTTCTATTGCGTCTTGTTCCACATACGCAGGCTCGGAGCGCTTTACAAATAATAATTAACACACAAAAAAAAACCTACAAATCACAACAAGAAAGACAGTTCAGGCATATTAACCACAGTCTTTCACACAACGAACACATTCTGTTTACAATAACACTATCCAAAAATCACATGATGGGAAGCAAAATAAAATTAACACTGATATGCCAAATCCAAAAGATACGTTTTTAGGTTGGTTTTGAAGCCTGAAAGTGTTTGGGATTGGCGTACATGAGGAGGTAGCGGGTTCCACACATGACTGAACTGGTACTGAAAAGACCGAGCACTTGCAGTCTTCACGTTAATTCTCGGTTGGCCCAGTAATGTTTGGGAATAAGAACGTAGACTACGGGAAGGGTTATGAGTGCAGAGACTGAAGGAGAGGTACAGGGGAAGTGTGTTGTCAAAGTGCAGTAAGATGTTAAGCCATAATATTATGTCTTAGTTTGCTGTCACACCTATAGGCCAATACGTATATTCTGACCTACACCTCGAGTGGTTGGTGGACTGAACATTTAGATCTGTGTTTGTAAATGGCTCCGAAGTTCTGTCCTTTTCTGTCCTTGTTGTGCCCTTGTGATAAAAGGCAATTTGTCATAGTAGACTATACGTTATTGGTATCAGAGGTTTGCTACAAATGTCCAAGCAACAAGCCCCTGCTACCTATAACGTACTTGTTTTCGTTCCTCCACAATTTTCATAAAAAAAATCAAAAAGAAATCTTCCGACCTGGATCCGCCATGTGTGACTGACGTCAAAGAAATATACATTGTATAGACTTATGACGTAATTTACACTATTTCATGATGTTGCATATCTCCAGTAGTGTGCTTGTTGTTAAGAAACAACACTAAGTAACTTTTTACTTTAGAACGTTTTGGTGATCTTTTATAGAACAAAACTCGCATCTAAGATGCGTCACAAAGAGGGCTACAAGAAGTCCGTCATTTGTCGCTACAAGCGTTTTTGTCGTTTGGTCAGGTGGTACAGTTTGCGCTAAAGGGATTGGTCGCGTGACGTAGGGATTAAAAACAAAGTATTTTGCTGTCATGATCGCGTGAAATGGAATAAAACAAACATGCTGCAGTCACGTCGTTCCGTTTCTTGAAAACGAGACGGGTGAACAATTACGGAACCGATGATCTCACCCCACTTACCATTTTAACTTTAGTATGGCCGCTCGGCATTATGATTGTTTGATCGAGATAGGCATGTGAGGGAGGGGCGGGGGGGGGGGGGGGTATTGTCAGGTGTTATCTTATGTTCCGCTGTTTTGTCTGGTCTTCTCAGTAGGCTGAGATGTCTGGCATATACCTGGACGGCCGTTTCAGTCCACTTTCACGCATACCTTTTCCAGATCTGCTTTACTTCCGAGGACGAGTGCGGGTTTGAAGCGGCCATGTCGCCATGGTGGTCCAAGTCCAAGAGGAGATGCTTCACTTTGGAGGAGACGTATGATTCAGCGCCGATTTCGTGGTTCGGGGCACAGGAGTACTGCGCAGCACGTAACATGACTTTGCCGGATGTGAAAACTCTCGAGGAGCAGGACCTCTTGTTCCGGCTGCTTGGAACGTTTAATTTTCGTCTCGTGTATTTAGGACTCCGCATCGCTACGGAACCCTTGTAAGATATACTTACTAGCAAAAGAAGTGTTTCCGATGATTTAAAAAATGTCGCCTTTATTTTCTCGCCAGTAGTATATATATATTGACGAGCAGAGAAAATACTATATATTTGAAAGTGATCAGAAACACTTTAGTGTTTCGGATGATTTAAAAAAGCTTGCATTTCTTTTGATCGTCAGCATATTGCTCAAATTACCGTAGGGGCTGCTATGAAAATACTATATATTTGAAGTGATCAGAAACACTTTAGTGTTTCGAAGGATTTTAAAAAGCTCGCATTTCTTTTGATCTACTGCTCGAAATACCGTAGGGGCTGCTATGAACAGCGGTCAACATTTCAAAGAAGCACAATTAGTAAAATTTTGCGATTTTGTCTTGCAAAGTGTTAGACAGGATTGCTCTTTTAATTACAAGGGGAAGCCCCGCAGTACGCTCTATCAACACACGTGAACTGCGATAGCCTTGCACCACATGTACGCGAGACATTTTTGAGCTGTACAAAAAAATGGATTAAAAAATTTTGATGTGATTGTCACACAGACATGTACTGGTTTAGACCGCATTGGTCACGTGGGCGTTAACCTTTTGAATGCCGATCTCATTAAGGGTTAATGTTCTGAACGAGCCTCCTAAATCCTTGAGATACAGTGACTCCAGTGCTAGTCTGAAAGGCAGTCTAAAAACTCACCTTTTTCAATCCCATATATAATAATTGTGAGTGTTGATGTATTTGGCCATATTCTGTCGTTTCTTGTAATGTTCCTTTGGATTTTGCATGTCACTGTGTTGTCTAGTATATTATTGTGCATTTGTACGGCGCCTAGCGCATCTTACCATGCTTAGGCGCCTTATAAATCTTCCTTATTATTATTATTTATTAATGCAAAACGTGCATATGCTTTATTTAAAAAAAAAATGTTACATAGTGGGTCAATCAAAGGGTAAAATACGCAATCCAAACAAAAAGGTGACCGCCAGACATGTCAAACGCAGAGAAGAAGTCGGAGGAAAAAGAAACACGCTCAGAAAAGACAGTTACAACACAATTGTGTTGTAACTGGCTTTTCTAAGCTTGTTTTTTTCTTCGTTGTGTTCTTCAGTCAAAGGGTGATGTCGGCCCTAAGACATGCCTTTTTGCGCATCACGTGCCACAGACCTCTCCGCGGCCGATCTGATAAGCTGTTGCGCAAAATACTGAGGTTGACCTGTATTGTTATGCAGAAGAAATGACTGAAACCGTCTGATATGTCTAAACCAGGGGCCAGCTGCATGCGTGAGCTTAGTCTGGAGCAGAACTAAGCTCATTCATGCAACTGGCCCCAGTCGGCTGTCTTAACGGCAGAATATAAGGCTTCTGGCTTAGATCTGGCTTGAGGTTCCATTAACGTTGTTCGGAAATTAGAACTAGATCCACATTGCATGTGTTTCGACGAACTCAGCGGATTTTGTTGTAGCCCAGTCGTGCCCCAACCAATGCACAAGAACATTTCCGGACTCGATTAGTCTCGCAATGGTGGCATGCTCTTTTGAGATTTGTTGATTTGTTGTGACGGCGCTGTATTTTTGCGAAAGCATCACGTACAGGAAGTTGCTGCTAATTGTGTCACTGTAACAACTGTGACGTTTATCTGTGCTTCTGTGCTAACTCACTCTAATTGTTTATAAGCAAAAGGAAAAAGTGTGACATAAACTGCTCCATTCTTATTTTGTTTGAAAACGTAAATAAACAAAAGCGACTCGGAAAAAGAAAACACAAATAATCGGAATGAATACAAAGAAAATACCATTCACGGTTTTAGATGAATTAATAAGAGAACACATGTAGATTTGATGATTATTAGTATTGTCAGTTTCATCAGACGTTCAGGGTCGTTTCGCTGTTGGCCACTGTAAGTCTGCACGTCGTGACACCCCAAGTATTCCCACTGGTCACGTGATGAAATAGAGACCGGAAAACCTTCTGTGTACGGGTTTTGGCGTGCCATTGCTTGGAATTTAACAGATTTAACCCCTTTCCCTGGCACTGTACGTACCATTTTTTTCTGACTTTTTGTTCATTCAACGACGAAATGTTATAACTATGCAAGGAACATGGCAACAAATTGGCCTCAGCAAAAGGCATAGATCCCTATGATCCCACGCAGTCGCGGTTGCTTATGAGGATCTATGTCTCTTGCAGTTGGATTGTGTGCACTTTTTCTCGACACTGTAAACATGCGGTATCGCATCGTTGGGGCTTTAATCCATTTGCAAAAGACTTTAAGTTTTTAACGTACTTCCAATCAATGTCAATTTCATACATACAACAGACAAAATCGGTGACTGCCAAGAGTGTAAAAAGGCAAATAATAAAAAAAAATCAAACAAACAAACAAACAAAAAAGCAGGCTTCGAAAGGACACGTACAAAACGTTGCATTTAATTATATTGTTCTTGTCGTTTCTAAGTGTGGCATCCCGTTTGTTTGTTTGTTTGTTTGTATGTGTTTGTCGTTGTTAGGATTATCGTTGTATACCGTCTGAGCTTGTGAATAGCAGTCGTTGCAGGTATGGCCTGTCATGGCAACTAGCGTCGAGTAGTATCGCCTACACCTACAAAAACAAGAACATAGATGTGAGACAAAGGAACGTCCTGCCTCCATTCTGTTCATCATTCGAATTGATTTACGGCACGATGATCACTGAACGTGTTGTCAACTGCAGGGAGTTGCACAAGGTCAACATTCTGTGCGAGACACAGGAACGGCAGATCCAGGCAGGCACTGTAAGTCTCCAGCAGCCAACCAATTCCGCTTTTTCCGTTGACGTCATTCGCTGTCCGGCCAATCACAGAACGCATACGTTCCTGGCCTGTGACCTAAACACCAAGTGTTGGCAGGCAGAAGATGGTGAGTGTGACGCGCCCGTGACGCCTCTTCCGCCGTCATTCACGTGCAGCAGCCATGTTGGTCGAGTTCCCTACACTCTGGTGTGTGACTATCGCGAGGACTGTGCCGACGGTAGTGACGAAGATTTGTGTCAGTTCCAACCGTGCGTGAATAGCAGCCGTAGCATTTGTGACAATCATCAGGTAAGATGTGCCCCCCTTTTTTTTTGGAAAGCGTTTGCACATAGTGTTACTTAAATCATTGTTAATGCGGCGCCCAAAACTTAAACCTTCCAAGGCACATGAATACAAAGCGGTGTCAACAGGAGGTTTAGATCGTCAGGAACCCCAGCTACTGCGATGTGGCGGCTGATGAGGGTCTATATCTAAGTCAGGTGGCTCGCGTTCACGTTTTGTCGGCAGTGACGCTTTGGTCCTTTCAGTCGTGAAACAAGACATATTATACCCTTTAGGGTAGCGGTAAACACCTTTACTTACTGTATAAAAACTTGAGGATCTGTTTGCTTACTGTATAAACTCCGCTACCGATACACTAAGGGTTGACTCTGGTACTGTTCACAGGGAGGTTAATCATCTGGCTGTACTTGGCTCTTTTTGTCGCGATAATTCAAAGTCTGGAAAGGTAGAGGAACTGACACATGAAATGAACAGATACCATTTGACCATCCTAGGACTTTGCGAAGTACGATGGAAGAACCTTGGGGAAACATCAACCCATGAAAACCACAAACTGTACTACAGTGGCAGAGAAGACAAACACGAACAGGGTGTCGGATTTCTCGTCTACAAAGACATCGTGAACACCGTCATGAGTTTTCGGCCAGTCTCCAGTAGGCTTATCACCATACGCTTGCGGACAACCCCATTTAATATCACCAGTGTACAAGTTTATGCCCCAACAACAGACTATGGTGATGAGAAAATAGAAGACTTCTATGACCAACTGCAGGACGTTCTGGACCAGACCTCCAAGAAAGACATTCTTGTGGTGCAGGGAGACTGTAATGCCAAAATAGGAGAGGATGCTGCTATGAACTGGAAAGGCACATGCGGACGCTACTGCAATGCAGAGATCAACGTCAGAGGTTTAAGTCTCCTGGAATTTGCCAGTTCAAATGATCTAAAGCTGATGAACACGTTTGGCCCACACAAAGCATCCAGAAGGTGGACATGGCACAGCCCGAACGGAGAGCACCATAACCAAATTGACTACATCATGGTGAAGAGACGCTTCCAAACCAGTGTGAACATTGCCAAGACAAGAAGTTTTCCAGGAGCAGACATTGGAAGTGACAATGACTTAGTGGTGATGACCTTCCGACTCCGCCTAAAGAAGGTCAACAAGCAGGGTCCCACCAGAATCAAGTTTGACCTCGAGAAGCTGAAAGACCCTGAGGTAGCGGAAGCCTTTCAGGCAAAGATAGGAGGAAAATTCGCACCACTGCTACTTCAGGGTGCAGAAGACACGGACGTGGGCACACTGGTTGACACATTTAACACTTTTGTAACCCTAACAGCCAGTGAGATCCTTGGCAAACACCGACAAGCAATGAAACCTTGGGTTACAGCTGACATCTTTGTTCTATGTGACAAGCGTCGAGAATTAAAGAAAAAGAAATCAGAGGTAGAAGGAGCTAAACAATACAGGAAAATTAACCAGGATATCAAGAAAAGCATGAAAAAGGCAAAGAATAAGTGGATTGAAGATCAGTGTAAACACGTAGAAGAAAATCTGAACAAAAATAATAGCAACAAAGCATACCAGCTGGTGAAAGATCTGACCAGTGTAAAACAAGGACTCTCCTCGATCATTCAAGATAGTGAAGGGAACTGTCTTACGGAAGACCAAGACATACTGAAGAGATGGACAGAGTACTGCTCAGATATGTACAACCACCGAGCTGCAGGGGACCCAGGCATAATTGTCAACCCACCCGTGACCAACAATGGCAACTATCCCATCCTCCGAGTAGAAGTAGAGGCTGCAGTGAAGTCGCTGAAAAAAAGAAAAGGCAGCAGGAGCAGACATCATCCCTGCAGAGCTAGTCTAAGAAGGGGGAGAAGACACGATAAGCGCCTTACTAACAATCTGCAATAAGATCTGGCAGTCAGGGGATTGGCCGACACCATCGACTCAATCACTTATAATAACTCTCCCCAAAAAAGGCAACTTACATCAATGCCAGAACTATCGCACGATCAGTCTTATATCCCACCCAAGCGAAGTCATGTTAAAGATCCTACTGAACAGGCTGATGCCACAGGCAGAGGGAATCATAGCTGAGGAATAGGCAGGCTTCAGACCAGGGCGCAGCACAACTGAACAAATCTTCAACCTGAGAGTTCTATGTGAGAGATACCTCCAGCACCAGCAGGACCTCTATCATGTCTTTGTGGATTTTAAGAAAGCGTTTGACAGGGTGTGGCATGCAGCCCTTTGGTCCACCATGAAGCTATACAACATTAATGCCAACCTGATCAAAGTCATATCAAACCTTTACAACAAGGCCACTAGCGCGGTCTGCTTCAACGGCAAAATAGGAAACTGGTTTAGGACTACAGTTGGAGTCAGACAAGGCTGCTTGCTCTCACCTACTCCTTTCAACATCTTCCTGGAAAAAATCATGACGGACGCTCTGAAAGATCATGAAAGAACTGTCAGTATTGGAGGCAGAACAATCACGAACTTGCGCTTTGCGGACGACATTGATGGCCTTGCAGGAACAGAGAAGGAGCTAGCTCAGCTGGTGGAAAAGCTGGATAGTACAGCCATTGCATGTGGGATGGAAATCAGTGCAGAGAAGACCAATCTGATGACCAATAACGCCAGTGGCATTGGCACTGAAATCATGGTTGGAGGCCAAAAACTGGAAACAGTTAAGAAATTCAAATACTTAGGAGCCATTGTGACAGATGAGGGATCAGAAGCAGAAATACTGTCCAGGATTGCGCAGACAACAAGAGCACTGACGAGATTGAAGACCATATGGAAGGACAGAAACATCACACTCTGCTCCAAGATCAGACTGATGCGCTCCTTAGTCATCTGGGTGTTCTTGTATGCCTGCGAGTCATGGACCCTCACAGTAGACCTTGAAAGGAGGATACAAGCCACTGAAATGAGATGTTTTCGAAGGCTGCTTGGCATTTCATACAGAGATCACATCACAAACAAGGAAGTGGGAAGCAGAATCAGGCAAGCCATCGGGCCCTATGAAGACTTATTAGCCATTGTGAGAAAACGTAAACTGAAGTGGTATGGGCATGTCACTCGTTTAGCAGGGCTTGCCAAAACAATCCTGCATGGCACTGTGCAAGGAGGACGAAAGAGAGGAAGACAGAGGAAAAGATGGGATGACAATATCTCAAAGTGGACAGGACTGAAGCTGGGCGATACGCTGAGAATGGCAGAGAACAGTGAGGATTGGGGGGAGCTGGTTGCCAAGTCATCAGTGGTGCCCCAACGGTCGGCAAGACTACGGGATATAGATAGATAGATAGATAGATAGATAGATAGATAGATAGATAGATAGATAGATAGATAGATAGATAGATAGATAGATAGATAGATAGATAGATAGATAGATAGATAGATAGATAGATAGATAGATAGATAGATAGATAGATAGATAGATAGATAGATAGATAGATAGATAGATAGATAGATAGATAGAGTTCAAGGTTCAGTTCAGGTGAAACAAGATGAACAGTTCATCCCAAAGTCTACCCCAGTACAGCATTTTATCGCAAAGTCTCCCCCAGTAGAGCATTTCATTCCAAAGTCTACCCCAGAAGAACATTTCATCCCAAAGTCTACCCCAGTAGAGCATTTCATCCCAAAGTCTACCCCAGTAGAGCATTTCATCCCAAAGTCTACCCCAGTAGAGCATTTCATCCCAAAGTCTACCCCAGTAGAGCATTTCATCCCAAAGTCTACCCCAGTAGAGCATTTCATCCCAAAGTCCACCCCAGTAGAACAAACGTCTTTGGGCCCGTGACGGCCACAGTACGCCCGCACACAGATGTGAACAACTTGAGTCAACCGCGGCGTCGTGGGCCTGAGTACCTTTTGTTTACTGTATATAAATACGGGTGATTAATCCACTTTTTGACGATACTCGTACAGTACTGACCTACTTTTGTTTTTCAAACACTAAAGATTACTATAAGGACATAATATACTAATGTCAAAACGTAAGGGCCACCATACTTTTTGTGTCATTGTATATCGTCGCAAGTACGCTAATAAAATACAATGTTCTTTCTATCCAAATGGGTTAAAATTTGACCGTAGACAGTCCACTGTACTTGGAACAATAAGCAATAATTTATCAATTTACACGAACGTGTCAAATGCACGTGAAACTTCGTGAAAAGCTGTGCGATATTGGCAAGTGTACCAAAGGGGGGGCAGTTGGAAAAACTCGGTAAAGTCGTGATGCACGTGCCAAAGTGGTCAGTAGTAAACACTGAGCACTTCTGTTTCGCTACAAATACCGGTACAGTAGAGGCATAAATTTCACATTCCTAACCATGCAACCACGTCAGTAGATCAAGGTCGGGCGCTAGCATGGCTGAAGGATGGAATTTCTGGACGAGAAGTGGGGAGACGTCTTGGGGCGTCCCATTCAGTGCAACAGAGGCAGCTGGCACGATTCAAAAAACCTGAAAGGGCAGAACGACGACCCTGATTAGGACGCCCGCGCTGCACCAGCAGAAGGGAGGACAGTTACCTCTGTGGCGGCTCAGCGCGACCGAACTGTCACATCAACCACTCTGCGACGTCAACTGATGCAAGCTGCAAACATTAACGTCAGCAGAAGCACAGTCTGCCGACGTTTACGCGAAACGGGCCTGGCTTCATGCTGAGCAGCAGTGAGAATACCCCTCACGCTAGCTCATCGCAGAGCCCGGGTTGCCAGGTGTCGTCAAAAGGTGTGGTGAACAAACTCAAATGGTCTCAGGTTTACTGATGAGTCACGGTTCACTGTGTCTTCATCGACGGCAGGGTGAGGGTCTAGAGACGCCAGGGCGAGCGATTCACGGATGGATGCGTCCAAGATGTGAATCTCTAAAGAGAAGGCTCAGTCATGTTATGGGCAGGCTTCAGCAGGAAAAGCTTCGAGGCACCCTGACTCGACTGCGCTAGCGGGACCAGATTGTGCAGCCCCTCATCCAGCCAGCTCTCCAAGCCATAGGCGACAATGCTGTTATGCAGGACGACAAATTTCGACCTCATCGCGTCCGCGTGGTGGATGAGGGCCTTGAGCAACGGGGCATCATGAGGATGGAGTGGCCTGCTCGTTCACATTATATGGCTCCCATCGAGTACCTCTGGGACGTGCTGGGGCAAAGTGTAGTCATCAACCACCACCCCCCACCTCTCCTTTCCCCAGCTGACTTAGTTTCTGCATCAAGAGTGGGAAGCGATCCTCACAACATGCTCTCCGAACCCCCATGCGTCAACTCTGCATTGAATGCTTGGCTGCAAACGGTGTGTACACTCTCTGCTGACTGGACCAGTCTTGTGTGCCTTTTCAAATGAAGGGTGGGTGAACATTTTAACGTACTGCTGTTGTTATAATTGCTTGATTTACTCAAAACTTAAATAAAATTGTTACTGAATAAATGAGCCAAGTACAGACTCCAAGTATTGTTACATTATTGGTGCGGTGTTTGTTTATGCATCTGCGATACAAAATGGCCCTTAAGTTTTGACCATTAGTATATAAAGATTTCATGTTGCTTGTCTGTTGTCAAATCCACCTGCCCTAATGGACGTTTGTTGTGTTTTGCTAACGGTGGAAAGACAATTTGGACATTCATCCTAGGTTATAAACTGTACTGTACACAAGAAGGCTCACTGGGAATGATCCAGTACCCGTTCTGGCCGATCGGCGGAGAGAACACAGAACATTCGCGCTACAAGCATGCGCGCAGCACTACATGCTGAGAAATTAGAATCAGTCTCCATGTCTGTTTTCACAGTGTATGCACCAAAGTCGTCGTTGTGACAAGGTTTACGACTGTGTGGATGGGAGTGACGAGATATACTGCCCCCAAGTCTTGGGCTGTAAGGAGTGCGTCCTTAACCCTCCTGCCGTCATTACCCTCGATGGCAAAGGCACCTTCTTCATGACCGCCTTGTCTCCCAACGCCACCTGCCCAGAGACCCACTTCCTGTGTCCGGGCGACGGCTACTGCCTGCCGGTGTACGTGCGCTGTAACGGCGTGTCCGACTGTCAGGGTCACGAGGACGAGGCGGGGTGTGACAGCTACACGTGTCCTGGGTTCTACCGCTGCCGCAAGTCCAGCGCGTGCCTGCACCCTGACCACGTGTGTGACGGGATTTCCCAGTGTCCTCAGCGCGACGATGAGCTGCTGTGTGATTTTATGTGTCCACCCGAGTGCGTATGTTTCGGGCTGGCCTTTGTGTGCAGGCGACCGTTCAGGGTGGGTTTGTACCCGGAGCTTCGTTATCTGGACGCCATGGGGAGCAATATGACAGAGATGGAAGTCGCCAACAACTTCATGCTCATCCACCTCTCTCTCTCCAGGTGTCAGCTGCGTCACTTCCGGCCCCAGCGCCTACCCAACCTGCACTTTCTTGACCTGAGCGACAATTACTTGACCAGCATCACGACCTCCCAGATCCACGCGCTGCACGCGCCCAGACTGCGGAGCCTGAACCTCGCCAGGAACCCACTGACGGCGCTCTTCCCGCAACAGCTGCTGGTGGAGAAGGGACCGGAAGGACAGGGCATGCGTCAGGTCTTGTCGTTCAGCTCCCTGCTCCACCTACAGCTGTCCGGAGTGGTCATGAGTGATATCAGCGTCACCGCGCTGGCCATTTTCCCCGAGCTGGAGATGCTCAACCTGTCTGACTCAGGCCTGCAGCGCGTGAAGGGGGAGGGATTTCAGCCGCTGACGGAACTGCGCGTGCTGGACCTAAGAGGGTGCCCGATGTACGAAATTACAAGACTCATTTTCCACGATATGCACAAGCTGGACACGGTGTACGCCGACAACTTCAAGTTGTGCTGCCAGGCGACGCTGCCCCCGGGGTTTCCCAGCTTTGGATGTCACGCTCCCGATGATTCGGTGTCGTCCTGCGAGGCGCTGCTGCGCTCTGACGTGTACCGCGTGTGTCTGGCCATCTTCGCCTGTCTCGCCCTGGTGGGCAACGTGGGCAGCTTTTTCTACCGCGTGGTCGTCAAGAAACTGGCCAACAACATGGGATTCGACGTCTTCGTGACGCACCTGTGTGTGTCTGATTTTCTGATGGGCGTGTACCTGGCAGTGATAGGCGTGGCGGATCGGCTGTATCAGGGCACCTACCTGTGGGAAGATACGGCGTGGAAGAAGAGCGTGGCGTGTCAAGTGGCCGGCTTCCTGTCACTGCTGTCTAACGAGGTGTCGGCCTTCATCATCTGTCTAATCACGCTGGAGAGGCTTCTGGTCATTCGCTTCCCGTTCCGCAACCTTCGCTTCTCACAGACGTTCGCCCAGTGCGTGTGTGGCGTGGCGTGGTTAGTTGGTCTGTCTCTCGCCTCTATCGCTCTCACTTCCACCAGCACACACTGGCGCGTCTACGGACAGACAGGTATCTGTGTGCCACTACCCATCACCCGTACAGACGTTTCGGGCCACGCGTACTCCTTCGGCGTGATGATCGTGCTCAACTTCTTGCTCTTTGCCTTCATCGCCGTGGGCCAGATCCTTATTTACTGGTCCTTCCGCTCCAACAGGATGGCAGCCACAGACAACACGCGTCACACGGCAACAAGTAGCGGAGAGAAGGAAGTCAGCAGTGTGGCCAGGGACGTGACCATCGCACGCCGACTCTTCACCGTCGTCATGTCCGACTTTCTCTGCTGGTTTCCCGTCTGCTGCCTGGGCATCATGGCGTCTGCGGGCTTTCAGATTTCAGACGAGGCCAACGTGGGCATTGCCGTCTACGTGCTGCCCTTCAACTCTTCCTTCAACCCCTTCCTCTACACTATGAACGTCATCATGGAGAAGCGGAGAGAGCAGCAAGAGGCCTTACTCAGGCGCCGTCTGATGGCCGAGATCAAGAGAAATATCCACGTCAGCGCCAGCACCAACAGGCAGCACGAGCAGAACACATAGATCTAAAACTATCAAAATTGTCCGGCTCATTACGGAAATTGCCAACACTGTGAAATATTTCACGAAACTTACCGACTACGTCGACAAAAGAACGCAAGAGATGTTGACAGCCTGTAACGTCGTGGTGTGAGCCTCCTCCCCCTCACCCCCCCACCACCCCCCACCCCCACACACACACACGCCAGCCCCCTACATTTTACGCTTTCTACATATCGTTCAGTGATTAGACAGTATTGCGAAAAGTTGATCGGCTATGATATTTTAAGCACCACCTTTGAACTGTCAGGACCGAGGACCGCAACTCGCGAAAGCCGTAAAAGTGTTCGTCTCATCGTGAATGATTGGCAAACAATTCTGTCCAAGCAGGCGTACACATGTTTTGACGGCCTCACGACTTTTGTGTGTGTTCTGTGGTCATGGACCTTGAATGATTATCACAAACTCATTTGCAAACCAGCCGCACCATTACTTACGGGAGAAAATAAATTAATAATATTTCAATTATGGGTTTACTGACTTAGCCACGCACGTACGCGTTCAGGCAGGGGCACACACACAGGGACACACCCACGCGCTTTCGCGCGCACACACACACACACACACACACACACTTATGCACGCACGCACGCACTCGCACGCGCACACACACACGCACACACACACACTCCCCAACAGCTAGAACATTTTGCACATATTTTCTTCCATTTTAATATAAAATTAAATAGCATCATAAAACTATCTTAATTCCATTGCAAAATGAGTTGGATCCACCATAAATCAAATTTGTCATTAGGATGAATGAAGATCAGCGGTGCAGGAAACATTTCTAAGCCAATCTCTGTCAAGATACTGTACGGATGAATGTCTGGGAGATTTGCGCGAGAGGCTCACAATTGCACAACAAAACCGCCAGAACCGCGACAGACCGCTACTGGCAGTTGACAGTTACGTGAACTTCCACCCAGATCTTTCATTTTTCATAACATTTTTATTTCACGAACTCATTTTTGCTGCAAAAGCATTATCTTCAAACGTTATAGGTATTAATAAGCCACGCAGCTTGGTTCCAATATTACAACACTTGAGTTTCCATACTGGAACGCTTACAGACATTCTATGGTATGCTAACTCCTTCTGCCCTGACACACTATAGCAAGATATGCATCGAGCATGACAGTTCAAGTGCGGTATCAAGATAGCTTGGCGCAATACTCCTAGATGTGACGTCCTCTGTCTCTCTCTCTCTCTCTCTCTCTCTCTCTCTCTCTCTCTCTCTCTCTCTCTCTCTCTCTCTCTCTCTCTCTCTCGCTCTCTCTCTCTCTCTTTCTCTCTCCCTCTCTGTCTCTCTCTCTCTCTCTCTCTCTCTCTCTCTCTCTCTCTCTCTCTCTCTCTCTCTCTCTCTCTCTCTCTCTCCCATAATAGCTTTTACTCCGATGTGTGTGTGTGTGTGTGTGTGTGTGTGTGTGTGTGTGTGTGTGTGTGTGTGTGTGATGTATGCATGAGCAAGGATATGATTGAAAATAGGTCTATGGCCTAATCATTTATCCATGGAAAATAAATGAAAAGAAAAGGGGAGACTGCCAGTGCTAATATTTTAGGAAGGTTACAAACGAAAGTAGATAAAAGCACTTTCAGGGGAGAGAAATGTGCATGATCGACCAGTGATCATAGATATACTGTGGCCAAAGCACGAAAAAAAGAGATAGAAAAGAGGGGGTGCGCTAAGAGAGTGATTGAAAGCAATGCATATGGAAGGAGGGCGTATCACATATCCCACTGTTCCAGCCACTCGGTGCATTGAAATTTAAATCTAGGTCCCCCCAAAGGGGGTCCAGACATTTAGCCGGTGTAGTCAGCTGTTTCGGTCTTGTCGACCTCTTCGGCGCACCATCGGCTTATACTGGAGTTTCCATACTGGCTTATATCTTTTGTTTGTGCTTTGGCCACAGTAGATCTATGATCACTGGTCGATCATGCACACTTCTCTCCCCTGACAGTGCTTTTACCTACTTTACTCTGTAACCTTCCTAAAATATTAGCACCGGCAGTCTCCCCTTTTCTTTTCATTTATTACTACAATATCGACTGCTACCCCTTCCTCCCTTTTGGTATGTTCTCTTTTAGGGTGCATGGAAATTTGGCTCTAGGTGGTGGCATGGAATGTATGCCCCAGCAGACACCACATTAAAATGTGGCTGTCATTGCAGGTGGGCAGAAATTCCTGCCTTCCTCCAGTATAAGCCGATGGTGTGCTGAAGAGTTCGCCAAAGACCGAAACAGCTGTCCACACCGGCTAAATATCTGGACCCCCTTTGGGGGGGGGGGGGGGACGTAGATTTAAATTTCCATGCATCGAGTGTCTGGAACAGTGGCATATGTGAAACGCCCCCCTTCGGGGGGGGGGGGGGAGGGGGCTTCCATATCCATTGCTTTCACTCTCTTAGCGCACCCCCTCTTTTCTATA